>JARVGW010000086.1:14501352-14582096 GCA_031762495.1 Anablepsoides rubrolineatus | reverse complement strand
ACAAGTATATTGATTAGGATGAACAGAAATACTGGTTTTTGATTGTTTATTACATAATGCACCAGATTATTACACCAACACATTTTGTAACAATTGCCACAAAATGTAATAATGTTTTTACATAATGCATTGAAGACTTTTATTACATTTTGTGTCAATTATTACATAATGCAGTTTTAGCGCAAGTTTATTACAATTTGAAGCCTGATTTTATGACATTATTACATAATACGTTGTTATTCCAAAATGAGGTCTTACAGACTTGTTAAATCCTAAAATAGTTTTAGGGCTAAGCCAATTCTTTCCTTTAAAATGGGCGTAAACGAAGAGAACGCTTCATCAATTAAATCAAATGAACAATTCTCTAAATTGCAGCTGTGTATATCTTCCCCAGATCTTTTTGACCTTCATTACTCAGTACCTGGATGCCACTTATACCTTGCAGTGCATTTGTCCATTCTGGTAAAACCATATTTGCTCCAAGCCATCCGTCTCCTCTGTTTCTTGTATCCGCAGCATTTTGACTTCGTCTAAATCACCGGTCACTGACATCATTAAGCCCGTCTGCCTGTTCCTTAAACGGAAATGCACTTGCTTCTGCACGCACAACCGAAAAGACATCTCTGGTTATTGAAGTGGATGACATTTCTTTTTCTTTTTTTGCTTTTAGCTCTTTTAAAACAAAACACTAAACAGATTGTTTGCAGTTGGGGCAAACCTGTAAGAGAGGGCGGAGGGAGCCGATTTTCTGCCAGCTGCTGAACCTGCGCCAGTCAGGAACCTCACCAGGTTTCAGCAAAATCTGAGCCCCTCTGTAGTTGATTCCCTCGTATAAGATCCACCTGGTAATGAAAAAAAGAGAGAAAAGAATGATCTAACAAAGAAAAATGTGCTTTTTTAATTCAGATCAACATGAAACACATAAATTATTCTTTTTTTATTTCTTTGTTTGGTCTTTATTATGTCAGTGCTGATCATTTACACTTCTGTTTTCCTGTTTATAGATTTTTTCCAGTTTTTTTTTTTCAGATTAAACCACCTTCACATACTTTGGTCAAATCTAACCACTCATACATCATAACGTTCATCTCAATTTAAAAATAATGTGTGATGATTTTAGGGCTTATTTAATTTTTAGTTAACGTTTTGCTAACATAATTTAATATTTTAGCTACAGTTTTGCCAATTCTATCTTTCAGAGACGATTGTGTGATGGTTTTGCTATTTGTAGCTTTTAGCTACTGTATTGTCAATTATATCCTTTAGCTACTGTTATGCCGAATTTAGCTTTCAGAGATGATTGTGCTAATTAGATTTTTTAGCTATGTTTAGCTAAAATTTTAGAAGTTTTAAATTTTTGCGACTGCCTAACTCTGCAATATTAGTCATGGTTTTGGCTCCTGCATGTTCCTTACTTAGACTTTTAGACAATAGTGACAAAAATGTTCAATACATGTTTATTTTTTTAACGAAATACTGTACTGCCATGCTCGTTTCAGTAAAAAAAAAAAAAAAAAGAATTAGTCATGGTTTTGCTAATTTTAGTTTTTAGCTGTTTTGTCCATTACTGTATATCTTTTAGCTACTGCTTTGCTGATTTTAGCCTAAAGAGACAATTGTGCTAATTTGATTTTCTAGCTAATGTGTAGCTAAAATTTAGATGTGTTAAAATTTTGCAACCGCTTACCTCATTTGTGACTTTACCCATGGTTGTATTAATTTTAACTTTTAGCTACTGTATTGCTGATCATATTCTTTAGTGTTTTGCTGATTTTTACATCTGCATGATTGTGAAGGAAATCTTGTAACTGAAGATTTAGATGCAGTGTTGTATTTTATACTTTCTGATCATTTCAGCCTGTAAGTTTAAAGCAGGCAAATAGTTGGTGTTTGTCTTATCAAGTGTTCTGTCATTCAGCATAAACAAAAACGAGTTACGTTCTGACATCTAACGTAAAAGGTAACACCTCCAGGGACGTAACCAGGAAGAGAAATACATTATAAGCTCAATTCATTATTATAGTAGAGTTGTCAGTGTGCTGCACACTGCTCAGAGCAGAGCAGCTGTGTTTTGATTTACCCAAGGTCTCTCAGAGGCCTGTGTGCTGTATTATGAACCTGATTGGAATCAGAAGATCGAAAATAAAGTTTTAAAGAAGAAATCCCAGATTCCTGTTTATTCGGACATACCATTTTGAACAACGCAGATTTTTCCTACAATTGTTTTACCTTTAACAAATCAGTTAAAAATTCACTCCTCAACAGAATTAAGTGAAGTCAATCAGCACTCAGTCACACCTAATGTCCTAATATTCTAAAATCAATAAGCCTGAAAAAAACTAGTGATTTGTTGTTTTGAAATCCTAGCTTCTGCACAGCAGCGTGTAAAATATCATAAATGTGCTAAGCTCCATAATTCTCCATCTTTCCTTGTAGCGGATCTAAACGTCGTGTTTCTCCTGCAGCAGGAATGTGTCCCTCCACAGACAGCTCTGCCACACTGTGAGCCTCTTCATCCCCCCCGGCAGGATTCACACCTACAGTCTGAATCTTGCACATCAGCAGCAGGTTTCCATCATTGATCTACCTGTCAGCGCTGCTATGAGCTGTGCTGTAATACAGAGAAGTGCTGGCTCTGCACTGCTCATCCAATCTCCCTGAATCTGTTAAACATGATGTCTGAGCTCACGCCTCCAGGCTCCTCTGCCTGCACACTCATGTTCAAAAGTCTCTCAGTTCATTTATCTTCCTTTGTTTGTCCCGTTAAGGGAGCTCGTTTAGCTGAATTAGCATATTTAAAAATAACGCCTCGCATGAAGATCACAAAGACGAGCACTTTTAAAAGAGTCGATGCGAGCTCCTCTAATGATCCCAGAATTCCTTATTTGTTTTTTTTAGGCTCAGTTGCTGAGATTTATTTTTATATTAAAGGCATAGGACCTGTCACAGCTGACAGCAGATACAAGAATGTATTAAAAAAACATGTTGACTTGGCAGATCAGAGATTCAAACTACAGTAAAAAGAAATTTGGAAAGGGTCTTTTGGTGTTTCTATCTATAGAGGAATTTGTGTGTCAAAAAATAAAAATAAAATAAACACAGCACCCTTTCCTAAGTTATTTAGACAGCACACTAGGTTTGGTTTGCAGCAGCAACATGAACATGCATGAACCTGTCAAAGACTCGCGTGGCTGCAGCTGGCTACCTGCTTTACATTCCTGCTGGGTCAGGTGGTGTCGCCTCAACCACGACCCTTCACCTCATATTTGGGGTTTTCTATTCTCTAGTGAAATATGAAACTGTAGGATTGTCGCATGGAACACCTCAGCTTTCAGAATTCCCCATTTCCACAAACATTATTGTCAGCTCTGTCCTTTCTTCACATCAAATATTAGTCTAAAACTTTGGCCTTTAACAGTGTAAATGTATATAATGCATTCATTTTTCTTCTGTATGGTTTTTGGCACATATTTCATTCTGCATTTTTTGTGCTAGTTCAACAATTTGTGTACCAAAAACGTTCAGCTCCTTCAGGACATTATGGCTATGACTTTTGGTATTTTTGTATTTTGTAGAGATTTAGTAAAAATGCACTGATATGGAAATTACAGCCAATATCTATATCCAATATTATTATTGGTGTTATGGTTAATAATTGATATTTATGATATTACTCAAACTCACAAATTATTAATTTACATATACACAAAAATACACTTGTTTTTTTTGATACCATAAAAAAATGACCAGACCAAATAACATGGCTCTACTTCAGTTATTCCTGTCTATGCATCGTCACCATCACCATCACTATCATTATCACTATCACTATCACTATCATGATCAGATACCACTCAACCCTTTCCCCTCCCAAAACACAAACACAAAGCTAAAATGTGGGAAAGTATCAGTATCAAACATTAATATTGGCCCAGTTTTACCTATCGGACCATTAATGATGTTAATGCTGATATATCGTGCATCCCTAATATTTAACTTTTTCTGTCATGCAATGCATGGAGCTGTTTTTAACATCCCTTAAACTTTGTAGTATTTTTTATCTTTTGTTCTGGTTTGGCTTTTGTTAACTTCTTGGTGCTAATTTTAGCTTCTACTTGTCTGATGTTAGTATTTTTCAGCTTTTTTAGCTATCACTGACCTTTTCAGCTATTCTTCTGCTACTTTAAACTGTTTTTGTGCATCTTTCAGCTTATTTCTGCATTTTAAAGCTTTTTATGTTTCTTTCAGCAGCTTGCTGCTAATTATGACTGTTTTCTGTTTTTAGTATAGGTTTTTGCTAATTCGTGCTTTTTTTTCAGTTAAATTCACCATCTTCTGATAATTTCAGCTTCTTACTGCTTAATTCAGCAAGCATGTGCTCTTTTCTGTTTCTTTATGCTAGTTCAGTTACTTTTTATTCTTTAGCTATTTTAGACTAGTTTCAAATTTTTTAACTATTCAGCAAAAATATTTCAGCACTGGACTTAGACTTTATTTTCACTGCACAAAGACGACAGTGAATTTGGCAATGAAATATTGCTTGGCTACTAGATTACACAGAAAATATACTAAAAACTATAAGTGTGACTATAAATATAGATTGATAGATAAAGTGTTACAGGTGCAGGTGAGAAAAAAAAGCATTAAGCATTCACATTGCAATTTACAGGAAATGCAAATTCTACAGTTTTTTTTATTTTTCACTAAAACAATCGATTGAATGTAAGTACTTAAGATGTTTTATTAGAAATGTATAGTACTTTCCATTTTCCTTTTAGGAGCTAATAGTATAGGAGGATCAGGTGGTATCCATTAAATTAATTTATGTTTAATTCAGCTCTACAGAGCCAAACTGAAGCATCTGTTCACTTTAAATGTTAATAAAAGCAGCTGTTTGCTTGTTCCACCAATAGCAAAGTGTCGTTTTTTTAAAAAAACCCTCACAGTTGTATAGTTTGCAGAACTGCGGGAGGTGAAGTACTCACATGCCTCCCTCCACCAGCACTGACTGAACGCGGCCGCAGCCTCCAGCCAACTGAAGGTTGACTGATCCGTCGGTAAGAAGCACCTTCTTCCCCCGCAGACCGCATCGCTCGAATAAAGTGATTGATGGCAGAGAAAACTCCTGCCAAGACAGACAGAAAGCACATTAACAAACCCTGAAAGCTGCGGGTCGTGCAGTTTGAAATGATGGTTGTTTTAAAGTTGCCCTGGAAACAGAGCAACCCACTCTCACTCCCAACTCGTCACATATTGACGCTTTTCCAAGGTTCCCTCTGCTTCCAGTTTTGATGCATCTGGAACCCCCCTCGCGTCAATTATTGATGAGAGGGAGTGGAATCTGTTGTCATAATTTCAGAAATTGTAGAAAATGCACAAATCTTATCGTTCCAAAGCCTAAAATTACCTTTATTCGCTCTAGACATCCTATCCCTGACCCCACAACCTAATATTAACCATGAACTCTGATCCCTAATATTAACCACGAACCCCAAACCCAAAGACCCCTATGTTTTGCGTCCCGACGCGTCAAAACCAGACGCCGAGGGAACCCGGAAATGCTTGGTGCATCAATAACCGATGTGAAGGGGTTACCCGACACGTCAAAACCAGACGCCGAGGGAACCTTGGAAAAAAGCATCAATATGTGATGAGTTGGGGGTGAGAATGTGTTGAAACAGAGTGTACCCAAACCTCTGCTTTTCCTGACAGACTCAGTCTGGTTACTGAAAAAGACAGCTGGATTTTTAAATTTTTCTTAAAGTGGTTAGCTATTTAATCCTGGGTAATAGTTCTGATGTAGAGGACAAAGGCAAAGAACCTCCAAGATAATGTACATGGATTTAGAATCATTTAGAAATTGAATCAGGCTGTTTTCTTTTTATTAAAAAAATAGTTAATCACTGTCATTGTTTGAGGAAACTAATATTGCTCTGCTTAAGAAATAAACAAAACAAAAAAAACAGCTTAGTTGAATCTTGTTGTGGGATGCTATAACTACAAATTTTAAAGAGTGCTAACAGCTAAAATTAGTAAATACAATGATTTTTAAAAATAAATTCTTAATTTGCTCTTAAAAAGGAACACATCCGATGTGTTTAAGTGGGGAATTAGTTCATTTATAACATGTTATGCTTAGCTGTTTGAACAGTCTAGTTTCACCTGATCAACGAGCTAAAAGCTAGTTTAAACATCTAACACTTTTTTTAATCTATGCAATTATAGTTGTTTCACTTTACAGTTCTTCCTGCAGAATTATTATGATTGTCCTATTGCTGCCACTATTTGAAAAATCAACAAATAAACAAACAAATAAACAAACAAACACAAAAAAACTACGTAAATAACACTGAAATTCTAAACTAAATCTTTACTTACAGAATAATCCACACTTGCTTTTATAAGCTGTTAGCTCATTAATCTGGTTGAAATCAAACTCAGTTTCTCCAAAATCAGCTTATTCAATAACTTATTTAGAACAGGTAAGATATTTATTGTTCATACTGGAACCTTTTCACAGAACCCCACTTTAAAAGATCTAAGTGATCATTTTAATTGTGGAAAAACTTGTTAGCTAGCTAGCATTTAGCTTATTTTAACACTTTGCTCGTGTTTTGCTCTTATTAGTTTTAACAATTCAGTTTTAGCTTCTTCGGCAAATTATTAGCAAACTCATTCAGCGTTCACACTGCAGTGCTGCTTTACAGAAAACAAAACCATAATTGTAATACATGTTTGCCTAAGTAACTGTGTCAAATTACAGTTATTTACATGTAACTAATTACTCCTCAAACAGAAATGCTAACTCCTTAAATAAGCATTTTAGTTTTAGGACAACACTTCTTATGGTTTAACTGGGTAAACAGACTAACGTGCAACACAAATTAATGTTTGTTGCACACTTCAGCAGATTGTGTTTTTACAGGGATTAGCAGCCAGCACAAAAGGGGTGGGTGGAAGGGTGTTAGCAGATTGAAAAAGGTGACTCACAAATCCAACAGTCTGCAGCGACAGAATAGACGAGCTCCCACTGACACAGCCCATCGCTCTCAGGTCAGGGTAGCTTCCTTCTTCCAATACGTACATCTTCCCTGTGAAGTCCTGGCCATCAAATGCCTGCCAGCTGAGCAACATTTGCATAAACAGAAACATGCGTGCAGGGGGAACATGGAAATCATAATTAAAAACAACTCAGAGTGCGAAAGTTCAATTTTTATGTTTGTCATGTGTTACCACGAAGTGATTAAGAATTTGCGTAATCTTTATTGCTTGAAGATGTTGCTTTCTCACAGATTTACTGGGATTAGCATCATTATACATTAATATACAGTAGGTTTGTTAGACATGCAGATTTCCAAAGCTAATATTTCCATAAGATCCTGCAGATTAACATCAGCTACTAAAATCTGGTTTAGAAGTTTGCTGCAAAGTGCTTCACTGACATGGTTCTAACGTCTGACAGTTTTGATGTAATGTTTGTTCCACAGTGAGCAGTATAACTCTCACCTGCCAGCCAGAACTTTGCAGGAGGCCACAGAGAAACCGTCCTGCAGGGACGGACTGCTGTCCTCCAAGTCGAGGACAGAGCCCTGAAAGTCCGGATCAGAGAAAAGCTGCACCTGAGGCACACATGGCAACGGCAAACAGCATGAGTCATCCGCTCACAGACAAAACCACAGGTTAATGCGGTTTTTTTTCATCTCTTTCAAGGTCACAACCTACCTTAAACTTGGATGTGTGCTCGAAATCATCCTGAAATTAAAAAAAAAAAGAGTAAGAGGAAAATAGTGAGAAAGGGGGTCTCTTCTACTTAAGTGGGAGTTTCTTGTGTTGGAGGAGTTTGTCACAGACATGATTGGTCTGTTTGACTTTTGTGGGAGGATTTCGGTAAAGGTGTGATTGGTCGGATTGACTATTTTGGCTGGAGTTTGAAGAAGTACTAACTATAAAGTGTCTAAATTTTAAAATATAAATATTAATTTTGGTCATAACCTAAGACAGGAGGGTGCTAGTGTACGAAACTTGTTTCCCTCCTGAGAAAAAGATCATTATGTTTGAATATAAATATTAAGTTTGGTCGGAACTTGAAAAAGTTATGTTTACATGTTCTCAAATTTTTTTTATTTGAGTCATTGTTCTGTTTTAACCTTTAAATAGGCAGTCAATAATGTATGTTTACTTGTTCACAATATTTTTATTATTACCATTACTTCCTCTTTTAACTAAGATAAGTCAATCTGACCAATCACGGTTTTGCCAAACTCCACCCACCCGAGAGTCTCCGCCTATAATCCAACTCTGCCAATCACAGTTAGGACAAACTGAGACCAGACTAAAAAACTGTGTACTGCAGAGACCACTATTTAAAAGTATTTAGTAGTAGTACTGCACGAAATACCAACGTCAATAATGAAATACTCTAAACTTGGAAGGCATGCCTACATTTTAATGTTTAAATTGAATGGGAAGCGTAAAGAGAACAAGATATAAGAAAATGTGCCTTGGTTCTTTTAAGTTTTACCATAGTAACCACACACCTGTGTCTCTTACTCCCTGACAGCAAACTTCAAAGAAACTACTTTAAAAATATGGGTCTAACAAACAGTCTCTGTACAAAAACATCTAGTCGGGTTGAGAATCGAACCCTGGTTTCAAAATTGACATTATCACTGCCAGTGTAAGAGGAAATGAAAGCGTTGCATTTTAATCAGATCTCATACCTATTTATGAGTGTAGCTTGCTGTTTTTCTGGAAACATTTGATAGAAGTGAGCCGGCAGACCTGCCCTTTCACCGCTGATGAGATTTTGTCTGGCTAGTAATGTCTTTTCTTCTCTTACAACCCAATCTACAACTTCTTCTCACATCTCAGGCGAGTCTTGGCGCTGAAAGTTAATCAGATTTGCCCTCTGACTTTATTGGCCATTCAAAGCAAAATTAATACATGGTTGTGAAGCTGTTATTAACCTTTAGCTCAAGACTGATTTCTTAAAACTTCCACCTGAAAAACATCCTCAGATTTTGTGAGAACTACACGACGGAACCGAACGACCCTGAGTTCTGAATACCGCTCACTTAGTAAACCTTGTAATTTCCATCATTATGATAATTAGGGTGAATTAAAAAGAAATAAACGCTCTAAAAAAGCAGATTTTTCCCCCTCCTGATGAAAACTACAGATCAGAGTCATTAAAGAGTGATTGAATAAAAGCCTTGTGTTTAAAAAAATCAGCTGCATGTCTTGTGACACTACAAAAGCTACAGTAAGTTTAGTCATTCTGGTCACCTCCCTCTAGAGTGTAACGAAACTTTTAAAACGTGCCATTTATTATGTTTTTACCACAAATATTGTCAGATCCAGCACTGAGGGGTTTTTTGGTCTAATGTTAGGCGTTGGTTTTGGTTTTAATAATTCCTTTGCCAACTGTTTCCCTTTTTTCCCCTTGATTTTAATAAAAGTGCTTCAGCCAGACTAAGCTATTTGCAGCTTTATCAGCAGGCGATTGATTATGTTTATCTCTGAAAACTGATGGTTGTCTTTGTTTTGCTGGACAGATCTCCCTCTGAAAGCCTTTTGTCTTAAAGTAAACCATTAACTATTTAAAGGCATGGTCGCCCCTCACATTTCAGGCCAGAGTTTTAAACTGAGGTAGAGATAGTGTTTTGTGTGACATCTTGCAAGATGTGTTGGCACTCAGCTACAACGCCACACGTTAGCTATAGCCATTTTTCTCTTTAATAAGGATAAACTTAATCAGTTTTAAACTCAAGGCCCGTGGGCCACCACAGCATTTTATGTGGCCCGCAAGAGCTTCTTCAAAAACCACGTCTTAAAATAAGTGTTTGCTGCTTTAAAGCCATATATTATACTGAGAAGAGGGAATTTTCTACTTACAAGTTGTAACTTTAATCTGTAATGGCCATCCAGTGGGAATTCCCTGTCGGAAAGTGGGAGAGTTCAAAATTGAAGACGGCAGCTACTCACAGCAACCCAAGAGTGAGTAAAACTCTCTTATTTTGACTTTTAATAGTATTTCTGTATTATTTATTTCACATTTAGTCAGTCGTACACATAGTCCTTTTTAGTGTTTCTAAGAGGGCGTGTTAAAACATTGTTTCTATCCAGGAAATACCAGGTAGAGCTCAGTTAGTTTTTTTTTTTAGCGGTGATCAGTCGTAGCAATGAGACGAGGAACATGATGTTTCGTGTTTAGTCGAGGTTAATTACAACCATATTGCTGATGATGACCTCAGTAAAAACGAGTTTGACACCTGTTGTTTAAATTAAATCCATCAAGTGGTTTGTAAGATATTTTGCTAATGCTACCGTTGGTGGCAACGATTCATTTTACACCTAAAAGTTTGAATGTTTTTATTTCAACCTGTGTTCTGAGTGTGGCTGCTGTGCTACAGTAGATGCTGCATTGCCTTAACAGTGTCTGTGTGTCATCGTGTTGTTTGAAACCAACAAGGCTTCACGATGAGTCACTTTCATGATCTAAGATCTGGTCACAAATATGTGCGTTGTGGCTGGTCCCGCGCAGTGAAAATCATTTAGGGAAGTGGGAGTTTGTCTAACTCTGGAGCTCAGAGGAAAACACTGACTTGTTTTAGCAACCGAATGTAAAACAAGCCCAGTCTCTGGACCGTCTGAGTAACACGTAGGAAAGTTTTCCACCAAAGCAAAACAGTAAGTTATCGTGGTTTTCTCGTGAGTCATACCAGCAGGACGGGCATGGCTGAACCGACTCTGTGCTGCAGCGCCCCCCAGTCCTCTGGGCTTCCGTACAGGCCCTTTTCCAGGATGTAGGACTCGCCGCAGAAGTCTGGCTCCTCAAACACAACCCAGCTGAAATAGAAACACAAATAAGGAGGTGTAAGGTTACTTTGCAAGAAGTGGAATTTCGTTATTTTCGTTTCATTTTAATTAGCGGCCTTTGATGGGCCCGCAGTTCCAAAGAAAGACAACCCGCAAGAATTCAAACGAAGCTGCTCACGTTTATTATTCCCTTCTTGGTCCAGATCCAAGCTAATCGTCTCCGACATAACAGCCTGTCAGCGTTCGTTATCCTGGCAATAGTGTTGTGTTTTTGGTGCGTGCGGGCTGAAAATGTGCGAGGATACGAAACAAGCCTCCTTCTGTAAAGTCAAACTCAAACCACACAGAGGCAACGTGAGGCTCAGAGGACTGGCAGCACAACATGTGGGTGAGGTGCTACAGTCTAATAGCAGACTGGCAGCACAGCAAGAATGTCACTGCTGAGAATCCTGCCTCGTGAAGGAGGAGGACACGATGTTCCACTCAAGCGTTAGTTACCATTTTGTTAGTGTCTCTCATTGGAACACTTCATGTTTTAAACTTCTATTTTTCTTGTTTGTTTCTGGTGTTTCCTTCTGCATTTCTTTCAGTTGACTGTACTTTAAACAAAACAGTACACTCTGCATGGGTTTTTGACTTTTCTTTGAGTAGAGATTACGGATAAGTCCGTTTCTCATTAACAACAGTTGGACGTGCGCCTCCTCCACACAATCAAAAGAGAATTTCACTAATTTTCCCCCCATTGCTGCAGGGTGTGAGGCAACGTGATCCAACCCCAACACACCTGAACAGGGAAGTGATGTGTGGAAGCCTAAAACATTAGTGAATTTGCTTATCTGTCATGACCTGTCAGCTTGGGTGGGGCCGAATTGCCGTTACAACTGAGTAGCAAAGAATGACGGTAAACCAACAAGACTTTGCAAGAATTTTGGTCCCAACTAATGAAAAGCTTGTAGGGAGGGGAAAATAAAGAAGCATGAAACTTACTGGAAGGAGAAGTTAGGAACTAAAATACATTTTGATCAAAGCCTGTGGAAAGACATACAACTTAAATGGATAGTTCAGATCCTCTGAAGTGTGGTTCTGTGGAAAAGTCATGAACAATGAATATCTTACCTGTTATAGATAGCTTCTGAAATGGTCTTAAATTAGAAAAATAGAGTTTAAGTGTAGCTAGATTGACAAGCTAACTGCTTGACTGAGCAGTGCCAAAACCCCCCCAAAAAAAGACATCCTAAAAACAGCTCCAGTATAAAAAATGTATTGGTTCACATGAATGCTATTTCACAAACCTTTAGATTGCTGTAATTACTATAATATATGGTTATTCTGGCAGACATAATATGATTTTCCTGCTAGACGTGCCCTAGGCTGCCTACAAAATACTAACTTGTAATGTGTCTGTATGTACAGTACAGACCAAAAGTTCTCATTCAAAGAGTTTTCTTTATTTAAGTTGTACTGAAGGCAAAACTATGAATTAACACATGTGGAATTATATACTTAACAAAAAAAGTGATGCATTTCTATTCAAAAATTCTTAAACGTATAAGCTTTATCATTTAGCCCTAACGTTTAAGATTTAATTTTTAGCATTTAGATTTAGGATTTTTTATTTAGACATAACATTTAAAACACATTCATATTTAAAATATATGTATATATGAAATAAAATTGTGTTTCTTTAGTTTTCATAAAGCCTTAAGAGAAGGCGGGAACAGTCTTTGATCTCAGGTTATCAATCAACACTTCGTGAGGAAACAGCACTCCTCACATCTCCTGAAGCCCAGGTGGCAGAAACACGTGTCGTCTCAGCTATCTGTGTGGCTCGCTGATCAACTTCATTCCATGAGCATGCATTCCCCGTCTCCATGGCAGCCATCAACCCTCCATCGCAAAACAGCGTGACGTAGCTAACGTGTCAACATTTTCTCACATCTTCCATCACCATCTCATGATGGCAAGCTTCTGCCTCTCCATCTGGAACGGTCCAAGCCAGAGACATCGCTATGGAGACAGTTTTAAGTTCAACACAAAACCCACATGTCTCTGATTTTATGCATCTTGTTTGTGCAAAGGACGGACGTTGGCAAGAAAAAAGCAGTCATGTTACTGCTCTGTATGGGGTAGGTCTAAACTGCCAGATTAGTCTCTCAGAACAGCACTTTTTGAGTGTCCTCGCCTGGCCTCGGCCAGCTGGCTGCTTTCCCAGCGCACTATATATCTCCTTTTCCACATAAGAATGGCTCCAGTCCTCCACACACTGTTAAAAGCTTTGCCCAATCTCCAACAACAACTCCAGGACTTGTTGATGCACGTGGAGACAAAAACATGCACAAAAACCTGCTCTCCTTTCAAAGTGAAAGTAGCAGCGACTTTCCAAGCTCACATCTTTGAACCAATAAACAAGCAAAACAAAATCCACAGCAATGTAAAGATTGGTAACACTGCGTTTGTATCAACCAAGAAAACTTATTAGAGATTGGAGCTGATTTTTTTTTCTCCAATGTTTCGGGTTACGCTCACGAGGATACATATAATAAGTGTCACTTACACACCACCGAGGACATCAATAGACTGTGTCTTCACGCCGTAGCCGGTGTTGTCCATGTTGATAACAGGCACTGTGAGGTCGATGTTCACGCCCAGCTTGCCAAAATTCTTGTCTGTGAACATTTTCAGGTGTGGAGTCAAGAAATCCTGTGGCAGGAATAAAAACCCACTAATGAGCAAGTCGGGTCATGAGTTAAATGTGGCAAAATTTCTTGCATTTCCTCTCTCATTCCCTGCTTTTGAAAGAGAACAAACTTTCCAACTTGGCTCTATTTTATCAACAACAGCTCTGGGATTTAATGATTAGAACATTTTGTCCAATAAATCAGTTTGTTTATGAAATGCTCAACTTACAAAGGCCACCGGGGAACAATTTAGGTTTATTTTATATCACCATTGTGAGCTTCCTTGGTTTTATACAGCATTTCTGTAACTAAAGATTTGATTCCCTTTGCTTGATTCCAGCCTGCATGTGGTCATTATCCAACAAGCACACAGAGAAAATGTGATTATTATAAAGACATGAGGTGCAGGCTTGTGCGTTAAAAAAAAAGCAATACTTGGTGCATAATGTGAAGCTTAACGTGCCTGTGGCAAATTTTTTGTAATAAATATGAATGCATTTTTGGAAATAAAACATTGATAAAATATTGTAAAAACATGTCATGTTGCTGAAATGAACGGTTGTTGAGATATTTGCGTGTGAAGTAACAGGAAATGATGTCAAATGCTGTTCTATATAAAAGCTACATCAGCATAAATGCCCCATTTTGTCCATTCAGTTTTTAGCTAATATTTAACTACTTTTAAACATGAGACTTACAGATAATATCGGTCGCAGTGACAGAAGCTCGGCGCCTCCCCAGTCGCTGCAGTCCAGGTAATCCCCTTCCTCCAGGATGTGCTGCTGACCCTCGAAGCCAGGCTGGCTGTAACCCATCCAGCTGGAGGAAGCAAAATGAAACTGCTCTTCAGAGCTACATTGACTTGAACTGCATCGCATAAAACCAAAATGAGTTTTCGCCAGCATAAATGCTGCAGTCTTGAGTAATCTTTGCTCTCAGCAAAAAAAAAAAAATCACTCAACTTTATCTTGTGCAACAAAAGTAAAAGAAAAGCGAGAAGAACACTCACAAGCCTCCAATAATCTTTAATGAGCCAACAGACTTTAGTCTGTTTGCATCGAGGTTTGCTTCGTCTGCAGCGATGCCACCATCAGCCTCACAGAAGCTAAAAACATCACTGTCGAGTTCCAAAAAGGAGCCCTCGAAGCCAGGTTTCTCATAAACAACAGCCTGCGGTGAGACAAAAAAACAAAACAGGACTTCTTTACTGACAATCAAGTCAAGATGGATGTTTGTTTTTACTAATACTAAACAGCAGCTACACACAAGCACAAAGAGTGTGTAGAACATACATCTTTAGGGAGATTATCTTAGGAAGGACAATTTTCACCTACAGTTCAATAACTAAAGAAAAGAGGCCATTTAATTCTAATTCTAAAACACTGTTCTTCTCCTGCTGTAAGGCAGAAATAGTTTTGTCTTGCAGCAAAATAAACACGTTTGGACTAAAAACAGCAATTGTCACACTGGAAGGCTTTTAATAAAACAATAGATTAGATTAGATTAGATTAGATTAGATTAGATTAGATTAGATTAGATTAGATTAGATTAGATTAGATTAGAATAGATTAGATTAGATTAGATAGACATTGTACAGAGCACAATAAAATTACAGTTCAGAACAGCCATTCAGAAGAAGACAGAACATAACAAACATATCAGAAGCTCAGGTGTAAAACATGTTTTTAACACTTAAAGTGCCCGTGTTATCAAATGTTTGTAATAAATATGAGTGCATTTTTGGAAAGATAAAGATTGATAACTTATGGCATATAAAATGTCACGTCGCTGAGATGAACAGTTGTTGAGATATTTGCATGTGAAGTAACAGGAAGTGATGTCAAAGGGGAATAAGCTTTGCTACAATGGCTGACAAGATGTTAGAGAAGAATCTGATGTTTTTTTAAATTATTTTGAGTCACTATCAGATGAAGAGTCAGAGTTCAAATAATGTTGTTTTAATAAACACAACAACATTTTTAGAGTTCCCCTTTGATGTCACTTCTTGTTTCACTTAGAAACAGCAACAGTTATGTGAATTTTCTTAAATATAAACAGGATTTCTTTGACTATTTGAAGGATATGTATGTCACAGGAACTTTAAAAACAAATCTATTATTTAATAGTTTAAATATAAAAAAATAATTTATGTTGCTTTGTATATTTTATCATTTTTAATGTCAAAAACAGTACATTTGTTAACACTGGGTGAACTTTTCATACCTTGACTTCATTGGGATTCTCCACTTTGAATCCACCCTGGAACAGAAACATTAATCTTATTTACCACTTCCTTCCTAATAAATGCAAACCTGTAATCAGTATAAATACTTCACATAAAGTAAAGTGTCTGTAATACCATAAATACTCTACTTGGGGTGAGCAGTTTGTATAAAAACAACTTAAATGGACATGCATTAGAATGTCTGTCATCCAGAGAGTCTCTGTACAAAGAGGCAGATCAGAAGGTTTTAACACAATAAATAAATTAAAAAAAATCTGAGTGGAAAGAGGAGCAGCAGTCTAAAAGCTGAAACTGCTAATTAACTCGAGGGAGACAGCGCTCCCGTGCTTTTGTTCAGCATGGTGTCATTGACACTGTAACACAGCGTCTCTTCCTAATTAACACTAAACACAACATTCAACAGTAAATGATGCAAATATTAGTTTTTCCTGTGATGTAAAACCAGCAGCACAACAACCAGCGTAATCAGCTGAATGTGTGTGTGTGTGTGTGTGTGTGGGTGTGTGGGTGTGTGCGGGTGTGTGTGTGTGTGTGTGTGTGTGTGTGTGTCAGATATCGCAGCAATCCTTCAAGTCTTTCTCGTGCAGCTGATTTATATCACATTATTTTCACTTTCCTTTGTACTAATTGTGACCTAGAAACCAACCTGCTGTGATGCCTGTAATCATTTGTTAGATAATAAAATACAAAGTGACGAGCCTTGTTGGGAGAAGCAACGCGAACAGTATGGTACGATTAAAGGCTGGGATTTATTTTGTGCCATGCAGTAAGTGGAATAAAACACATACAAGCAAATACAAACAATGTGATAATGAAACTACATGATGCAGTTTTCACAATAATGACTGTTTCTTGCCATAGTTCTTACTCACCTCTTTAGTAGAAGATTTAAAATGAAAAAAAAAGGATCATCAAATTTGAGTTTGTTAAATTGTCTAAAAATACACACCAACATGTAGTTCCTGTAAAACCAAACCTGTGACCAACATAGCTAGTCTATTCCATGATGCGCTATGATGCTGCCCATTAATATTCACCATTTTTAGTGGTCTCAGAGATCCCACGAAGGGCGAATCGAAGCCCCAAGCCTCAGGAAAGGGATATTCTCCTTTATCTAGAACAGCGACCATGCCTTCAAACCCAGGGTCACTGTACAGCAGCCACCTGAGGGACGCAAAGCAGAAAGATTTCAAGTTAATTACTTTTAGGTCAGAAGGTCCTTTTAAATTATGACTAATTACACCCCCTGCAGTGGTTTGAAAGAAATACACAGTTTTTTTTAAAGATTCTAAAACAACAGAAGTCCTGAGCTGCTTCACTGATGCTTGTTGTCTTACAGAGAAATAAAATTAATGTTTTCCTTTCACAACCATGGGAACGATATATTAGAAACTTTTTCCTTCACACAAAATCAAGCTTTTTATTTGAGTTATTTTTAAACCTCTCCCAGATATGAGTCATGAAACTATCTAGCAGAGAGCAAAATTAGTTTGTTTTAGACTAAATACCTTGGGAACTGCAGGCTCCAGTTCAAAGCATTTTTATTCGCATTTCATTTTTTGCTGGAACTGTACCCTCTGACTCACTAAGAGCACGAGGCAATGCCTCATGCCACTCACCGCGTGTGACCTCGCGGCAGCAAAAACAAACCCATCTCTCTCAGATAGCACTGAGGGAGTGATACCATGAGGTGAGAGCAACCCCATTCTGCTAAATTATATACGAGCACAGAAGCCAGCGCCTAACGGTGCTCGTACAGCCGAGGAGAAACATCTGGAACACAGCTGTCTCCACTTGCAGAAGCTGCACCTTAGGCCGGCGTCACACGGAAAGATAATCATGCCGATTTTTGCCCTTACGACAATCTTAAGGAAGTCCAGATTATTGTGATGGCTCTAAAGATAATCATAGCAGTGATCTAGTCGGCTCGGAAGGACATTGGGACCACTCCAACCTCAAATCGGGGATATTCACCATGTTTGATTTTTTGGCCCGATAATCACAGTGTGTGTAGTGTTCACCCGAGAACAAACAAACTTGCAGCTTGTTGAATGAGACGTGTAGCCAATCAGAAAGCGAGGTGACGTAAACATGGAGGGGATTCCAAAATACAGAAGACAAAATAACTATCATGACTCACCAGAAAGTCCGCTGGATGTTAAAAGTCCTATGGAATTGTTTTTCCTCTGGTAAAAATAGTCCACAAACGATCAATATTGTTTCTTCCTCGTCGCAAATGTTTATTTAATCTGAACTCACGTCTCTCTGGAGGTCTCATGTGATTTAATATCTGACATCTGAATGTTCATGAATGAAATATCTGTCTGTGTGTGGTGTGTTGTCTCTTGCCATGTGGCTGTACAACACACACTGTAGGACCAAACCTGGTATATCCATGATTTTTTATCCTCACATGTGGGCTCTCTCAGTCTTTGAAAATCGGCCAACTGTCTTAAAATCTTGTAGTGTGACGCAGCCTTTAGCAGCAGAGCTGAAGCAGCTCGATTTGTCTTTGTCTGCAAAGCAGCGCTGAGCTGGCACCTGACAGCGACTGGTGTCGTTCTCTTTTTAATTATGTCAGGAGACACTAAAACAGTCTGCAAAATGAGAAAGTTCCTACGTGCCAAGAGAAAAACCACAAAGGCATCCGTGGGCATGCAGAGGTTTAACGTCATTCTTTACCGTCTGGCGGCATGACATTTCCTGAAGGCTTCTCATGTGAAGAAAACAAAAGTAAAAAAAATTAAAACATCAGTCTACGCTGTGACAAGTTGATTCCTCTGTCTGTTTCTCACACTCTGTCTAGTCTCCACCTTTTCCCTTTTTTCACGTGCAGCAGCAGGATAGACATTCCTAAAAGTGCAAATGAGTGAGGACCAGACCAAAGATAAACACAAAGGAGCAAAGATGGGATTAATCTCTCTCTCTTGTCGTTGCAGAAAAGATTTCCACCCTTCGCTGAACCTTCTGAAAACGTCCCAAGCAAACACCTTAAGCCATTATTGTTTTATGGCGCGGCACAGTTCCACTTGACTAACTACTCGTACTACCAGGTAGTCCTGCTTAGACAAACGTGTCAACTTAAACACAAGGTTGAAAGTCATCGATCGGGTCTTTTGAAGTGTGGCTCTGTGGAAAGGCTATGACCAATCATGGTGATGAACTTGGCAAAACAGCATTCCTAGAATATGTCAGCATCAGATTGCAGAGGGTCACAGTCTTGTCTCTTGAGTTTTGGACATTTATTGTGTCTAAAACTCATCTCAGTTTGGTTGTGGGTATGTCCAATGTGGATTGCACGCTGTTTTAAATCTGCCTATCTTCATGATTAGCTGCAAAGGTGGGTACAAAGTAGGTCAAGGTGGGTACAATGTGGGCGATGAAATTCTGTGCATGGCTCTGAATCCAGTCTCACAGGTAGTACACTCCAAAATAAATTGATTGTCAAAAATTTGGTTGCGTAAAAAAGCAGCCACACCCCTCATTGTTCACCGGGTCGTAAACACTCAGAACTCATTTAGGAGAAACTCAAAATCTATTTGAATTGACAAGCTAACGGCTTGTCCAAGCAGGACCGGGAGACATGGGAATTCCTGCCAACCTGAAACAAATCTAAAAAGTACTTATTGCAAATTCTTTTGATAAACATGTGCATTGCCTGCCAATTTCACTGTTATTTAGCAAAAATAATAATTTAGGCCGCACTGGATTTGCTACAGCTGGCTGCTGCTGCTATTCTCTTTAGCAAATAACTTTGAACTTTTACATAATTAACTGTGTAATAAAGAATATCTTAGCCTTAGCCCCTCTTGGACTACATATTAGCTCATCAGTTCAGTCAGAATTAAACTCCATTCATCCAAACTGAACTATCTGCAGCAGGTAAGATATTAATTGTTCATGAGCTTTCCAACAGCTTAATTAAAGACAGTTTTCCTAGGTTTAAGGGATGTTTTTGTGCAGAGCAAAAACAGTTCATAATGAGTACTTTCAGTTTATAGAATCTTTCTGATTTGTGATTTATGCTCATGTTTTTGCAGCCAGTGCCCACAAATATGCAAACCTTGCACATATTTGCAGGCAGAGCTTCAGTTTTCAGACCAGAGGTGCGAGTTGCCCCAACATTCTGATGTTGCTAAAACACAAACGATTGTCTAACAAGAGTTATCTCACTGTCAGACCACTTCAACAGATGTGATCCAAAAAGCAGCTTGTTAAATCAATCTGAGGTTGAACACGCAGTGGGAAAACAAAATCACTCCAGTGTTTTAGATTTCAAATAAAACTTCCTTAAAAGCATCCATACTTACACCCCGGAGTGCACTTTGATGGATGCGGTGTTGAGTGGAATGCCAAATGAGCCTGTTTCTATGGTGTCATCATGGTAAGGTGTCACTCTGCCGCAGCCCTCCGGTTCGGCAAAGAGATCAATGTGGGGAATGCTGTAATCCTGCAGAATAGGGTGGAGGGAAATAAAAAAAAAAAGCTATAATTAGCAGAGGCCAACCCTAATCCTTCAATAATCCCCCCCAGTGAAAACAAGAGATTAGCTGAGTCATCTGCTTTTTTTTTCCAGAGTCCCGACTAAATTCTTCGAAGCCATTTGAAGATTTGATGTGAGGTGAAGATGACGCTAAAGGCAAGGCAAAGGAAAGTCAGTCAATCAGTGAACTCACCCGAACAGCGAGCCGAATAGAGCCGATGATCATAGGTGGAACGTTGGGCGGTTCAGTTTCCGGTCCTGGATCGGCCCACATGTTTTCCAGTTCAGTGCCTCCTTCCTCCAAGGCGATGATGCGGCCCTGAAAGCCGGGCTTCTCATAGAGCAACCAGCTGCAGTACAGACAGTTAGAATCAGGTAGAGGAAACACACAAGTGAACTTAAAGTGCCTGTGACATGCATATACTTCAAATACAAAAAGTCAAAGAAAACATCTTTATACTTAAGATAAAGTGAAGTGTCATCAAAGAGGAACTCAATAAAATAACTCTCTGGTCTTTGTTTATTAAAACAATATAATTTAAACTTTAACTCTCCTTCATCTCTTTTTGACAGAGACTCAAAATGATGTAACGAAACATCAGATTCTTCTCTACAGTCTGTGTTTTTAGTCGTTGTAGCAATGCTCTGTTTACATGCAGACATTCCCCTTTGACATCACTTCCTGTTACTTCACATGCAAATATCCCAACTGTTCATCTCAGCAACATGAAATTTGTTTTGCAATATGTTATCAATGTTATTGTTCCAAAAATGCATTCATGTTTATCTCAAAAATTTGATGTCACCGGCACTTTAAGAAAGGTTAAGAAAATGAAGCTAATGTAGAATACAAAATATGTCTTTGTGTAATTTATCTGGATCTAAAAAGCAGAATGTTTTAAATAATTCTTTGTAAAAATAAAGTGTAAAAGAAATTTTCTTACAGATAATTAAATTAGTTCCCAATAAATTAGTTTGGAAAAAAATATATTTAATTCTTTATATTTGAGATAAGAACACGTGGATGTTGCTTACAGTGGTTTAGATGAAAAAGCAGTTAATTTTTTTTTTCTTTTGTCTTTATAGCTTACTTTCTATTGCACAGTGCCCATCCAGTGATATGGATAATAAAAATAAATTATCTTGTGGCCACGAGATAAATAGCACGTGGTCATGCAAACATAATGCGTGGCCACGAGATCATTTTGAGCAGTGCGCATGACACTGACATATTGTTTGACATATTGTTTTCGTACTGTTTGTTTATTGCGGGGATAGTCAATACTGGTCCTCGGGGTCCGCAGCCCTGCACGTTTTACTTGTTTCTCTGCTCCAACACACCTGATTTGAATCAATGGATGATTTTCCGGCTTCTGCAGAACTTGGAAGAGATAATTCACTGACTGAATCAGGTGTGTTAGAGAAGGGTGTAGTGGTCACCTAGGGGTGGAATAAACAGTTCCACCTGTCTTTGACCGTGGTCTCAGAAGGCCTCCTTCAGAGAGACAGAACTCCGTTCAAGTTAAAGCCATAACATGTTTTCTTAAACGTAGTACTATCAGATTAAAATTAGTAAGGGTCAAAAATAACCAATCGTTAAATGGGTCCACCGGAACCAGATCAAACCTTACAAGGTCTTCGATAACCTCACCAAAGATAAAGATCTCGCTAGTGAGTAAATCAAAACTCAGGATCATAATAAAGATCAATCAAAGTCTAAAAACAGATAAAAAAAAAACAAATAAAACTAAAACATGCAGGGCTGCGGACCTCAAAGACCAGGATTGACGATCCCTGGTTTATTGTTGTTTTTTTTTTGGTCAATGTTAGCACGGAAACAGCTGCACGGATAAACATGAAATTTAGTGGTCCGATTTGGTGTCCAACCTACACTGTGCCAACCAAAGGTTTGACAATAAATCCCATATTTGACGAGGGGGCTCCACCTAAAACAGGGGGTGTCTGGACAAACAAAAATGCTTATAACTCAAAAACTGTTGTTTAGCTCTGATGAAGGCCTATCCATCGGGCCCACAAATAAGTGCCCCCAACCCCCCTCTGAACCCCCACCCAAAACAAAATATCTGTTCTGGTGACTTCTGAGTTCTGATGCATCAGTACTTTAAATGTGGGGGTCATATATGCTACCACTATGCAGTAACTTGTTATTATTATTATTATTATTTGGTGTATGGTAATATAAACATTTAATTTGTCATATTAGGCTATTTATGGGATAATAAGGTGTAATTGAAAACAGATTTCTTTCAACATATATATTAATAAGAAATACTTCATGCCTAATGTATGTCATTCATTCCTATATTAAAATAAAATGAAATTAATTCAGATTTTTTCATGTAAACAACAGTCTCTGTATGGAAATGACAGGAAGTGATAATTATCTCGTGGCCATGCATTATTTATCCTGTGGCTACAAGATTTCTTTTTTTCACCAGATGGGCTCTGTACTATTGTTCTGTTTTTGACCTTATTTAACTTAAAACTATTCAACCACATTTACATTATTACTTGTTCTTCATTATTTTTAAAGGTAATCAGCTCCATAGAAATGCAAAAAAAAGATGTAACTTGCTTTTCTATAGCTTTTGTTAGGAGATCATTATTGTACTGAAAAGATCTACAATAGCTTAAATGTAAAAGCCACTTCTATGGTGCACGGCAGGGGAAAAAAAATCACATTACTCTGTGCTTGTAGTTTGTACTTGTACAAAACCACATAAAAGTACGTGTGCACACAAAAGCACATCTGCAAGTAAACAAGTAGATGAACTGAGCTTAAGATGAAATGATAGCTTTGGTCTAGTGCGTGCATCCCAGTTTTATATGTTCAGTGATGACTCAGGCAGGCTGAGGCGAAAACGTGTGGCGTCCATTACCAAAGCTTGAGGATAATAACTGATTTGAAAATGTTGAAGTTGAGAGAGCTACTTTGAAACTAGTGAGCAACTTTTTACAAATGGGACCTTGAAAAGAAGAAAAGCAAAGAAATGGAAAGAAAACATGGCTGAATGAAAGTGGCTTTACTAGCCTAGATACTACTATTACTGGCCTTGAAACACTGCACATTTACTAACCATTGGTCTTATTTTCAACAATTACCTGTCAATCAACAGTGAAGGGCCAGTGGACTTGGAATTGAATGACAATTGGACATTTATGATGAAGACTACAAAGTAAAGGAACATAAAACAAAAGTCTAGACATTTTTGGGGGGTATTATGCTAAATCATATTGTTTGATCTTTATATCATTATATATCATGACACCAAAAAATAGTACAAACAACTTAAAAACACTGAATACCTCCAAGTAAAGCAAGTGGATTGTAATTGGACTGAACAAACAGGGTTCTTAAACCCAAAAGCCTGGCTTTTATCCCATCCTCCAGGTGGCTAATTACCCAAAAATCAATCCTGATGCTAATTTGGACCACCTTGCTTTCATAGCACGAAGTCACATCTGAATTCAGAGTGGGTAGCTGGAAAACATGGGCTAAATCCACCCACCCACTTTGTGTCACAGCCCTCAGGCCACAAGGGTATATTTTTACACTCTTACTGTAAACAGAATAAGCTCCTAAGAGAAATCATGCACAAAAGGGTGAAGGAAGGAAAAAGATGGGACTCTAAATTGTGACATTTCACGAAATTAATCCCGTGAGAAGCCCTAACAGCCGACCTTAGCCTCCCAAAGACACTTGACATTAATTAGAACCATCTATCCTAACACATTTTCATGTGAAATTTCCATTTTTTTCAAAAATATATTACTTACCATCCTCTCACAACCTTTACAGATATGAGAGGCGAGAGCTCCAGAGACGAAGCATCTGCTACATCACCATAAATCTCATGTGCTTGGCCACTGTACTGAGCTTTTTCAAACAGCACCATCTGCATAGAGAGATGAAGGGCAGTGTGGGGAGAGAAAAAAAACAACACATTAGGCATACAGCGAAATAAAAGCATCAATCACTAAAGCTATCATTTTAAACCAGGATTCACTGAATGCTGAGAACATCCCAATAACAAGACGCTTTGCTTTGTCTGTATTTGCAGATGAAGCATACTGATGTCGATGCACAAAGAACAGCTCATGCAGGCACACAATTATGAGAATCCACAGGGTGCACTGTTGACGTAATGAGTCACTGCAGTCTAAAAGATACATTTTATAAATGAAAAGAATAATGAAAACTTGTGTGAAAACACAAAAATACCCAGTTTCCTTTTCGTCATGTTGAAAGCCTTCCTTAACAAATCTAAAAGCAACTTCAAATCACTCATTTTAACATAATAAACCTTAATTAGAGCTAAAACAAAAGGTAGACTATGTTCATAATTAACTTTTAATTAGGCAAAAAAATATTTCACTGAACATGGGGGAACATTTTGTTGCAACTACAGTATGATAATAATAATGGAAAACCTTAGCACTGTTAGCAGCACTAAATTCCATGATTGTAATCATACCCAGCTGAGAATTTCGACTAGTTTACCCCCAAGAACACCATATGAAAAGCAGATGTCTTCACAAAACAAAGAGCTGTCTGTTTAAGATTCCTCTCTCCATCTTGTTTCCATTCAGAATGGGCAAAGTTGTGACTGTACCTTTCCAGGGCGCTTGTGAAATCCCTTGACGGTTCTTATCTGGAATGGGAAAAGCACATAATAAAGATTGTGACAAGTACAGCCGGAGCCCAGCTAACTTCTATATAAACAAAGAAAAAGTGCAACATGCTGATTAGTTTGTGCACCGGCTCTGTGTCTGCAGATTATCTCGACCTCTCTGTTTACTCCTGTGGACACAGTGAGTGTTTGGGACATATACAACTCTGATTTCATACTGAAACACAGCACAGAGGCAAACCGGCTGAATACAGTATGAGCTCCTCAAACCCTCTAAGCTAATTGAAAGTTTTGGGTGCTCTAAATGGTGTTTGAATCATGGAGATAAAGCAGCTCTGTCAAGGAGAAACACTATTACGGACAGTAATCTTTGATTTAATTTAAAATCTTGTGTGGAGTGTTTATGTGGGTGTCAGTATGTAAATAACTAATTCTTTATTACTGCATGGATTTACTTCTAAATGTGCAAAAGTAAAGTTTTGGCTACAGCTAAACATAAAGTTCAGCAATTGAAAACTACGCCTATCTCATCACAAAAAAATTCCACTGAATAAAAAACTTCATAGATTTATTTAGAGTCCTTGTAATTAAAACACAATTACACTGACTCTTCTTGTCTAGTTTTATATTAAATAAGTCCCAGTTACAAAAGAAAAAAAAAGTTTTAATTCTGCGTTCAATTGACTTTATAAGGTTGAACATTCAACTTGTCCCTGTTTTAGTTGCAAGATGGAAAACCAACACGATATACTAAATGCAGGGGCGGAGCCAGAGGGGTGGCCGGGGCGGCATATGCCACTTCAGGATGCTAAGCTACATGTCAACCTGCCGGATCACCGCTACCATCCATATTTTCAACAAAAATATTTTTGAATTGATATTTTAAAAGTCATCTTCAGCAGCGTTAGCAGTGTTAGCAGCTGCTTTTGTTGCAGGATGATGACATCACAACAAAGGTAGCGCACCAAAAACAAAGGCTGCATTTTATTATGAAATACTTAAATGTAAGCTTTATCTTTTAGCTGTAACATTTAAGATGACATTTTTACGTTTAGATTTACACATTCAGATTCAGGATTTAATATTTAGATATATTTATAATAATAAAATGTGTTTGCAACATTTTTAACATTTAATTTTACCCCTGGTGCCCCAAATATTACAGTGTTGTTTGACCGATTTTAAAAAGCAACAATAGATATAAACCTGTGCGAATATATATATATATAGTCTTGCAGATCATGCACATGATCAAACAGTATAATTTAAAGAAAAATGGTGAAAAATGTTAAACATTGGATGAAATGACACAGCATGGTTCTAAAACATCACCAAAATTGTTTATTCATCCAACCAAACGGAGTACAAGACAACAGTTATGTGTACACACAGGGTTAATGTGAACAGAGGTGTACTATAGAGAACTGAATGTGTTAAGAATTTCCATGAAAATTTCCATGTGGTGCTGTTCCAAGCAAAATTAAAGACAATAATAGTCTCTTAGCTTCTCATGCCAAAGTCAAAGTCAATACTTACAGCTCAACTTGTAAACTCTAAGTGCTCCGGGACATGAATATAATGTTTAAAACACACTTACATGATCTTTGAATGTGTTGTCTGGCTGAGTCAAAGGCTGCTTGTGCTCAGGAAGTGTAGCGTGTGTGGTTGGAGGAATCCCAGGAAAACGCCGAGCTGCAGAGTTTGGTTTCAAGACTTCGTCTGCCTTTGCTTTAGTAGCTGAAGAGGTCATTTTTGCTGTTAGCTGAAGGCATAAACAGAAAAAAAAAACATCAGGAAAAATGCATCTTTGTTAATAAAATGTTCGTGAATAGCTTATTGTTTAAATGTTATCATACACCGATTGTTTTGTGTTTTAAAGGTTATAAGTTGGCTTTATTTCAATGTGCCTCAAATGCACAGACATTTGGATCATCCCCATGCACACAGAGTTAAACTAACCTCCGGTTTGACTTGGTCCTGTCCTCGAACGCTCTGCACCGCTTTTGCTGGATCCTGTGGGAGGTACTTCTCTAAATAGTCTGGCAGCTTGATGTCGTTAAAAGAAGGAAGTGGAGGACCTGAGTCACTGACCGCAGTCTCTGCAGCCTGGGCTTCCTCTTTGCTCTGCTTTGCTAGTGTGTCTGTTGCTCCGACTGTGGGGATCGGTGGGGCCGGCTGGGGTGAAAGTACAGGGCTGAGTTGTGGGGGTTTGCTGGGCAACACATTCTCTGAGCCCTCTGCCTGTGTCTGAGCTTCATTCTTCTTCCCTTTATAGCTACAGGAGGCGAGACTGCTGAGGATAGAGCTCCTCTCCAAGCGAGACTTCACTTTTATCTCATCATCTTTCTCTTCCTTTCCTTCCTCCCCGTCCTTGATAGGATTCTTTTCCTTGAGGTGCGAGAGCGTGTCAAAGCCACTAAGCAGCATGCTCCGGTCAGCAACACTCACCCTGGCAGGTATGAGGCCAGATTTCGTCTCTGTGCTTTGGAGCTTCACCAGAACGCTCGGGGTTGTGTCCAAAGCGAGCCGAGTCTTCTTTCTCAAGCCAAACGTAAACTCCTCGGGGTCAAACGGCTTCTCGTAGCGGTCCTCCCTGATGGCCGGCATTGCGAAGGCGGGCTGAGGGGGTCGAAAGTGGTTGTGCTTACGTGGCGGCAGGGAGAACGGCGCACAAAGATTCTTGATTCTTTCCACAAAATCGGCATCATCTAGCTCACCGGAAGTGTCCAGGAGGTTGCTCTCACTTCCAGAAGAGGTCAGTTTGGCCTCAGAGACTTTGAGTTTGCGTTTGGGAACGTCTACGTCTAGCCAGCTGGAGGGGGAATCTTGCTGGTTTGAGAAATCAGCTTTCATTAGTTCTTTTGGCAAAGTGAGCTTTTTCATGGCTGAACGGTGCGTTGAGCCACGGATCAGCTTATTAGCCTCTGGTAAAATAGGAGCTTTTGGAGTTGGGCTTGTCTTGTCATTTGTTGATTCCTGTTTGACTGTGTGGGGCTGTGAATGCGGGGAGATATCACCATTAGCAACAGGTGAGAGTTCAGCCACTGGCTGAGTGAGTCGTTTCTCAGCTGCCTTGTCTGTTTCCTCCCCAGAGGAGCGAGATGTGATCATATCAGAGTGGCTCAGAGTTATTTTCTCTGTATCTTTGACTGAAGAGATATTAATATTGCTCTCTGTATTTTTGGATCCCTCGGCTGACGTGTGACTAAGAGCTGTTTGTTGCATTTCTTTAAAGTTTACTCCTTCTGAGAGTGTGATTTTGACAGTGGAACCATTCTGAAAATCCCCCTCATCATTTTCTGTCCGTGTTGTTGATTTCCTGTCAGAAATATTAGGCTTTTTAGTCAATGAATCCATCTTAGCCAGCTGTGTCGGGGCCATCTGGGCAGGTATGGGCACTGGAGTGTCATTAGTGCCTTTTGCACTCACTCCCTTATCTGGTGCAGCAGCTTTAGTAATAGGTTTAGAGCTGAGGAACCCAGCATCATTAGCTCCATGTGCACATGAGTCATCGGGCAAACTCTCTGTTCTTTCCACAGACAGAGGTCCAGGTGGGGGCCCTGCTGCAATCACCGCCGACTCTCTTTCTGTTCCAGAGCTTTCTGCGGGTTGTGCTTGTGACTGAGGAGGCACATCTGTAGCTGTCCCCGCATTCGTAGGCTCTTTATCACTCTCTGTGCCCCTCACAGCCTCATTAGTCTGGGTGGCGGTACAAATAGGATTTTCAGGAGTCGCAGTGGCAGTCTGTGTTTGAACAGGGAGGACTGGGGATCCACTAGTTTTTGCATCAGACAGCTGACAGGGTGATTCTAATTGCTTGGTTTCTTCGACTCTGCTCTCTTCCCCTGAGCTACTTGGTCCTCCGTGTGAAGCATCACCCTTTGTGGCGCTTTTATCTAAAAGCAGGGGCTGCTGTGTTTTTTCTTTGATTTGTGTTGTTTCTTTGCTGCCCACCGTTTTTAATTTTGTAACACCTTCATTCTCGGTTTGACATATTAGCTCTGCGTCCAAACTTTGAAGCTGCTGTGTTTTTTTCTCTCCCCTTTGTTTACTCTTTGATTCGATCGGTACTGTCGAGACTTTATCCAATTTAGGTCGTCCAGCAGAGGACTCTTGCTTTGCTGCATGAGGCTTCTCATGATGCCACTCAGATGAGGAAGTTAATATTAGGGAGGGGGCTGAAACTTCACTGCCGACCTCTAAAGCTTTTTTGCTTTCCGGTATAAATGCGAGGCAGTGTTCCTCTAATTTTCCCTCCTGTTGGCGTACAGTATCAGCCTCCCGGTCAATAGTCTCTTTTGTTCCACTGGCAATCGCTGCAGTATCAGGTTCATCTCTGTTGACAGGCGCTTCAGTTGATCCCTCCTGCTCATTTTGCGTTTTTTCAGTCATTTTTGTCTTAAACGGAGCTTGCAACACCGCCTGTTTGTCTGACCCCGAATCCTTTTTAAATGTCTCCTGTTTAGTGTCATTTGGAGGCTGTGCAGCTGATGTGTCTGCAGAGAGTTTTTGAGATGCTAATGAGATTGTTTCTGGAAGTGGTTTGGAAGCAGAAGGCATCTCGTCTGTATTATCCACTTTATCTTGTTTAATAGTTTTATCTTTGTTTTGGTCATTTGGGCTTTTGGGACTGGCCGATTCTTTGCCTTTTCTTCTTTTAGAGCGAGAACCTGTTCTGTTAGGGCCTTTGGGTTGTTGGGGGGTGGTGCTGGTCAAATCAGTTAAACCAGTTGGCTCTTTGGGTTCAGAAATGTTTGGTTGTGTGACCTGTTCTTCTGTCTTTGTTTCTTTTGTTGTAGAGTCCATTAGTTGTGTCTCTGATGTGGAACTCTGCCCACCAACAGCAGAACTACCCTGTCCATCTGGTTTGGATCTTATCTCTGGGATTGTTTTTATAAGTTTGGGCTCTTTCTCATCCAGTTTATCCTGATTGCCCAGTTCTGATGACTTTGATCCTGAAACTGCAACAGACATGGAGGATTTTGGAGACATTTTTGTTGGCGTTGGTATTTGTTGAGTTAGTTCTTCTGACTTGCCCGCTTCTGAAAATATCTTCACTCGCTCCTTGATTGTTATCGGCTTCTCCCCGTTCGGTGACAAGAGGTCGGACCTCGGCTCGTCGTAACGTTCGGCTGATCTCGATCTCTGCTCCGAAGAAAAGAACTCTGCTTTAATTCTGCCCGCGACTGTTCTGTCTGGAGAGGCGTCTGCGCTCCTCGGGGTTTGGATGGTCTTAGTGGGACCCACATCTTGCTGCTTTCGCTCAAAGAGGCTGATTTTGTCCGCAATCCGGCGAACAGCAGCTTTAGGTTCTTCAACGACCTTCTTTGGGCTGGCAAGTCTAAAAAGATGAAACACAACACTGTAAATGTAATCGTTAGAAGAACTTTGCTGTCAAAGACCAATCCTATAGGCACACTGAACTTTGGGTTATGACTCATGCTGTCTCATCACTGTGGAAACACCTGTGTTAATTCCACCAACACTAGTTAACTGTTCTGAGCACCAGGCCATGGCAGACAAAAGCAAAAAGTAAAATAGGATTTAAAGAATGTACAAACTTTTGTTTAAAAATTTTACTTTTTACCTTCTAATAAACTGGTATTTTTAACTGTTACACTAATAAAAATGCAAATAATCACAGTTGAAATCACTTACAAATCAGTGTTTTCCTTAACTTACCTCATATTAGTCTCTGTTTTGGGCTTATTTTTTGCTCCATCTGTAGCATTTCTTGTGCTTTCCAAATCCTGGTGTTCTGCTGCTGGGGTCAGCTTTGGAGTAAAAGGAACATGTTTTGTAAAAAGTTTCACTTCACTCCTGGAAACCTTGATGCTCCTGCGTTTGGACTCAGGCGTCTCCGTCTTCCTCTCCACTTTGTAAAAACTGTCGTCCTCCTCCATGTTTGCAGCACTGTCCAACTGACGAGCCTGAGCGACTCCAGCGACTGAGATTGAATTCTGGATGTTGTCCAACTTATTGACCGTACCTGAGGAGGGACTCTTACTTTCTCCCCCTTCAGGTAAAACCAGTAAGGCTGGGTTGGGCTTGAAGGAGGAGTCTGCAGATGCCGCTTTAAGGTGAGCATTTGGACTCTGGCCCAGTGGACTGGTCACTGAGTCGTCTGATGGGGAGAATACGTCTGCAGCCTGAGGGTTTTCTGGCTTTTTTTCCACAGGACTTTTCCCTCCATCTCCCTGAGAGCTCTTCCTGATTCTCCTTCGGTTGGCGTTTTTACGGCCCATGTCGTCTACCTCTGTTTGCTCTCTATCAGGCTCAGGCTCAGACTGTGAGCCTTTGTGTGGTTTTAACGACACTCCCACTAGAGTGCTGTAATAACTCTGCGCGCCAACAGCAGGTCTTACATTTTTCTCTGCACTTGTCAGACTGGAGCTGGTGGATAAATCAAAACCCGGTGATGACTTTGCCCTGGCAAAAACCTTTAAGCTTTTTTTGACTGTCGTGCAGACAACTTCCTTTTCGGGGCACTTTTCCTGGTCACTCAGGTTCACACTGGTCTCCTCCAGGTACACATGGAGCCTCCTGCCTGCCTGTGCCTGTCTGTGTGCGTGAGTCTGGGTGTGGGCCTGGTCAAAGTCCCGCGCCACTCCCTGTTTAGACGAAGAAGGCAGATGTCTCAGATGACTGACATTCCTCTGAAGACTTCCACTTGATGATGCGCTGCTGTTGGTCTCCTCCTTCCCGTCGCCCCGCCCCGTTCTCTGCTTCCTCCACAGCTCAGGTCCCTCCTCTCTTGGACCTCCTTCTCCCGTCTCAGTGTTGCTCCCAACAGAGCCGTCTCTGTGGGCAGACTGCGTGGCGTCCTCTTTTTCACAAGGGAGAATGCTTTTGAAGAGCGGACTAGTGTTCCCGTCCCAACAGCGCTCTTCCCCTGCGTGGGTTCTCACAAAATTCTCCTCATCCCCTCCTGTCTTAGTCCAATCACTAGGTGAGGATCCATTTTCACTGGGAGACCTTGGATTCCCTTTCCATGGAGAGAACCAACTGCCGATCCGGCCCAAGACTCCAGTACTCGGCTGCTCTTCAGGGCTCTCAGACTAAAGCAAATTTAAAATAGAAATAAATCAGTTCATTATTCATGTCAACACTTACTAATGAGTTAGGAAACATGCAACTGAAAAGGTTTAATAAATAAAACAAACAGGTCAACCAGGATGTTACTTGTAGTGCAAACTGTCTAAAAAGAAAGGGGTGCACAGGCTGGGCGGTTCTAAGAAAATAGACATTTCTATTGCAGCCATGCATCTCTTAGCATTAGCAAAGACATGCACTGGTGCTTTATAAGCTTACCGTAGAAAATACCAAATCATTCAGACTCTTTATGTAGGTTGTGAACATGATTTTGCTTTAGAACAAAAACTCCTACAGAGCATAAAACAGACACAAATTCACTTCACCAGAATAAACAATGTGTGCAACATTATCTGAAAAATATAGGCTGTACCGCCTCATCAAAGAAAAGTAAAAAATGATTAAAACAAAGTGACTTTTCTAAATTTAAAGCAGACTCTTGTCAGTCCAAGTTCAACTCACCCTTAATTACTTGAAGGAAACTTTTCTCTCGTCTCTTTAAAAGCAAACAGCAGTGAAACAGTCCTGGTTAAGGTCTTCTCTAAAATGCATGATCACCTGATGGACTTGTTGCCTCTGCTCGTCTCGGCTCCAGTTATTAAGCATCCCCAGCTATTTGCGCGCTGTAATAAACGCGTGCGGCTGAAGTTCAGCCCCCTCCAGAGCGCGCGCAGCCCGGACCGTGCTTAGAATGGTGCTTTCAAGTGCTGCTCGTAAACTTTACACATCAGTGTCATGAGTGAGTCATTACTAAGGGATGATTCCGCGTCAAAAACTGCAGTTTCATTTTAGTCTTATCTGGAAGTCTGACGGACCGCTTCTAGTCTTTCAAGTTTTAAAATCAGCTATAAGAAGACATAGTTAAAGTTCCAGTTTTATTATCATCATTGTTTTTAAAGCTTTAAGTAAAATTCATTTAATAGCTGTTTGTTTCTTCTTTCTCTTCAGAGGCTGAAATTAGCTTTACGTTCTTTCATTTTGAAAAAGCACAATGTTTTCCTCATTGCTGCAATTTTGGATGTAAATATATTTTTAAAGCTGTTTTGAGCTCAGTTCTCTTTAAAGGCGTGGTTCAGAAGTGGGCTGCTGTGATGCACGAACAATAAATATCTTACCTGTTGTATATAGCTTTTTGAAAAATCTCAGTTTGAAGAAATTCAGTTTGGCAGAAGTGGACATATATTGCTTTAAAATCTTTTTTTCATTTAAATAATTTAGTTGGGGTCTAAGTAAGTGGAACTGCAATGCTATGGTCTAAATCCCTCCTTATTGTAACTCCACAATCCCCTCTTTCACCCATTTTCCGAGGTGTGTCTCAGATCAACTCATTTTGAGGCTGTCTCTTTAAATCCAAAGAAGACACTCCATGCACTGTCCCCCTCCAGCTTCTAGAGCGGTTTATTCCAGTTTGATAGAGGGATTTACGACTACATAGCGGTGCATAAACCTTTTACTTTATTAGCAGCAGCGAAATGAATAAAAAGATGTCAACAACAGACGACTTGTCCATCCAGCCTTACATGTTGGAGTCAGAGTCTGACCCAGAGCCAGAGGAGAGTTTAGTTGGTAAGTCCAGAACTTATTTGGCAATTCCGTCACAAATACTTTGACGTAATAGTTCAGGAAATGTAATCAGAAATAGAGAAAAATTAACGGGTTGAAAAATATGACCCAAACAGAATATAACATATCTACACAGGACAGAGAGAGACTACATTAAACTGTTCTGCACTGACTCCAAGTACACAACAAAATGCATTTAGAGGTTAAAAAAGTGAACTTTTCATCCTCTGTCTTAACTGCACTGACGAGCTAAGGGCTAGTCTGAGCGGGGCCCAGACCAAAGCAGAGTGCTGAAGGCTCATGGGACTTTTCATAATTTAAAATTTGAGTATATGGGTCTTATAAGGTGTGCAAATCTAGATATGGGCTTACGTCTAATCTAAATGTCTCTTATTTTATATTTAATCTGAACATAATTACAATCTAGTAACCAGGTCAACTGCTGATGGGCCAAATCAAATGGCTTGGTGGGCAAATTTGGGTAGATGAATGGGTGGGTAGATAGATAGATGCAACATAACAATCCAACAAGAAAAGTAATTTTTATAAAGTTTAGAACATGAACATGATATTAAAATCAAGTTTACCTAGTTTACATTGAGTGTGTATTCAAACATAGCTCAAATAAACTAAAACAGGATAAACTGAGTTTGAGTCAGAACAAAATATTACACATAAAGGTTTTACTTGTTGAACGTTTGCTGTTTTGTGTCTTTTCTGTCACAACTGGAAGAAGTTGGCTCAGAGTCCAGAGGATAAATGAATTCTAGATGTCTGGGACTGAACACACTCCTGCCCTCATGGTATTTGGGACCAAACTGTATGCACCGAGACAACGTTTCCAAACTTTACACACAAAATGCCCCAGGCGAGTTTCAAACTGGCAACCGTCTTTCTGCAAGGCAACGTTGCTAACCACTGCCTCACTGTGCCGCTGTATTATTTACAAATCTATCAATACCTTGACTAGTCAGACTTTATTTTCCCCCTTAGCCTCCTTTTAATTTTTAATTAGAAAACAAAAAGCCTTACTAACTTTTAAGCCTCTGGATTGATTTGAAAACATTTGCATCAATATAGAAACAAAAAATCTCCATGTATCCTCATACTGGCAGACGTGCTTATATAAAAAATGAGTTGATTCGATTGAGATCGTTTACACAAGCGTCTTTCCAGAACACGTATTGTTCCGGAGAAGCTGCACGGCTGAAGCACATTTAGTGATTTTCTGAGCTGTAACAGCTGAAGGGAGAATCAATAAGTCATTTATTAAATTAGCTTTTTTTTGTGTTATAAAGTTAACACAAACAGCAATAAATCACAATGATGTGTTGGATAGACTAATGCTGAAACAGTCCTGCAACAAATGAAGAAAAAACTCTACATGTTGGAACAAATCAGATCAGGTTATTCAGGTTAATATCGCCCGCCACAGAGGAGAAGGTGAAGCGATAATGTTTCAGTTTATGTATGAGTGCATATGTGTGTCTGTTTTTAGTGAAACATCTCGAGAATCTCTACACAGATTTTTAATGGAACTTTTAGAAAATAATAAATGAAGTCTAGATGAAAGTTTAACTCTGGAAGACTAATCTCACCTGCTCCACCCAGTCTCCAGGTCACAAGCCCAGCCGCATGCAATCAGCAACCTTTTTTCAAGTAAGAAAAAGCTCCTACACCTCATCCTACGCAGCTCATCTGAGCTTACAGCATCTCACGGCGCCCACATCCTCTGCCGGGGTCCCAGCGCCAAACTAATTTCAGTCTGAATTTAAACTTTACTAAATCTAATCATGTTAAATAAACCTCCTAATTTCAGTCTGTCTTTGTGAGTCTTTTCAGGTTGAACTGAATGTACGTCTGATTTACATTTGGAGTTGACCTGATTCAAAACAGCCACACCAAAAACTTAAAATATCTCATCAAACAAATGAACAGATTTCCACAAAACACTCAAAGTAATTATTAGTTTGAACAGCCAATTTACTTTTGGAGTCAATTCCATTTAAGATGGCCACCACAACTAATCAACCAAAATGACTCTGTGACCTTTTAAGGAATGCTAGGATTTAATTAAACTGATGGTAGATGAGGTTTTATGATAAACCAGACTCACTGTGCGTGTCACACTGATAAAGACACATGGATTAGAAACATGCTTGGTAATGTGCAGAGTTGTGAAGTAACTAAGTACAAATTCTTTGTTACTGTACTTCAGTAGAATTTTTGGGTATCTGTACTTTACTTGAGTAATTATTTTTCAGCCTATTTTTACTTCTACTTCTTACTATTTCACACAATAATCTGTACTTTCTACTACTTACATTTAAAAAGAAAATTTTTACTTTTATTTCATTTTTGTTTGTTGTAAAAAATAAATACTATCCATATAAATTGTGCCTCCTAGACAGACTGAATTTACTTGTGGTTGAATAAATATATAAAATTCTGATAATGTATTAGTTTGTACACAAACACATCATGTCACACTCCAGCAGGACATAATCATTGAAGTAAAAGTACTGTACTTAAGAAGTATTTGTATTTCATGAATTATATTATTACATTTGGCCGCAGCCCTCAGATAGATTTTTATTTTGGAGAAAATGTTTGTGCAGCTTTGATATATGTATATAAACTGAAACAGCTAGACTAGTACATCCTAAATTTAACATCCATTAATGATTTTAATAATAGTCATTTCTACATTTTTTTGGGGAGGTCACCTCCTAATAAATGTCCTAACTGCTCATTTAAAATCAATACTTTAACTTTTATTACTTAAGTACAAAAAATATCAGATACTTTAAGACTTTTAATCAAGTAATATACCTAAAAGAGACTTTAACTTTTACCAAAGTAATTTTTTGTTAAGATACTTGTGCTTTTACTTAAGTGTTGTAAAAAGTATCACTTTGTGGTACTTTATACAACACTGGTAATGTGACAGCTGAAACACACTGTCATAGTCAAAGTGAAAAGTTCCGACATTTCATTCGAGCACTTGAAGGCAGCAAAGGGGCCGTGCCTCTTTGCTAAAATAAGTTTTCCAACGGAAGTGACGCAGCGGCCGACTGTGGCTTTCAAAGCTTGGTAAAAGTCATGTTTTTTTTTTTCTTGTTTTTTTTTTTTGTTCCCAAATCTGCTTGCTCATGTTTCAGCTGTAGTGGGGGCTGCAGCTCAGTTTTTCCATGAGGGTCGAGAAACTGTAACCCTTTAACTTCTCCTGTCTGGGAAACTTCTGATCCTTTAAAGCTTTTGTTTTTATTTGTTTAATAAAGAAAGCAAACACTCGCGATTTGATCGCAGCTTTTATAATTGCTTCCTGATTGTTTAATCCTGCCCGTCGACATGGGAGTGGTCCTGTTGTTCGAAAAACTAATAAATAACAAATAAGTAACTAAATAAATAGGTAAATAAAATTTTGCCACAGTCTTGTTTAGATTTTTTCCCAACACATTTTCTTATAAGTTTAGGAGCCTAAAGAGATATAAAATGAAGCACTTTCACGTTGTTATTATTACAAAGTCGATTTAACAACTTTGGCAAAAATAGTGAAGCAATTCTCCACAAACTTCTTTTCTTTTAAACTATAATAGGTGGACCTGAAGTATATTTCCACTAATCTACAATTTATCGACCTATGAGCCACAAAGACTTCAGTCTCAGCTCCCAGGATCCAGATCAGATCTTACCATGATTCCAGCGTCTCCTTGGCTCTCCATGGTAGGAAGAATAAAGCAGCCCTCCCGCGATCTGCAGCCTTCAAGGTGAGGCGCGTCTCCTCGGATGTTACCTGCGCTTCAGCAGGGGAGGCTGCACCGCCTTTTTAATATTTACTGCCTTGGATTCAAAAAGAAGAAGAAGGGGGTGTAAAAAAGAACTGAGATCAGCAGGGTGATGTCATTGTGAATGTTTCTGGTGAAGTCTGCTTTTCCCAAAGAGGAAAAAAGGAAGAGAGGAATCTGCCCGGACCAGGTGTTGTGACACACCCCGGGGGCTTAAAGCACCTTGACATTTGTTGGATTGTTTTGCAACCATCATGACATAAAGGCTACAGACAGTAGGTTTTTCTTTCTCTTTATGACAAAGACAATCGAATCATGTGTGTTATATTTAACTTTTATGGATAAAATCTTGATCAAAACCCTTCAAATACTGATATTTTAACACAAATGCTATAAATAATAAAACATTTTTTAAAGTTAATTTATTAAACATGAATCAGTTGTAGGTGTACATCAAATTATTACATTCTGAGAGTTTCATTATAATCCATCAAGTGGTTCATGAGATATCTTAGACAATTAGGGTTGACAATAAAAGTTAATGCTGAAGTTTTAAGTGAATGTTGTACCTCATGATTAGCCCTCAGAGTATTTATTGTAAATGAGTCTAAACTACAACCAGCCCAAATTTTGGCTCAGTATCTGTAAAATTGACTTTAGTATAGTTGTTTTTGTGTTTTTTAATGCCAGTTGACTGTGGCAGCCATCTTGAGTTAGGTTGGCACTAAATATTAATCAGCTATAAATGAGTATTTAGTGATCATTTTCTAAAAGTTTCTTTGGAATCCAGTCAATGGATCATAAAATACTTTGCTAACAGACAAAAATAGTCTCTAAATATCTAATAGCAAAATTTTAACCAAAGAGCTTGCACAATATGTTAGCACTCAGAATATGTGTTAGGAATCAGTCTCAGATACAGTCATAATAAAATTTAGATCAGTACCTGAACAATTGATCAAGTTGCAGCCGTTTTTGTGCCTTCCAAGTTTGGTTTGTCGTGGCAGCCATCTTGCATCAGGTCGACTCCAAAAGTTAATCAGCTGTAGATGATAACCTAATGAGTAAATTCTGCAAATTTCATTCAAATTTGTTGTGTGGTTCAGGAGATATTTTGGTAACAGACAGACAAACTAATGCAAAAACCTTTGCCTTTACCACCGTCGCCGTTTGATAAATATGCATCAGAGCCTGGTTATTTTAACACCCCCTGTCCCTCTCGTTTTTCTCTTTTCTTCATTTCTTATTGATGAGTTGTGGAAACTGAAACCTGCCTCCTTTGCCACCCTATGAAAAATTCACACCTTGCCTGTGACAGTCTTCGTCCTACTGGTTGGGTTTTTATATTTCACTGTTCAAAGACAAGCTTCTGACATAAACTGATATGCTGTTTAAAGGTAAATTCTTAAATTATTTAAGCTCACACTGAGGTAAGGTAGTCCTGTTTTTAGCCAATTAAACAAATATCATCTTGTTTGACTTTATTCGACACTGTATGAATAAGGAGAAAAGAAGAATTTAACAGTGCTGCATTCATACAGTTACAGACTTGCATACCCTGCAGCTGTTTTCTACAGGAGGCCTCATTTTGCTGCAGTGAAAAGCACCATTTGGAGGAATGTGTAAACAGCTGCTTAAGGGACACATGCTCTCTGGTTTTACATTAAAATTTCTTTTTATTTTTACTTCTAAATGCAGCTGTTATTAGTGTATTTGCTTTGTATAATCACCCAGTTTAGCTTCAGACAGCAGCTTGTAAGGCTCTGACTTCAATTAAAGTGACACATAGCGGAAAAGATGAGCCAAACAGATGTATTTAGATCAAAATAATGACCAAAGCAGGCCATATTTGCTGTTAAATAATGACAAGTGAAAAGCAAAAGTACTTGTTATAAAGGTTGACTCATTGTTGGCTCCTGTCCAAGGTGATTTACATTGCATTTTTGGATAATTAGCAATCAGCAGAGTATTTTTCTCACAGTTTCTTCTTATTATTACCTGCTGGAAAATGTAAAGGCAAGCAATGATATTTTTGTTTGTGCTTGTGTCTGTTAGCTACTTAGTTAGTTACGAATGACACCAAGAGTAACTACTGAGCATGAGACTGTGCCTATTTGCAAGATTTGACCAAAACAGCTACAGCTCAATCTCTTCTCAACATTAGATGATCTTGAGCTCTGGCATCAGCAGACTTAAAGAAATGCTAGATCTTAAATTTCTGCTTCAGTGACTCAGACACCTTGAGTCTATTGGAAAAACCTTCATCCTTTGCTTATATCTCTGTAGTCCTTATTGTGAGACTCATGTTATCTAGTTGTGTAACCATCCCTTCATCATATTGAGGTATTCTGTGCTGTAAAATATCTTGTTTGTCCAGTTTACTTGCATGCAAATTAAACAGGATTTTTTATATTTGAACAGAAACCAAATCCCCAAAAATGTGTGCATGCTGTGTTTGCTTTGCCACTGCTCCCTTTGTTCGAACTGTCAGCCCCAACACCAAAAGAGACCCCAAGGGGGAATTTGGACCTTTAGCTTTGAAGTGAACGTCACTGCGCCACACAACGGTTAGTCAAGCTTACTGCAACCCTGGATGTGAAGTTCAAAAGTGTGTTTGCGTGTTAGTGTGTGGTGCATTTGGGGACTGGGTGAGAGGGGAGTGGAGATGCTGCTGAGCTGAGGCATGTGGATCCAGCAGCATGAAACAAGCTATTTCTGCACATTTTGTTCCAGAGCCACAGGAGCTGGGTAGAGAAAATCAAGTTGTTGGAGGCCGTATGGAGAGGCTGCATGTTTGCATACCTGGGAGATGAAGCAAATGAACGAACGCACAGACATAATTTTTCTTTCTTTCTTTTTTTTCCGTTGGGTGACATTATATATTCTGTCTGGACTGGGAACACTTTGAGGTTTCCCCAGGAGGAGCAGCAGAGCGTTGTGGAGGAAAGGGATGTCTGGGGGGGCTCTCCTGGACTTATTGCCACAGAAGTAGAAAATAGATATAAATTGCAATTAGAACCATAGGAGTATAGTAACAAAGTACATTTACTTCAATACAGTATTTAATTCATGTTTTTGAGTATCTGTAATTTTATGTCAGCTGGTTCCACCAAACTGAATTAAAGAAATATAAAGCAATTTTTGTGTTTCACTTAATTTACTTTAAATTGTTTAATTTACTCAACTTACCATGGACTGATGTCTGTGTTAAAGTAACAATGATCAGTTTGTTCAGTGTTTCTTTACTATGTTTCATTAAACTGAAATGTTTGTTTATTTTTTTATTTAGAATGGTCCATAAGTTAATTATACCACTCCATTAAGACATTGTTCAAAAAGCTGTTGCTGTGCAACAGGAAATTTTTTTTTAAGGAAATTTTCTTTTGTTTTGGTTAGAAGCTTTTTACACAAGACGCTTTATTTGTACCTTAGTTTTTTTTTAATGTCAGACAGTCTGGACACTGTTGTGTTCTGAAAGTGCTTTAGTTTTGTTTTCAGCAGCGCCGCCACTCTTTATTCTGACTTTTTGGGTTTTACTGACTTCTTATAGACAGCACTGCAGGTTTCTCAAGGCTAAATCATGTTTTTTTTTAGTTTACCTCCTTTATTTTCAACCAAGTGAAATAAAAGGACCAACAAGAGAAATATTTTGTTGACGTTTTTACTTTATGTACTCAGCGGCAGCGCTAGACATTGGGATTTTTAGACATACAAAGCTGAAGACGTGTAGAAGTAGCCGAAAACAATCTTTACCAAATCCTAAATGCTAATTAACAATTCAACATGGCCACCACAGCTAACTGTAAATAATTTAGCCATTTTAAAACTTATTAAGATTCAATTTATTGTGGAGCAGCTAAGAAGGATCACATGCCAATTGCCGATGCTAATCCAAAATTTAGCTAACCACTAATGGTAATTTTACAAAGGGTTATAATTCAGTCATTGTTTTGTTTTTTAATTTAATTTAATTAAAAACCAAACAAATTCTAGCACAACACAAACACAATATCATTACATGAATTGGGTTTGTGTTGTGCTGGATTTTGTTTTTTTTTTAAATTAAGTTAAAAAAAAAAAAAAACAAATGACTGAATTATACCCCTTTATAAAATTATCATTAGTGGTTAGCTAAATTTTGGATTAGCATTGTTAAACATACACAGCTGAAAAGTTATACAGTACAGCAGTATCAGAGAACAATATCTAAAGGCAAATGCAAAATCTAAGATTCCCACCTACGTGTCAATTATTTGAGCTGTGGCAAACAGGGTGGTCTAGCTCCACCCCTGTGTGCACTAGCTGAAAGTCATCCTCAACACATATTTTGAGTGTAGTACCTCACAATAATATATGAATTTGAAGTTTGACCAAAACAACGGCTCTGTCTTGAAAAGCAGGTGCGATGGTACATGTTCTTTGAAGGAATGCTAGACCTTTAATTTTTCCTGCAAACAACCTGTCACATTTCCATCTCGGAGAATGCACAGTTGGAGTGAACGTCCCCACAGTCAGAAAGTAAACAAGAATGTGACTCACTGCTGCTCTTATTACTGCCAAACCATTAAGTCTCGCATCACCACAGCAACCGCTGCCACTGATGTGTAAATAATTTCAGCTTAAAGTTCTGACATTCAGAAAGGGGGATGTTCCTTGTTGTGAAAACATTAATTGATTTCCACAGTGTCGCCGGCCTCCTATTATGTCACACCAGTCTAATCAGAGCTTTACTTCCAAACAAACCTTTCCATTTGCTGGTGTTTGCTCTGCATCACCTCAGACCTGCTCGCCTTTGAAGCAGCTTCTCACAGAATGAACCTCTGCTGCCCCTAATTCAAAGCAAATGGCAGCCTGAGTAAGCTCCAAGTCGTTGTTTTGTTTTCAGACCTCCGCTATTGTCAGCGGTGCCATTAATTAATGCCTGTGGGTATTGTGCAACGACTCTGGTTAAGTGACAGTTTAATGTTAAAGTTTTATTTCACAGCTCAGCAACAAAAACACTTGAGTGAAGATGCAAGTGAATTTGCTTTTGTACTGTTTCGATATGGAAAAATATCTCTGCAAAGTTGACTGATATAACTAGAAACTGACAAAAATTTTTTTTAAGAAAAACATTACTGGAAATCAGACTTTTTTTTTTCCTTTTTAGTTTTTCAAAGATGTATCGTGTAATTAGCAACACAGGTGTCTTCAACCTTGTAATTAGTCAGTCTGGTTCTTTATAGAGTGAAAAATAGTAAAATAGTAAAATAGTCACTGTGTTTGGTATGATGGTGTGTCCCACACCGAACATGGACCTCTGTGAGCTAAGGGGAGAGTTGTTTTGGGAGTTATTGAGATCTAGTTAAAGGTAAACACATCTCCAGGGCTGCGGCCAAATTCAAGGACTGCATCCTTTAAAGGTCAAATTTGAAGGCAGATTACATCACAGTGCTGCATTGAAGGCTGCCTATATTCAAAGGCTCCTCCACTCATGGCCCACAAATGCATCCAAATTTATGGGGCAATATTTTGCTCATTTTGATCTATTTTCAATCTTTACTGCTTTTGTTTTGCGCCGATGCGGTTGCTAGGTGACAGGATATATGTCGGGGTAAGGGTGGGAATAAAGCTGAAGGCTAGACCATCCAAATTCACAACCTCTAGCCGTGTTTCCATCCAATTTTAATTCAAATTTTGAGCGAATTTTAAAAATTCCGCAAAAAGAAAAAAACAAAGAAATGTGAATCAGACGTGTTTCCATCAACTGGCTCGAAGTGAATCAATTACGTCAGATGCATGTGTGCAGTAAACAGTCGCTAAATTAGCAGGGTCCACACATCTCAGGATAATGAAGAGAAGTTATCAGAAACGTGTTGCTACTATCAGGAAAGTTGTAATTATTCTGTCATATCAACTAGTTTTGATGATGTTACTGCTGTCTGGAGACGTAGAGAAAGAAATGTAATTCTCTTCACTGGAATAACTGAGAAGACGCAGAAAGCGGGAGGAGGGTCCTGCTGCCAGTCGCAGCTGCAGATGAGCCGAAACTGGTACCGGTACCGGGGAACAGCTGATCAGCTATGTGAGGTAAATGTTCGCTGCGTCAGAACTTGTTCGGCAGAAGTCTTTCATCTCTCCTTTTGCACGTTAACTCTTTTTCGAAAAACCCTAAAACCACCTCAAGCGAGCGTATCAACTTTTATGCGAATCAGAGGAAGTTTTTTCGAATCAAACCGTTTCCATTCAGCTTTTCTGATGCTATACTTCAAAATGTGCATCAAGAAACATTGATGAAAACACGGCTAATGTCTTTTGGTCTTTGCGGTTGACAAAGGACCTGTCCCATCAAGACCAGGTAGGCTGGGTTAAAACCCAAACTTTTACTCTTTAACTTGAAGCTTGAGTTGATACTTCCACCTTGAAATGGATATTTTTAAGCCATAGTACTTCTACTTAAGTAATGCATGTGAATACTTTTGTCACCTCTGGACATCACCCAACAATGATTCATACAAAGAAAATAACACGGTACTTACAGGGAAACACTGAGGCGGCTCGGCTACGATCTGAACCTGCTTTATCTGTGCAGGGTACTATAAAATCTCAAGACTATCAAGGCATTTTGGAAAGAAATGTGCAGGGAAGCTTGGTTTCAGTCGCAGATCTTGGCTTCTCCAACAAGTTAATGATCCAAATCACACACCCGAAAACACCCACCAAGAACCAAACATTGGACTTTTCTGAAAAGACCCTCAGAGTGAGTAACATAAATTGTTCATTGAAGTGATCCTGCAACTAAATGTTAACCTTCCTTTTAATCAAAGCCAGTTTCATTGCTTTATTTTTAATAACACTGTTATGTTGATTTTCATTGTTTGACTTTCTCATGACTTTTGTCAGTTTCAAACTATTTCAGGATTTTACATTCCTTTAACAAAAGACTATCTGCATTTGTATTGATGTCAAACTTTTGATTGTGTGCTAAAGAGAAAGAACAGGAAGTTAACAAACTGTGTCTCCTTTGTTTCCACATAGCTCCTCTAATCGACCCGATGCTGTTCCCCCCCCCAAAAAAAAACCCCCGCCTCAGTGGTAATCCATCGGTTGGAGAATGATTAATTGCTGTTTGCCGGAGCATGGGGTAAAGCAGGAAAATAATTAAAGAATATCACGTTCCCTGTGGTGAGTTTGGTGTGCAGAGCTGGGCAGGTCCTTTCAATACAAATGGGTCTGGGCAACAAAAAGCATTCGCTCAGCGTGTTCCCAACCGCCTGCCTTTTAACAAACATGACAGCGGAGAGCATTACTTTTATATTTACGACGCCTGTCACTTCTCAGAGCAGATTTATTAGCTTTTAATTTTGTCCGACTCTGAAAGAGGGAATCTGAGTCAGAGTCATGCTGGTTTTGATAAACTCTTAGGCATTCTCCGCACATTCGTTGTTCTGAGAGATACAGTGGCTCGCATACTTCCTGATATGTCCAAACAATAATGTTCCTTTTCATAAATGTCCCGCCGATGTTGCTCGGAACAGTTTTAATTTGTTTTGACTGGAGGAGGATATGTTTTTTTTTTTAACTGGAATTAAAAGATACATTTTTGTTTTTCATTTCTTGATGATCTCTCTTGTCAGATCTCCTCAGACTCACAACATTACCAGCAACAACACATCCTTTCAAACTGAAAGAAAATTATTCATCTTCTTAAAAAGGTCATTTTCTTGTTCAAACTTATGAAAGTTTAATCATGTTTTAATTAGCAGCTCTGTGTTCTTGTTTAAATTCATTTTTAAACAAAGATGTGAGTCATCCTCAACACTTGAGTGTCTTGCAATATTGCCTGAGATTATTATTTTTAAATATACCGAAAATAGCTTCAACATAACAACATCACAACATAAGATGATCTTAGTTTAAAATTATTGCATGAAGAGCCAGGATTAGATTAAATCTAGAATGTTTCTAATGTAAATAATGATTAATGTGAAACCCAAACTTTTTATTGGTGGACATTTTTTTCTCCAATGTACCTGTGATTAATAGGACCTAATAAGTATAATCACATCAAGTTTTTTTGTTTTTGCAAAAACCGATGTCCTCATATGAGGACACTGGGTCCTAAGAATGTGACACTTCTTGAGGCATCCCTGAGCCACTACCATGTGAAGTTTCATGATAGCCTTTCTGGAGGTACCATTATTTTGGCATGACAGCAGCCAGCTGTTGACCAGAGCAAGATCAGTGAAGTGCTTCATCATCATTATCATTGACAACTTTCAAATTGCTCCTTAGTTTGAAGAACAGATTACATAACATGGTGGCAGCGCGTTTGACCAGAACATCCTTGGTATACTTATTTGGTTGCACAAATACTTGTAAGATCCATTTACACTTGTGAACTTTTCTGAATATTCATAGATTTATTCAACTGCATGGCACAAAATAAAGTCCTAATGTCCTCAAATGAGGACATTGTCTTTACTAACATTGTTTTTTGCTATAGTTATATAGTATACTTGTCAAATTTACACGCTTCATGAAGCCAAAGATAGCTGTGCAAAAATCCACCATAGTTCCAAGTATGAAATACGATTTGGATTTTCTTTCTGGATTTCTGACAAGAGTTGCTATCGTAGTTTTATACTGGGATCCCTGCCATCTTGTTTTCACTGAAATGAGTATAATATTGTTGTATGACCACTAGATGGTGCTAGTAGTGCCTATAATAGGCTAAGGCCAGTGGGTCAAAGTTGAAAAAAAAAAATGCAATGTCCTCATATGAGGACACAGGGTCTCAGGATGTTGATATTTTTTACTACTAGAGAAAGCATGCTGGTTCTTTAATTCACTGTAACGTATTCAGACAAAACATCAGAGTTTAGTTTTTATTTGTGTGATATAACATTACGTTTTATAAATAATGTCAGTATAATAAAACGGCCTTCAAAATTACACATTTATTATTTTTAAAATTCAATGTTTTTCTATATTAACTGAACTTTAATCACAAAAATTAAGATACTACTTTATTTAGGAACACTGATGTTTTTTTTCATTTTGTGCTACAGAACACAGGGTCAGCATATGGAGCACATTTCTACCAGCGAGTAAGAGAAGTGATTCCATTCGATGCGTTTTCATTTTCTCACTCGACCAGCTGGCTTTTCTTTCCTGTTAACAGATAACACCCGGTATCTCCAATCTCACAGAATAATAATAACACACCTGAAGGATTTCTACAAAGCCTCCTTCCCCTGTGACCCCCTCTACTTTTTCATTATTGTCTTCTCTGTTTTTGAAAGTAGAGTCCAGATGCAGCACAGCTGCATCCTTTCAGGTGCTCAAAATAACAGGCATCATTTCGGAGGTAATCTCATTCTAGTAAATGTCATTTTAGAACTTTGAATTTGTTCTTTGAGTAGAATTGTGGGCAATGTTTCCACCCTTTCTGCTTGAAATTAATGTTCTGCTTTCTAACAAAAAAGAAAGAAGGTAATTCGAAATGCATATTTTTCCCTCTGCCTCATTATAAATGGCTCCTGAAAGAAAAAGCAGATTATATTACACCATCACTATAACTATGCTTGTTTTTCTAATAATCATAGAAGCAGCCTCAGCGGGTTTCACAGTGATCGTTGTGAGCTTGAGCCTGACGTTCTAATATAACCGACGGCTCATACAGCAGATCATCCTCTCCCAGGATTGAACTCTGATCCAAGTTGACAAAGTTTGGGATGTTGAAGTGAGACAGGAACTCTCTGTCTGTCTTTGTCTTCTCCACCAGTCCGCTGAGGGGCTGGTGTGCCCCTGTTTCCTCAAAGACCTCGTCCATCTCATCCATCCCCGAGGAGCGGAGCCCTCTGCTTGTTTTGTCTCTGCCAGTGCTCCTGTTCTGGTCTCGCTTCGGCCTCCCCTGCTCCTGATCTTCCTCGTTGATGTAGAAGTTGAAATAGGAACGGGAGCCAACGAGCAGCGGGCGAGAGAACGCCTTGTCGTTTTCATCCTGGTGGCTGTTGATGTCCACCAGACAGCCCTGGGGTCGGTGCCTCTTCTCTGCCAAGTCTGGGTTTCTGTTTAGAGTGAAAGTAAAAAAAAAAAAAAATGTCAGAGTCACTTTGAAGAATGAATAAAAGCTCTTAAAAACTTAGTGGGGATTTGTCTTTAATTATCCCTTCCATTCTTTTTTTTTTTTTTGGCTGTACCTGGAGATTGTCAGACGTTTTCTAGCAGCACTTTATGAAGAAATAAAGTGTCGGAGGAAACGTGGCGTTTAAATAAAGCAACCAATAAAAGCTTAACTTCATCTTGGCTCAACTCCAAGACACTAAATCTTATGTAATTGATTTTAAAACTCCTTTTTATGCAGTTTGACAAGAAATAAGGGGCTTTGTCAACCCTTCCTAATCAAGTGTGGCAATGCATAAGCACTGAAGCGCCCTGATTATTCCTTTGAAAATGTTCATCCTGTGTCTCGTTGCACAGCTTTGAAATAAAACATGCAAATTCTGTATTAAATGTACAGCTTGATTGGGAATAATGGGTTATGACTTTTTTTGATGTGTTGTCAAAAATTTGCTAGAAAGCATTGGAGATCTCTGGGATTGTGGCAAAACAGATGGGAAACCCCATTTCTTGTTTCCTCTACAGCTCAGATATAATTCACATTAAAAACATTATTCAAAATAAAATCAATGACAGAAAGTTGGACTCTACATGTATCAACTGAACCAAAATTTTGGATCCAGGGTTCTCATACAATCATGGTTTAAGTTGAAAGATTTTAAGAGAGTTTTCATAAAAATTTTAAAATAACAGTTGATGTCTCACAGTGGAATTTTTAAAAAGGCGACAACTTTTGCAAACAGTTCTTTTTCCCACATTGTTTTTGGAACAGGCAAATTCCACATGAAAGTGAGATTTTTGTCTCCTTCACTGTGACTCCCATTGGTATCCCTTTTGAATCTGAGTGCACACCGAGCACAGTTATATTTAACCTCTTCTTCTTAAAACGTAAAGCAAGCTTTCAGGTTGTCATAATTCCCACATAAAAAACCTTTAGAAACTTAATTCATGTGTGACCATGAGAGTCTTCTATCTAATTCATTGTTTTTGCACGACAGCTGTCTGAGGCTTTATTTTAAGTTTTTCTGTCTGCCTCCCTTGAGTTTGCAGTCAGGGAGTGAGAGACACAGGTGTTTAGTTACCATGGTGATCATAATGAGCCACTGACAAAAGCTTAAATATTTATTTTGATTTAGGTTATGTTTACACTTTTTATACAGTTTGTACATCAAAATGTAATAATTTTTATATCAATTTATCACAAAATTTGTCATCATTTCAGAATTTCTTTTGAATTTTTTTTGTTTGTTTATTCACCATTAAAGGGGACTTATGGAAAATCCACTTTCTTTAGCTGTTAAATACATTTTGTTGTACTTGGAGTCTCTAGGAGGGAGAAAATGTTGTCTCTCCTGGTGCTGCATGGATATTTTTACATTCCGTTTAGGTCATATGTTTCAACCTGTTTAGTTTACTCTTTTTTCTATGAAGTTTTCTAAACTCATGTCAAATCATTTATGACAGAGTTGCCAAATAAGGTCTGGACTTACCAACTACAATTTGTCTTCATTCTCCTCTGGTTCTGGGTCAGACTCTGGTTCTGGGTCAGACTCTGATTCTGGGTCAGACTCTGGTTCTGGGTCAGACTCCGGTTCTGGGTCAGACTCTGATTCTGGGTCAGACTCTGGTTCTGGGTCAGACTCTGATTCTGGGTCAGACTCTGGTTCTGGGTCAGACTCTGATTCTGAGTCAGACTCTGGTTCTGGGTCAGACTCTGGTTCTGGGTCAGACTCTGATTCTGAGTCAGACTCTGATTCTGGGTCAGACTCTGATTCTGGGTCAGACTCTGATTCTGGGTCAGACTCTGATTCTGGGTCAGACTCTGGCTCCAACATGTAAGGCTGGATGGACATGTCTTCCTTTGTTGACATCTTTTGTTTCATTTAGAAATAAAAAAAAGTTTCGGGGCTACTAGTGGTAAACCCTTCTATCAAACTGGAATAGATCCCTCTGGAAGCTGGAGGGGAGCGGGGTGTGAAACGCCTGGTTTGGATTTAAAGAGACAGCCTCAAAACGTGTTGATCTGAGGCCCTGTTTACATGAAAACAGTCTCTGGAAATGCTAATGCTTATTGGGGTGAATACACACACTGAAATGAATAAAATCACCCATTTACATGGAACCACTGCAGTATTGTGCCAAGTAGGGTTGCCAGATTGAACATAGTAAGGTGTTTTACTGTTCCTTTAAAATGCTCAGATTTTGAGTCAAACAGCTGATGTGCTGTATATATGAGTCACCCAATCATATATTCTGAGTGAGGGTGTTGTAAGATAAAGTGTGTGTTGTGTTTGGTGAAAATGTGCACTGAAAAAAGAGGGGCAAAAATCGATTTTTTGTTTATGTTTGTTTTTATCTGGCAACCCTGTTCATGCAGCAGCTGCATTGTTATGTCAACCTAGTGAATAAACTAACTTTGGACCTAGGATGCTTTTTGGTTTTGCTCCTACAAGCTGCAAAGTGTGAATAACAACACTCTGCTGTCTGTAATTTATTGTAATTGTGTTAGCAGAAGAAACTTATTTCTTTCAGAGGTTTGTTGTGATAAGATTGGGTAAATTCATTGATAAACAGAATATATTAAGTAGCAGTCAGTATGAGTTCAGACCAAAAAATTCTACGTCAATGGCACTCATTGAATTAGAACATATAACAACTGCTGTTGATCAAAACAGTACTGTTTTAGTATTTTTGTTGATTTAAAAAAAGCATTTGATACTATTAACCACAGTACTCTTTTTGAAAAGCTAAATAAATATGGTATTAGAGGACCTGCTTTACAGTGGGTTATTTGGAAGATAGAAAACAATTTGGACAAATAAATAATGTAAGATCTGAGTTTTGTTACATCTCATGTGGAGTCAGGGGTAAAGCTTGCAAAACTATCACAAATCCTATTTTTATTTTACAGAAAAGAGCTCTAAGAATTATTACTAGAAAAAATTACAGCCGTCCATCAAATATATTGTTTTACGAATTAAAATTATTGAAATTCTATGATTTGGTTGATTATAATATTTTGCTGTTAATGTACAGAGCTCACAAACCTGTGTTACCTTCCAACATTCAAGTACATTTTGTGAAAAGAGAGAGCTGTTATTATCTTAAGGGAATCCAAGTGTTTGTGAAACCCTGGTTTCGTACAAGACTGATGGAGCGATCCACTTTAATCCAGGGAATAAGATTGTGGAACAGTCTGGAAGATGAGGTTAAAAATGCCAGATTTTTGTATGATAAAATCTAGTATTCTGAAGAAATATGGAGAAGCATAAGTGAATCCATGCAAATTGTTGTTTGAGTTGGTGTTTTAGGTTTAGCTTTGTTTTTTTGTGTGTTTTCAGTTGTTTTGATTTTTGTTGTAATTTACTTTCATTTTGAACATATTCTGAGGATAAAAAGGGGCAGATATTCTGAGATTTATTCTTCTTCTGCTGCCTTTTATTTTATTTGACTTTATATTGATTGCATGTTTTTTTTGTTCTTTGTCGTGTATAAAATTGTTACAAATGAAATGAATAAATTTCTAAATAATAAAAAAATAATAAAATAAACGTTTGCTGTGTGCTGGCTGTTTGAGCATTTGTGCTTTCACACCAGCTGAGTATAACACACCTCGGTGGGGGGGCGCTCCTGAAAATCTCCACTCTTAGTTCAGGGCGGTTGGTGTCATGTACACCATTGGTCAAAACGCAGCAAGGTTTCGCCCAAAATTGTCATAAACGGATCCTGAGACACACCTCAGACAAGGGGTGACAGAGGGGCTTGTGGAGTTACAATAAGGAGTTCAGACCAACGGAGTGATTTAAATGTGAAAAAGAAGGATTTGATGTCTCCTTTAAGACTCAGTCATGCAGGTTGCCAGTCAGTTTTAGCAGTATACAATATGTTTGGAGGATTTTATATGTCTAAGCTCAGTCCTTAAAAGATAAACATTTAATAAGTGACATAAAACAGAGGTTGGTCTATTGCTGTATACTCACTCCTGATGTGGAGCTCCAGTTTTCGTGAGCAGCGTGAGGACAAAGAACATGAACATGACAAACACTGCCAGTCCCACCCAAAAGCCTATAACGATGGAGTCTGAAAGGTCAGAGAAAGAGAAGTCTTATTATCATGAAGGAATTATTTCCACCATTAACTTAATCTTTGCTCCTCTGTGAGTTTAGTGTCTCAGAGGAGAAGCAAAATCCTCCATCACTGAGTTAAAGTGAGCATTAAATTTGTCTCTAAAATGAAATTAAGCTGCTGTGGGTTCTTTTCCATCACACTTTATGTCCCGTTAAGTGGCATGATTGTTCTCTTGGGAGTGTGGAGAACCAAAAGCCCGAATCAGTGCTGCGTGACATGACGCCGGGGCGCATAAAGCAATAAACGGTGAAGGTGTAATGAGTCAGAACAAACACAAAGTGCCTGCTGCTTACATCTGTGCGCTTTGAGTCCCTCAAAAGACACGGGCTCTTCGTCGTCATAATATTCGTACTGCCACACATAGTCACTGCGTCGCGCGCTGATTTGGCTCCGGTTGTGGAAGTCGGACATCTCACACCGATTTGATGCGCTTCAGTCGGTGTTCAGGAAATCCATAAAGTTGTCAAACCTGAACGTCCGGAGAAGTTCAGCATCTTTTTTATTTTTATTGTTGTTCCTGATTCCAGATTTATAACCAGGGAAGAAGAAAAAAAAAAAAAACAGAGGAGGGAATTCCAGGATGTGAGTTTCAGCTGGAATTTGATAAAAGCGCGTGGGAATCTGGAGATGCGAGGAGTAAATCCATCGTCGTGTCCTGTCCGTGCTGCAGGCAGCAGCCGTTTGGTGCGTCTCATCCAGCTGCTGAGGCTGTGTGGCGCGAGGGCAGCGCGTCAGGAAAAAAACAACCCACTCGTGTCCTCTGATCAGTGATGCGCTTCCGTCCATCGAGAGGAGGTGTTTGCACCGAGAGCAGCTTCAACACTATCAACAGAATACAATCAATGTTCAGAAAAACTCTGTCTGTTAGCAAAATATCATGAAGTAATTAACAGAAACTCAGCACTTCCTGCGAGAATGTTTAATGAAAGCTGCTGAAGAAGCTGAAAAAAGCTAAACTCAGTTCAATTTGAACAGCTGACCAGAGTCGCGAAGTAACTAAGTACCAATACTTCGTTACTAGTAGAATTTTTGGGTATCTGTACTTTACTTGAACTATTTTTCAGCCTACTTTTTACTTCTACTTCTTACATTTTTAAAAAGGCAAGAAGTAGAAAGTTGTTACTTTTATTTCATTTTTGCTTGTTTTCATTCAGCTTGTTAAAAAATAAATACTATCCATATAAATTATGCCTCCTAGATAGAGTGAATTTAACTGTGCTTGAATGAGAAGTATAAATATATAAAATTCTGATACTGAATTAGTTTATACACAAACAAATCATGTCACACTCCAGCAGGACATAATCATTAAAATAAAAGGACTGTACTTAACCCTATATCACCATTTGTATCATATATGCTACACAGGATTCCTATGACCTCTATGACCATTTTTAAAGGGTCAGGCTTTAAAGGGTTAAGAAGTATTTGGATTTCATGAATTATATTATTACATTTGGCTGCAGCCCTCAGATAGATTTTTATTTTGGGGAAAAGGTTTGGGCAGCCTTGATATAAACTGAAACAGACTAGTGCATCCTAAATTTAACATCAATTAATTATTCTAATACGTCAGTCATTTCTGCATGTTTTGGGGAGGTCACCTCCAATGTCATTACAGAAAATCTAACTGCTCATTTTAAATCAATACTTTTAATACTTAAGTACAAAAGTATCAGATACTTTAAGACTTTTACTCAAGTAATATTCCTAAAGGAGACTTTAACTTTTACCAAAGTAATTTTTTGGTAAGATACTTGTACTTTTACTCAAGTAGGCTATCACTTTATAAAACACTGCAGCTGACCTTTGCTGAAAGTAGGAAAAATAAATAGAAAAATCAGTAGAAAAAAGTAGAAAAATATGTTGGCAAAAAAAAGTTGCAATTTGTTGTAAAAACAGCTAAAATGAGCAGAAAAACAGCCAAAAAAAAAAAAGGCAGCAATTAGCACAAAGAATCAGCAAGAGCACGTTGCTGAATTGAGCATCAAGAAGCTGAAATTAGCAAAAACAGATGAATTTAGCTAAAAATTCTACAATTAGCTGAAAACAGCTAAATAATAATTGAAGAGGCATAAAACAGCTGAATTAGCATAAGGTTGCTGAAAGAAGCACTACTAGCAGAAGAAAAGCAGATAAAAGCAGAGAGAAAACTAAAATTAGCCAAACAAATCTGACATTATATCTGAAAGAAGCTAACGAAGAAGCTAAAACAAGCAACAAACTGTGAAAAGTGCAATAAACCTTTAAAAACATTGTGACATATTTTAAGTTGACAACAGCTTCATTCATTTTAAATACAAAAAAATGGCAGAAAAACCTATCTCAATGCGAATTTACCAAAAATCCTTATTGGAATGTACAGAAAGAGCTGAAAGTTTTGTATTGTAAACGGTTGAAATAGCACTTATGGAAGGAGATATCTGCTGAAAAACATCCAGAAACAAATGGATCATCTAGAGAGAATGCTTCATAGCATTCACTCTCTAATGACACTGAAGGACCTCATGTGAAAAAACAACATTCAGTTCAGTAAAACAAAACAAACATCATACTGCCTCCATCACAGAGATCGCTTTGAAATTATTTCCGTCCTTCCGTGAGATGTCTCACTATGATTTAGTCACCAAAACATTTTTATCCACCTCTTCCTGCAGAAATCAACCCTTTGTAAGAGTGCTGCCTTTTTACTTACAGCCACTAACAGCTGAATTGATGTTTTTTTTTTTCTTTCTTTTTTTTAACAAAAGGACAGAATGTCTCGTTTTTCTGAAAATAATTTAATTGGGTTTCCAATAGCTTTGCAAAAATATATATTTTTACTTCAAATTCGTACAAAATCAAACGAAAAAAGATGGATTATAAAAAAGATCAAAAGGTGATGTTGTTAGTTTCAAGTTTTGAAACCCAACCAGTGTAAAAAAAAAACAACAAAAAAAAAAAAACTATGTTATGAGGGTGACAGAGTTTATACACATTCATTAACCAAACTTTATCTGCAGCTGGATAAAAGGGAGGAAAACAAAGCAAGCATGACTCATCATTTGAAACCTACATTTTCACTGAAATTAATTTAAAAATGACAGCAAGAGGCGGCTCGTGGTTGGAAATACCTTTTAACACTCCAATCCAATAATGGTCCTCCTTTTCTCTTTTGAAGAACTTCTGTTCAATCAACAAGCTTCATTAAAGCTCAAACATTTGAAGAGTGTCTTAAGTAGAAGTGCATCAGCGTCCTCTCTTCAGCTGTAAAGCACTAATGTTCAGCAAGAAATGCATTTTCTGCATCAATTACCCTTAACAACGTGCTGCTATTTTAATTAATTTACAGTAATGGAGTGATGCAGGTTTGTGCTTTAGATTGTGAGAGAAATGCATTCATTCATTCATTCATTCATTCATTCATTCATTCATTCATTCACACTGACGGTTCATTCATTTTTTGTAAAAGCCTTACTTTTGCACCACCTGGTGGTGACATCAGAAATGACATAAGAGGAAATGATCAATTAACAACTGGTTCATTCAATTAAAAACAATAAATATATATATATTTTTGTAAATTAAGTCCTGAAAACACAAAATTACAAAAAGTAAGTAAATATCCGGGTTTTTTTTATAAACATGTACTGTCAGGTTTGATGACAAGTCTGGCTTGGGAATTTCATGAAAGGCCACTTCATTAGATTACAACTTTTCAGCTACAACTCAGAAATATATGGTTTATAATAAAACAATTACATAATAAGAACAACTCTATTGACAGAAAGGTAAATTTATATTGATAAAAAGCTAAAATTAGATGAAAATAGCTAAAATGTAGCTTAAATTGAAAAAAAAACAGCTAAAAGAAGCATAAACTGTTTTAGTAGAAGATGCTGACAGAAGCACAAAGAAGTTCAAATAGCATTGCTGAAAAAAAGCAATATCATCACAAGTAATACATTTTTATTGGTAAATTCATTAAATTACAACTTGTCAGCTACAACCTCGAAACATATTTTATATAAAAAAATATTAAAAATATGACTCTTTTGACAGAAAGGAAAATGTCTACTTGAAATAAGCTTAAATTAGGTAAAAATAGCTAAAACGTAGCTTAAATCGCAAAACAACAGCTAAAAGAAGTGTAGGGGTCATAAACGTTTAAATTCATAGAAGATGCTGCTGGAAGTACAAAAAAATCAAATAGCAGAAAAGCTGAAAAAAAAGCAGAAGAATATATAAAAAGCAGAAGAATAAATCACAACAAATGACCACAGAGAAAATGTTTTGAGGCGTGTTTCTTACCTAGCTTCAGCTATAATTTATCAACCAGCTGAAGAAGCTACAGCAGAAGATTTACTGAAACTTCGTCCAGCAAACAATCTTCCACTTAAGCTCTAGAGTTCCAGCTGTTATTTTATTCATGGTTTCTCTTTATTAACCCTCCTGCTGCCCTTGGGTCAAAATTATTTAAAGGGTCAATATCCAAAAGCTAGACTTTTTGCAAGGAAGGGTTATTTAGGGTGGCACATACAAATAATAATAATAATAATAATAATAATAATAATAATAATAATAATAATAATAATAATAATAATAATAAAAACATCTTGATTGGAAAATTAAAGATGGCCACCACAGCTAATTCCAAATGGTTTTGGAATTAGCTGAAGTTCACAAAAAGCTGAAGTTTTGTGATCACAACTAAAAAAACATGCTGATCACAACTTATCATTCAGCCATTTTTAGACAAGCTAAAGATCAATGTGGGTTTTTTACCAAATTCTAAATGCCACCAAAGCTAACTTTAAAAGGCTAAAATTCAGCCATTTTAAGACTTATTGAGATGAAATTTCAGCTAATCCCACACTCAGATAACTAATGCTAATTTTACAAAGCGCTGAACAGCAGAATCAGAGTTGGCTGTCAAACAGCTGGTAGTCAGTTAGTAGAGCTGATACCTCTCAGCAAAAAGGTCGCTGGTCCAAATCCTGGTCCGGGGACCTTTCTCGTTAGACTTTGCATGTTCTCTCCATGCATGCGTGGGTTCTCTCCGGGTACTCTGGCTTCCTCCCACACATCAAAAACATGGCTGTTAGGTTAATTGATGACTCTTAATTGTCCCTATGTGTGAGTGAGAGAGTGAATGGTTGTTTGTCTTGTTTGTCTCTATGTGTGACCCTGTGATGGACTTGGGACCTGTCCAGGGTGTACCTCGCACTGACTGCTGGATATGAGCACCAGTGACCCTGAAAGGAATAAGCGGGTATAGATAATGGATGAATGGATGAATGGAGAATCAGAGAATACTTTTTAACAAAATAAAAACCAAATACAAAATCCAACATCCCTACCCACTTCTCAGTTACTTGGGGGTAACACCTGGGGTGGCCAATCAAGTGCCACTCACAACCCCAACCAACCCTCTGGCTCCGCCCCTGTTTACTGCATATTTATTGTTTTTCGTACATCAACTGCAATTTGTGAAAACTTCATTTTAATATCATTAGATTGTGCAATATTCTAAACCTAACTGAGTGATCGAGGTAAAAGAGGCACATGTTTCTCAACGGTCATGTTTCTCAGTGAAAAACAGCTTCTGAATATTAAGAATTATGTATAACAAATGTTGTGTTTTAGGTGCAGAAATAAATGTGAAAGAAAAAAAAACATTATGATATGATTAAATAATTCTCTAAAAGTCCTATTTTTATACATGATGGTGATTTGGGGGTGAATTTCCCTCTTAGAAGATCATTACAAGCAAAACAAGATAATCAGATCTGTAACCAAACACTAGCATATAAATAAATTATATATATTTACCTCATTTGTTGTTTGTCTAAAAGCTGGAACGGATAGAAAATGTGAATAAAAGCTTTCCACTGGCTCCATTTTTACTCTATTTTGTTTGAGCATTAATAATGTATATTTTAATAAACCACTCGCTCTTCTAAAAGCTTTCCCACTACATTTCCCCCCCTTTGGTCTTTTTGCTTTGTTCTGCTTCACACTAAAGGGATCTTGATAAGACGTTACTCACCGTTGTTTACACCGCTGGATGAGCTTTGATCAGAAGAACGCATCAAATGCTTTCTGATATTGAAATGCCTAAAATAGCTCACAGGGAGGCGTGAAATCTTATTGCATCACAGACATGAGTACTGTACGTGTGCAAAATGCAAAATGACTAAATGTTTTCTGTTTTCACTCCATTATTTATTATCCACACAGATGGTGCTCGATATGGAAACTGATCTTTTTTAGTACATCGATTATGAATATTTATATAAAAACACACACAGATGTCTTTATGTTGTCTAATTTCTTTTACACATAGAAAATGAGAAACATTTGAATGATTTACTGCTCTCCTGAGACCCCAGCTGAGGACCCTCTGTGTTATCTGATTCTGTTTCCTGCAGATAAAAGATGATGAATGGGTTAGTGGTGTGAGCAAAGAGAGGCTCCTGTTTGTTGATGTAGAAGCAGGAGGTTAAATATTGAGTTCAGTTCACTTCTAAACATCTCCATAGGTTTACAGCCTCATCAGAGTTTCACTAAAACCTGTCTGGTGGATTATGAGATATTTTGCTAACAGACAAGTAACTCCAGCAGTTCATACCAAGGTTTTCAACAAAGATTTTGCAAAACGTGTTCGCCTCAATTGTGAAAGGGACGATGCTCAGCTACTACCATGCCAAATATTGGCTCGACATCTGAGGTATTTCCATTTTTGTGTTGTTTGATCAGCTGTGTCGTTAGCTGCTGCCTTAACAATACCATTGATCTAAAATCCTCCCTGAACCTGATAAGTTCAAATGATCATAAATCCTAGAAAAATATGCCTTTTCTTTAGGATTTTGTTCTGGTGTTCACTTTAGTCACTTAAAAACGATCATTTTTATTTCTTCAGTTTGAAACTGATGCTGGAGTTCACAATGACTTGTTCCAAAATTAGTATTTTAAGTTATCTATTCATAAAACTCTGGTTGTTTTAAGAGCAACGCACACTTGACAGTCATTTTAAAAATAATCTTTTTATTTTAAAAAGTGAACATTAATATTAAACCTGACAATATAACCAAATACAAACTCATTTATGTTGTAAACAGAGTTGCTTTCTACAAACTCAAAGCTTAACCGTTCCTGTTCAACATGTCTTCTATTTTCTTTCCCTGTTTTCTCTGAAAACTAAAATGTTTCACAAGATCTGGTCAATATTCTACTTCCTGCATAACGCCTGCAGCTCGAGCTGTAGTCATGAACTGTCTGTAAAATATTGATGAAACCAGTGTGACGTAACCCTCTGCAAGCCTCCTCCAAACTGCATCCACACCTTCAAATAAATTCAGAGTATTTATAAAACACTGCAAATATATAAATCATATATCATGTTAATTATAAGATATTTTGGTACATTTATTTAAAAAAAAAAATATTATAGGAAAGCTGAGTAGATAAGCCCCTATAGATTATTATAGGTATGATAAAATGTTAAACAAATTGATCATTTTAAGACAATTAAATTTTAGATAATAGTAAAATCACATCATATGAGCAGTTTTATAATGTGCAGGAATTAGGAATCCGAGCAGAATAGTGGATCCAGACAGATAAACCCAGCGTAGCATCAATCCTGTTCAACATCAGGCCAATTTATTTTCCCCTGGATCAATTTTTCTTTTCTTTGCCTGTGGTTTTTCTGTGTGCTCATCCAGGTAATAACCTGCAATCAGTGGGATAACGTGTTATTTATGCTTTAATTTACCTGGAAACCAACAATTCTTGGCCATCCACATCAACAAAACCTGTCGTTTCTTTTGTTACGTGCTTTGGAACAAGGCTACAACGTGGTTTCTCATGCTTTCCATCACCAAAATGTCTTCCATTCATTTCCTTTGTCTTGGAAAGTTCTGGTTTTTGCTTTAGAGACGTGTTTTTAATTCTTTGTACAACGTGATGAACATATAGCTACTTTTGTCAATTTCTAAAGAACCAGCTTTAAACTGTTTTTGAAAAAACTAAACTTTGCTGCTAAACCTGCAGAAAAAGACATCATTTTGAAGCTACTGGTTAATTATTTTACCAACCACATTAAAATTCATCAGCATGGTATTAGCCTGCCATCTGATGATCACTGATCAAATGCTGACCTTGTTCACAGGACAAGAGCTTCCACCGATGTGAGGGGAAACACAAATGTTTAACAGAAACCTAAAGACAACCGATGCAAGCAAAGAACTTTAACCATCAGAGTCGGGCCTCTCTGACTCACTGCAGGTCTCATAATGTTTCTGATGGAATTTAGCACCAGCAAAACTTCAAATAAACATTAGATGATTCTGTTTTTTTTTTTTTTACCAAAAAATAAGACTCTAAGGGAATTATGCAACTAAGAGATGTCAGATCAATTTAAGGATTATCTTTTTTTAATTAATCTCGATTTTAGACTAAAATCATCTTAAGCTGAGAAATGATGGAGTTTTATTGGCAAACCTTAAAATTATATGCAATCATATATAATTTTGAGGTCAAGTAGAGTATTTACTACCACATATATGTTTTGCTCAATATCCACAAAACAATTGAGTTATGGACATTTTGAATTAGCCATGGTGGCCATATTGATTTGCATCAACCTACAGTGGAAGGCAGGGCAACTCAACTAAAGCGCTCCAGGTGGGACACAACAGCTCAGGGGTCAAACATCCCCAGATGAGGTGGGGTGCTGCGGGGGTGGGGTGGTTGCCCATTAATGGTATGAAACAATGCGGTATATGTGATAGAACAATTATTTTTATCTTTTACTTTTTAAATTTGTTTATTGTGTTGCATTGATTTAAAAATTGAAAAAGAAAAAGAGTAAGAGTATGGGGGGATCTGGTCTGTAGCCCACCAGTTGAATAGCCCTGCTATGACATGTTCACTAAACACTTGTAAACATGGCTTGTTGATTTATACTGTTTTAAAATGTTTAACAGCAATTATTTTACCTAGTGTTCAGATTTGTTTGGTCTAATTTCATGTCCTTATTAATTGTGCATTTGTGTTGTATTTATATTCTTGTGTTTCATTGCTTTTTTAAAAACATTAGAAGACTACAGATGGAAAATAGCCTTTTTAACTTGTGAATTGTCATGTTTTATTAAATAGCACTGTCACCATTTAAACAAATCAATCAAATCAAAAGTTAACAATCCTAAAGTTGCATCAAAATCCATCCATAGAGATGTTTTGTTAACAGATAGTGTTGACATGAACAGTTAATATTAAAGTTTTAAGGTTAATTAAGGTTGTGGGTAATAACACTTAGAGTATGTGTTGTGAGTCTCAGCTAACAGACCAAATGTTAACACATTATCTGTAACACTGACTGAATTATAGCCACTTTTGTGTTTTTTAACGTCACTTTGCTGTGGTGGCCATCTTGCAAAAAAAAGCTCTAAAATTCATTCAAGTTTAGATGTCCATCCATTAAATATTTTCTAAAAGTTTCTTAAAAGTCTGGCGTGTGCTTCATGGGATACAGTGCTAACAAACAGACGCATGGACGAGCAAAACACTATGGTCTTATTTCAGTGATGATAATCTCTTAATGCATCTGAAGTGCTGCTGAGAATCAACACATGTTGGTGCTTATTTACTCTTCCACATGAATCTGAGTAACATTCTGATCACAGATGTGCTCTATAGTTTTAAAGCTGCCCCCACTTAACCCCCTGACTGCTTTAGAGAAGGTCAGACCACCGAAGACCCCAAACAGGTTTGACTGAAAATTCACAGATTCTGCGTCAGCGATGCTGTTACGTGCGGAGCATACTGTGGTCAAGGTGAACTTCACATTCAGTGAAGCATTACACTGACTCTTTGATGCACTATTTTATTCTTTTTGTTATACTTTGCAGATAAATATGAAAAATATAACTAAGTAAAAGTAATAATACCTTAACAGAAAATGACTTAACTGACAAGAAAAGTACTAAAAGTCTTAAAACTGCTCACAATAAAGTAAAAGTGCCTTCACTCAAAAATGACAGTAATATATAAGGCATTTCTATACGACAGTGTATTAGGGCCACTTTGCAAATTAAAAAAAAGGAGGAGCAAATTTCCGTCAAAAAACTCAGAAAGTTTGAGATTAATTTCAGAGATTTTTGAGAAAAAACAAAGAAATTCTCTGAGCTCCAAACTGATTTCTTTTCTTGTAAATTTCTGACTTTACCATGTCAGAAAATATCAGTTTAAATGTTGCAAACTTCTGCCTTTAATCTCAGAAATTAAAAAAAAAAAAAATTCTCGCAAATTTGTGACTTTTCTGCATAGGAAATTTTCCTGCTTTTGCTCAATTTTTTTTTTATTAATCTCAGAAATTTTGAGTTTTTTGATGGTGTTTTGTGGCCTTATATTCACATTTGTACATTTCTTACAGGAACATGTTGCCTTCAGAAATAAAATTTATTGATGATTATATAAAATAAAAAATTAAAAACTTATTCAAAATGAAATAATATTCAATTAATTTCATTCAGTAAAGAAGTAAAAGTATCCCTTTTTATGTTTTAAATGTAAAAAACTTGGTAAAATTACAAATCTCAAACGATACTGTGTATGAAGTACAGAGTATGCACTTTGTTAACATACATCTCTGACTTTGAGTCTGTCTTTTCTATCAGAAAGAAAATTGCATCTTATTTTCCTCACAGGTTTATTTTCTGTTCATACAATAACATAACATGACTAACCCAGAGGCTTGTCTTCTACACAGATTTCTCAGTTCTTACAGAAACAACCCTCGAGATTCTCCTTTTCCTCCGTCTTATTGAGTTTCACTCTGACAAGCATTATTTTTCAGCACATCAGTATTCTCTTTTTGTCACCATAAAGGATCACATGAGGTGATCGCAGAGCAGAGCAGAGCAGAGCAGAAGGGCAGACAGGGGCACTGAATTTTGTCTTTTTTTTTGTAACACATGCTTCGTGACTGGAATAAAAAAAGTACAATAACCAAACAAAACAGAACAAACTAAATAAAATCAACACAAAGTGTCTGTGACATGCATATCCTTCAAATACAAGTTAAGAAGTCAAATAAAACACCTAATAAACTCAGCATAATACAAATGGTTTTACTCATTTTGTCACAAGTTTGTCTTATTTTCTTTTGAACTTGGCTCAGCTGTGAAACAAGAAGTGACATCAAAGAAGAACTGAAAAGGAACCATCTTATGTGATATTGTGACTGAGTGATGAGGATGACTCTCAGCTGCTACTATGATTAATTTTAGCTCAGTATCTTTCAGTTTGATTGAGTTACAGTGAATTTTGTGTTGCTTGAGGATGTTTAGTCGTGGCTGCCATCTTGGGTTGGGTTGACTCCAGAAGTTGATCAGTTGACAGATGTACACCCAACAATTACTTCCTGAAAGTTTCATTGAAGTCAATCAAGTGCTTCGGGGGATATTTTGCTAACAGACAAACAGGTTTGACTCCAACAGCTAATGCTAAAATTTTAAGCAAAAAAAAAGATTGGCAATGTGTAGTGCGTGTTGGCGATAATACTCAGCCACTATCACACAAAATCTTAGCTCAATATATGTCAAATTGTATAAATTATAGGTATTTGTGTGTTTCTTAAAGTAAGTTAGCATCTTGAGTTACCTCAAAAGGTAATAATTTGTAGATGTATATTCAATGGTTAGGTCCAGAGCACTTCATTAAAATCTGTCCATTGGTTCTTGAGATATTTTGCTAACACTACAATAAACAATATGTTATCATCTTTATGCAGGGATGTGAGATAATCAGGTTTGTATTGCTTCAGTTCCATCTTTGACATAAACCTTCAAAGATTTCCCTGACTTCCTTCTTTTAGTATCATGTTATTAGCTTTTACTGAAACTAGTGTTTTTTCTGTTTTCATATAATTTATTTCCTCGGAGTTCTGACTGCTCTACATTACGTGGTTCACCATGAGACGGTATCCAAGGGAACACTTCTAATACATCAGGCTCTGGATCAGTGTGACCTCCGTCTCCATCATTCTGAAAAAGAAACTGGGAGCTTGCAGTAACTTATTTTCCAATGTGGAAACGTGCTCAAGAACATTCATGAGCACATAATGAGATTCCATAAAGAGAAAATCTGATTAAAATCCTGAATCATTGTGTACCATAAGATGATTAAATTCCAGCTCCCGGAGGGGCAGAATCTGAATTGTAATTAGAGTAGATGAAACTGCCACTAAAAACACGATGGATAAAAAAAAATGTACATTTTATTTCACCCACTCCTGAAGGTGATGGTTTTTACCTCGGCCTTTGTGTGTTTCTCTGTGTTGTTAGAAAAATATCCAATGACTCACTGAATACATTTGCAATCTTAGCAAAGACAACACATAACTAAAACTAAGAGAGTTTGACAGATCACAATCAGGAGACAGGAGAGTGATAAGAGCTGAGAATCTGCTTTTTTTTATTAAATCAGAAGTCTTGCTGTTCGTCAGATGGAGGAATGTTTGCTTTCTTAATCCAGGATTAACAAAAACAACGTTAGAGTGTTAACAAAGGTCATTACTACTGTGTGCTGAAATACATTTACACCTCTGTGTGACCAAACCTTTTGCTGTATAGTCAGTCTCATGTTGCTGTAAAGCAGGGCCGGCCCATGGCATAGGCAGAATGGGCAAATGCTAAAGGCTAGGGGGTGCCACTAAAATGTACATAATATAATGGGGAATGAAAAAAATCACAACTTTTTATCAGAGTATAGTTGATTTAGTCTGAATAGTCACTACTCTGGTTTATAAACTTGTTCTGTAGTTTCTCAGCCTGATTGTTTGACTTTTCTCTTTGTCAGCAAATAGCAGGTATGAAATAAACTTCTGGTATTCTGTTTCAAATGAATTATATTATTAAATATTTTAACTGGACTTCCTGGTTTCTAAAAATAAAAAGTAAGTTTGTCTGAATGTAAATTTGGAATTAATATTTCAATTGCACAAGAGCCCAGGGTTAGAGCCGACCCTGCAGTACAGCCTGAATACTTCACAAATATTTACAGTCTTTACATCAAATCCATTTATTTAATCTGGAGTTACTACATCAGTCTGATATTAGGTTTTGGATTTATGTATATTATTTAAAGACCTAGCTTTCTTTTAAGCTATACAGTAATCATCTGTCACTCTGCTTATTTTATAATGTCATCGTAAAGTAGTTGTTTTAGTCCAATTATATAATATCACAAGATGTCACAAAATGCTCAGATTATGTGTTGTGAGTGACTCCAATCTACTCTTATGTCAATTTTTAGCTTAAAATTATTCAAATTAACTGAGTCATAGCCATTGCTTGTGTTGATTCGCTGTGGCAGCCATCTTGAATTGGATTATAATCAGTGATAGATGTTCATCCAATGATTACGTTTTAAAAAAATCAATAAAATTTGCTCAGTAGTTCATGAGCTATTTTAATAAAAGACACAACCATAAACATGATCATCTTTTACTTTTTGGTGATGGATATTAATCAGTTTGGAGAACCCAGATTCTTCAGTTCTTCACACAAGTTTTTTAACAATCCAAATAGATATTTATGATCTATTTTATTCCATTATTCAAATCTGCTTTAAAGAGAATTATTTTTCAAGTTTTGTGTTTTCATCAAGAACAGACAAAGAAAAAGTGAAACTCCAGTCTTGAAAGTCCTGCTGCCTTTGAAGGGTTTTCCATGTCTCAGAGAATCAGATGCATATAGCAGCACTGACAGCTTCTCCAGTAAAGTGTGAGAAGAGATGCAGACGAGACCCAACAGCTCCCACACAAACATTTACCCTGAAACGGCTAACGGGGCAAGCCGAAGGATCGACTCCTGGAAAAATCAGCTGCTGCAGCTTTACATTTACCTTCAAACGGACGGAGGGATGAAAGCGGAACATTTTGTGGTGTTTTTGGCTGAACAAATTCTCAAAAAGTGGTCACGACCAACAGTAAATGGTACATTTTCAGTAATGCTCTTGCTAAAAAAAGTTGAATATTTCTAGTTTTGTCAAAACATGTGAGCTGCTCATCTTCTCCTCTTTTTGTTCCTCCATCTTTTTTCTCCATTTCCAATTTGTTCTGAATGGGTTCAGCCCTGAAAAGAAAATGAGTTTATCCTTGAGAGTCCATGCTCTCTACAATGAGTTGTTTTTAGACAAGAGAACGAACTTTGGACCTCAGTACGGTCATTGAAGAAATTTAACTCCGCTTCATTCAGCAAATATTTATTATTCCTGCTTTTCTTCCAGTCCTCTGTTCTTCTCCTACCTAACATACTTTGCAAGGTTCTGTAAGAAGTCTTGGCCGTTAGAAAAACCTGTTGCAACAAAAATCCACATGGATAGTTTGTGGTAAAATAAAAAATCTTGTGTAATTTTGCATCCTTTTCATCTGCCAACTGGTGACGCGCAAGAAAAGGTTTGTTTCCTGTTTTTCAAAGAATGTTGAGCTGCTCTGTGAAGCTAGAAATTATTTCAGCTCAGCATCTGAATGACTGTGTTTACAACTATTACAGCCGAAGTGTTAAAAAAAATCATGCTTCTTCTTTTAACAAGGTTTTATTTATTATACTTATCTAATACTACACATTTGGGAGCATGGAGACCTTTGTAAAAAGCTTTTTCCATTCATGCTTTATGTTTTGGATGAGGACAGTTTGGCCTGGATGAAGTTTTTATTTATTTTAACAACACCTGGACTTATTTACTGTAAATTTATGCTGTGATACGTTCACAAAAATAAAGCATTATTAGATCATTAATAGATAATTCAAACCGAGCTTCTGTGGAATGATTGTGAATAACAATCAACATCTTACCTGTTGTAGATAACAAAGCTTTTCATCCTGACTGGAGCGATGAGCTTGTTAGAAGTCTGATATGAACCAAATATGAAATTAATGAAACTTTTTTTTTTGTTTCATTACATTTATTTTGCTTTTATTCATTTTTCATATTTTTTTGTTTGTTTTTGTTTTACTAAAACAACGAGCTGTTCTATTTTTAATTTATTTATTATACAGCACTTTAGTCCAACTTGTGAGGTTTTAAATGGGCTTTATCATTAAATTGGCATTGATTATAATGTTTTTACTTCAATCTTTCATAGCAGTTCATGTGAACACTTTGCACAAAAAGTAAGAATGTTTGTGTTTAGTAGATCCTTTATACTTTATACTTATACTGTTAGAAAGCCTATTAATTTCCCTTTTAAATGGTGCCACATTTGTAAGGAACCTGCTTCTGTGGGATGAACAGCTGAGTTTGTTGCTGCCAAACAGCTTATTCTGCTGTTATCAACACTTGTTCTTAGCTTCTGGTACCCCCAGGTGCTGCCATTCAGGTAACCCATATAAGATTTATTGCCAAAAAACTTTGTTTTGACAAAGAAATTCTCTACAAACCCTTGCTTTTTGTACTAAGTATATATATTTAAGCAGTCTATGAGAATAATACAAACCCAAACTTTGACATAAACTGCTATGAAATCTTTAAGATTGTAGTTGTTTGAACACATTGGTCTCAACCCCACTTGAACAATCTGTTAGATTAAAAATCCTGTCAGAATTCAACTCTTCCTCCAAACTGAGTCATTTGAGGAGCTATCCACAACAGGTAAGATATTAGCTCTCTATAACGTTTCCACAGAAACCCAATTTTATCCAAGGTTTTGCTTAAAATCTAAAATGCATGACAGTAAACACTTGATATTCAAACACTCCCAACTTATGAGGAGGAACATGTAAATCTGGGGGGGAAAAGGTGGATGTTATTTAAACACAAAAAGAAGCCAGCAGCAGAGCCCAGGAAGGCCAATTAGCTTCAAAGCTGAAGCAGAGTCTGAGGGAGTGATGGCCGTCTGGGTGGATCTTATTATCTTGTTCTCTTGAGAAAGCTTTTTTTTGTGATGTGGATGGAGCTGAAAGTAAATTTAATGTTGATAATGCTTCACCTTGAAGTAAGGCAATCTCTCAGCAGCTGAAAATGCAGCAGCCATCAGTTGTGAGTGGACTAAAATAACAACAGGCACATCTAACGGTGTCCACTTTGCTCCTGCAGGACAAGTCACTGCTGACGTGTTGTTTATAAAAATCCTTCCAAAAGGCCTAGTCAACGAGTGACATAAATATAACCCTTCTTAAAATCTATTTGCCCCCTCCCACAAAGAATTAAAAAAGTATTAAACTATACACATTAAAGCTTGAGCCTTATCAGATTAAAATAGATAAAAGTCTGCTTCTGACGAGCAGAAAACCTTTGGTAAACTGTAATAATGGACATGTGCACCTGGACGCCATTGTTTAATTAATGCATCACCTGTGAACACATCTGCAGACAGAAAACAACAGTAAAGGAAGCATCACTTGTGTTCAAAATATAAATGTCTGATTGTGTCTTCTTTAGTAGGGTAGTAATTATTACCTGTGGTCCTTGACTCCGCAGGATATTTTTAATTGACTAAGTGAAGTTAAAGTGAAGCCATGAGGCGTGCAGCACAACAGCATCCCCTGCTGGCGCGCGGCGGGGAAGCACATATCTGCACATTATTCATTTAAAACAAAACAACATAAATTCAATATACAATAAAAATCATAAATTAAATGAAAGGTTAGAAGAAGAAAACAATCTTATGATTTCTGCCCCTTTTTCTCAAATAAATAAATTCAATCAAAAATAATCTTCAATTTACAAAAACGTACAAAACAAAATAAAAGAAAAAACATTAAAGGTGTAATTCTTTCCTCAGTTACAATTCGTACATTATACCCACACACATTTCTTCAACAAATTAACCTTTATCATTCTCTTATGACAATCAGAGATCAGTCAGAATAATGGAGTAACAAAAATTTAGACTCATCATTTTATGCATCACTGTGCTCTGTATACTGTCACACACAAACTGGCGCGTGCAACCCCCCCCCCACCCCCCCCCCCCCACACACACACACACACACATACACATACACACATTTATAACTGCACGAGCCTCTCCTGCAAGACGCGTGTTCCTTCACACCTCACATCCAAATGGCTGCACAGACTGATAAAAAACGTTCCGATCAAAAGTTCAAAAGTTGAAAAGTTTAGCCAACAAATAAACTGATTAGAAACTTGAACAAGAAAGACTGAAGCACAGGATTCATTCTTTTATTAAAATTAACTTAATTAGTGCCAGGTGTGAACTTTAGATTTGAATAAAAGTTCAATCTTCTGTCAAGGTTTTATTTGTAAGTTGGGGTGAAACGAGGGCAAATGTTTGTTGTTTGCTGAAGTGTCACTTCTCACCTTGACACCGTGGCTCATGGAGACACTTGGGGACGCGTCAAAGTCCAGTTTGGCACGAGCTGCCACAGGCTCCGAATAAATAGGAGGTGGTTTCCTGTCTCCAGCCTCACATTCCTGACGGGGCTTTTTTACGCGCGGGAGCCATTATGGAGAGCAACAAACCCAGCGGCGGAGACAACCAGCAGTCCAGTTTGTGGAGACCTTGGAACAAAACGGAGGGCGAACCCCCACAGAGGACGGTGAGGTTTGAATCCGAACACAACGCACAGGACGTTACTTTGAAAGAGGAAACTACAGAAATGTGTTTAAACTTCCAGGCTCCTTCTTTGCACGCGGACCTTTCCAACGCGCAACCCAAGACTCATCAAGTGCTTCATCCTGTGAAGTGAGCAACGTGTTCAAATAAACCTGCTTTTTTTTATTATTTCATGTATATTCATTCATCCCCCACTGTTTGAAGGTTGTTCTGGCCCAAATCCAGATGTTTCGACTATCTGTACCGGGATGCAGAAATGCTTCTGCGCAGCTACCCGATCCAAGCGACCATCTGTCCTTATGAAGACTCCAGCAGCGATGAAGAAAGCGAGGATGAGGAGGAAGAGGCAGAACAAAAGCAGAACTAAAAGTTGATCTTTAAAGAACTTTGAAAACTAACTCCTCCGTATTTATACTTGACTTAATTTATTCCTGTAAATAACTAACATGTACATAAACGCTTCTTTTGGTAACAGCAGTGATGCTTTTAAGTTATTCTTGAGGAAAATTGCATTTTTCTTTTTTTTTTCCTTTTTGCAATAAAATATATTAAATTAAGCTTCATCTCTCACGCTTATTTACCTGTATATAATGTTTTTCCTCCATTTTCTGTGTCATGAAAGTAAAAACGAACACATTATGGAGTCTGCGTTGTTAGGTGTTTATCTGATGAAAGAGCAAAGCGATGCTATTTATTTCTAAAATACTTGTAAAATAAGAGACTAAATTTACTCTCAATAAGCCAGTTTCACCTTTTAAAATCCTTCTTTTTCACATTTAAAGCATTCAGTTGGAGTCTATTTAAAGCGGAACTGCAATGCTTTGGTTTGAATTCCTCCTTATTGTAACTCCACAAGCCCCACTTTCACCACTTTTCAGAGCGAGAGGAGAATGAAGGCAACCTGTAGTTGGTAAGTCCCAAAATAATTTGACATATTAGTTCCAAGAACATCATAGAAAATAAAGAAAACTGAAAGGGTTGAAACATATGATCCAAACAGAATATAAAGATGTTCGGGACTGGGAGAAACTAAATCCATTTGTTTTGCACTCTTAGAAACTCCACAACAAAAAGCATTTAACAGCTAAAAAAAATTGGATTTTGCACATGTCCTCTTTAACCCACTGTTGTAAAACAAACAATCTATGGATCATTTTAATGAAGAGTTTGCTTTCTGTCCTCATTTCCTAACTAATGTGGAAGATTTCTTCCCACAAAAAGTGACAAAGGTTCCAGTTCTTGCTGAGGTGTTTGGAGGCGACAGGTGGAGGGTGCAAAGGCTGCTGACATCTGCTCATGAGCTAGTTGTTTGTCAAAAACAACAATTTTAAATGAATGTGTTGCTCTTTTGGCTGCTCCCTTCTTCAGGTTTTACCACAGTGAGCAACCTGTGGAAGATTTTGGCATTTGAGGCCTTCCTGACACACAGACACAAGACTGCAGCACAGACTGAGCTACTGCAGACCCAAATAATACACTTAAATGCAGTGGTGGACACAGTTCCCCTAAAGCTCTAGGGAAACCAATTTCCTGATTAGTGCTTTAGGGCTTTTGCTAATTTTAAAATTTATTAGTGGATTAGCACTTGCTAATGGGCTAAATTTAGAAGCACTAACTGAGGTCTATAAATGTTATTGATCAACATTAATGTTAACAGCTGAGGGTGAAAGCTGTCACACATTTTGTTCATATGTGTCACTCATCCACCAGGTGACAATATATGAACCCAAATACAGCTGTGGAATATCAATGATAAATAGTTAGAGAGCAACATGACAATATGTGACTCATGTTGTCTGTTGAATAATATTCATGGTTTGACTGGGTTATTTTAGTGCTTTAGAATTAGTGTTTGCTCAAACTTTCAGTGTATTAGTGCTTTAGAATTAGGGGACCTAAATATTTGAGTTAATGTTTTAGGGCTAGTGGAACTATTTTTTTAATTAGTGCTGCCCACCACTGCTTAAATGGAATTCCTAAAAAATGTGACAACGTGGGAACAATGGGGGAAAAACAGTGGTGCAAGAGCATCAGAACTCCTGGTTTTTGAAGTTTACAGCTATGAACAAGCCCTATCAAAATAAAAGGTTTTATAGCAGTGAAATACATTACTGTTGAACAATAACAGAGATCCTGGCTGCTATTGATGAAAATGTTTTACTGCTTCTAAACACTTTTATAATAAATTTACGTAAAATGAAATTGCTCACGTTCCGTGGTGTATTTATACACTTCTGGTTGCACAAACGGTTAATTTGCAGTGCTATGCAGGTAAATATAAATCATGCTTGCATAAATGTTGTATGAAATGTTTGCTTTTGTGGTAATGTTGCACCATAACAACTACTGTGTCGCACATTTGCTAAAACTTGTGTTCAGCTCTTGAACACTGGTGTCAAAGCATCAACTGTTCCTGCTTTTGTGTGAGAACTTTTCACAGAGCGCGTCTTTTACGCACCGTCTTGGTGGGAAACATGCAGCTGCTTTACTGCCTCTTGAGTTCCAGACAAGTTACCAGTTTCCAAAATAACAAGTTTCACTTTCTCTACTTTGAGGACTCAAACAAAAAGAAAAATGAACAGCATCCAAACAGCACATGTAAGAAAGAAAAGCTACTAAACTGAGGTTTGTTGGAAAGTCTAAAAGCTGAATTATCATTCAAACGTTGAGTTGAGTTGTGTTAAAGTGAAGTTCTCATGTGTTTTCCTGAATTGCATGTTTGAGTGTCAAAGCCAGAGCGTCACTTGTTTGTGTGAAAGTTGTTTTTTTTAATTGCTGAACTCAAATTGTCTTTATGTGTTTGTGGCCACATCTGGCTGTAAAGTGAGATGAAATCACTAAACTGTGCATATTCTGAATTTTAATATAAAAATATTTCAACAATTCTTCTTTTTGTTTTATCATTACAGAATGCTCCTTAATCTAAATTAATTTGGAGGGTGTGAATGCTGGCATCCCCCCCCCTGTGAGCTTTGGCCACATTTAATGGTGTGATCCTTGGCGCCAACGAGGTGACAAAATGTGACTCCACCAAACTGAGACAGAAGCCAAGCAGCCGGCTTCCCACAGTCACACCTCAGCCTGCTGGCACAGTCACAGCACATCATCTTAGTGTTTCTAAAAGTGTTGCTTTTGTGATATTTCCACTGTGAGTCAAGAGGAGGAGCTGCAGTGAGGAACAAGGATGAAGAAAAAGGACACAAAAAGGTTATTTGTAAGTGAATTTCAGTTACTTCTGGTGGTCACGGGGACATAAAAAGCTACTTATTATTCCTACTACTACTACTACTACTAAAAATAATAATAAAATAACTCCAGGTTTTGCTGAAGCTTGTAACTGTGTAGCTTTCAGTAGGTTTGTGCAAACACGTTTGTTCTTAACATAATGCTCATTGAACCCTAATTACTATAAAATATAATTTTATGTTGCACTTCACTTAACAAAACAAAAGAAAGTTTTCCTTTACTGTAATTTCTCCTTAGACTTGTTGATATTTTAAAGCAACTTAGTGTTTCACCAGCAGGTGGCGCAAAATGTCTAAAAATAAATGACCACTTATTTAAATGAGCGTGATGTAATGACATAATTCTGTCACCAGGGAGCGCTAATGTGCTGAAGCCAGATTTTTACACACAGACTACAAAGACCAAGCACACAGAAAAGAGAGGAAAAGTGCTTGAAAGCAACTTTCTGGATAATATTTTAAAATAAGTAATTTCATCTACAAATAAAGGTTAACCAAACTAATGTTTCATCCAGTAACTATTTGAGTATAAAATAAAGAATAAAGGTTTCAACTTTTATGTTTAACTTTGCACTCAGAGGTTTTTTTGTGATTTTCATTCAATTAAAACGTTTTTATTATTGGCAAACACATAAAAACACATTTGGACAGAACTGTTTGCAAAACAAAGGATTTTAGAATAATTACATTTGAAAATACTTTAAGTAAAATTAGACATATTTAGTCGCAGTTGGTCTTAAATAGGATTATTTTGTAATGTGTTCAAAATAAATAAGCAAATACCTTTTAGGCTATCACATTTCAATCTATGATCGTGCAGTCACCCATTTACTGGCCTATTTCCACTTTTAATTTAAAATTGCTTATGAAGCAATTAGTTTTGCTTCAGTGGATAAAAAAGTTTCAAGTCTTTTATAAACAAATGTTTAAACATTTGAATAAATATTTATTTTTAAATGTGACACTTAAACCCTCTGGTGTGTATTAGCAGCAGAGACAGAAAGAAACATAGTAAAATGAAGGACATGAAGCATAAATTTGTGGAGTGATCCCAGTCATTTCTCTGCAGAGGGAAAGCCCCCCCCACCACCACACACACACACACACACACCCAGCACATAAACATTCTGTCTCACCCTCTCGTCGAAGAGATATAGATGCGGTGCTTTTCCACACCTCGCTATCTTAGCCTCCACTTAAATAGTTAGTTTGGTCTTCTCTCCCTGAGATGGAGATAATTACAATTTCAGCAACGTTTGTCAGGTGATTACCTCATAATCCCCTATTTCATTTGATAAGTCACGCATTGATTTAACTCAGAGTTGGACCTAATGGAGTATCTTTTCCACAGCCAGAGTGATTTGTATGCCGGGGCAAAAGGGCATCTGCGGATGGGAGGCAGAAAAACAGAACAGCCACTCGCTGTTCCCGTTCCCTCCGCCGCTGACGGTGAAAGATGAGCAACAAGACGGCCGGTTTAATCACAGCAACCTAAATGCAAACAGTAAATCACTGCAGCCGTGGTTACAGTGATGTGTGGCGGTCGCTCTCACATAAAACAGCCTTATTTCTGTTTAGATTCGCCCGTCTTTGCAGGCAGATGGAGAAATGGAATGATAAAAAAAAAAAACACTGAATGAGAGATAAGATGAGTGAAGGGAAAGAGGCCTGCTTGGTATTCACCTGTCTCTCTGGATCAATAAAGGTAATTTGGTCTGATTCCTCCCTGTAGGCCTCTTAGCAGACAGAAGGGGAGAGGGGGTCAGCCACTGCTGAGCTGCAGGGAGCTGGAATAACTTAGAAACACACTCTGCAAATCATTCATTCGGCTTTTCCTCCGCCTGGACAAGAACGACAACATGAGGTGTCATTTGGACGTGCAGGACAGCGATAATAAAATAACTGCTATTCTTGGTGTTTACATGCTTCTTTATATCATACTGACACAAAAGGAAATAAACAAATTGGACCTAAATCAGAAAAAGAGAGAGAGAGGAAAAGCAAAAATTGTGTTAAAATGAAATATTTTCCACATTTAAACTCAACTCAAACTTAGGTTTAGCAGTTTTTTTGTTTGTCTTTTTTGTTGTTCTTGAACATTGTGTATTGCGATGTCTGTTTCTGAGGCGGAGCTTCTGGACCAGGGGTGGGCCGATTAAATGATGGAAGGGGCCACAATTATTTTCTTTGACACAGTGGGCCACACAGCGCTGCACACTTATGTTAAAAAAAAAGGTTTCTGTATAAATCAACATACTTAACTTATTTCATGCTCAAACACATGCATAACAGTTGCGCTCTTGTTTAATAAAAATAAATATAAATCGCTTGAAGCAAAATAAAAACAGACACTTTAGTGTAAGACACTAAAGACACCTTGAGCGCAGACTCCTGCATGAGTTTGGTAAAGACTCTTTGTTGTTTATGTACTTCCACACACAAAACTGCTTCCATTCTCTCGCATTATTGTTTTGCGATGCAAAAGTTTTATGTTTTGTATGAACTGAATTAAATTAGACTTTTATTTTGAAATATCTGCTTACCAAAACTAGGGTTGGGCATAATCGTATCGTGTGCAATTAATCGTCTGAAGAACATTAATCGATTATTTTTGGAACTTGGTGATTAATACGATTAATGTCACCAGGCAGAGTTCGCTCGGTGCTCCTCTCCGCTTCAAATATGATGAAAATTTTTAAAAAATGTTCTGTAATTTATTTATTTATTAACACAATTTAAAATTTGATGTGTAGCCTGAAGTCTGTTTGACACAATTTGGAACAGATTTTTACATCTTTCCCACTAAATTGGTCATGTGACATAAGGACATAAGTGTGTCCAGGGACTCCAGGGCATAAATCGTCAAATTAATCGTGACTAATTTTTTTGCCAATGTTGCCCAACCCTAACCAAAACAGGATGTGTCACCACAAGTTTGGGAAAATGACAGTGATATTTTGTGGCTGCAGAGTTAAAGTACCTACATATTAAGATATTTATTATGTTATGCATGTGATTCAAAGCTGAATTAAGCTCCTGTAAAATGGCGAACACAAACGTTTTTTGCGAGGGAACGCAAAAAAAAAATAAAATCCCCTCATGTGCCCTCATGGGCTTCGTATATTTTCACATGCAGTTTAGCTGTCAGTTTAAAGTGTGCATGTTCGCAATATGTGTCCAATAAATAAACAAATAAATAACTTTAACAACCAACGTACAGGATGTAAAAAAAAAATAAAAAATTCCCAGCTAACACATGCAAAGTTAAAAAAAAAAATCCTGCTAAAGCAAAGTCTTGCAGAAATTGGATTAATAGTCTTCTTTTGCGTTCCACATCCGTCCATCACACTTCAATTATCTTTCAACATCATTAATTGCTTCTGGAGGAACCACATATTGATAGTCCATCATGTGCGCCAACTGTTTGAGGCCGACTTAGCTGACAAGTCATTTCCATTCTGGTACCCTGACCTAATCACCATATCTTATTATCATTCACATGAAAAACACTAATTACAAAGGCAGGGTGAACCTGATTTATGCTAATGGAAACGTGAATATGCCACGGATGCATTCATCTAGAGTATAGGACCCTGCGCTGGTGTTAAGTGTGATTAGCATGTGATTACCATAGCTTGGGTTAGAGCTACTGGAGGCCCTGAGTCTGGTGGGTTGTGGGGGTGGTGGTGGTGGTGGGGGGGATCGCTTTTCTCACAAATAGGGAGGGAGACTGTGACTCTTCACGACATAAGGAAATCACATTAATGATGCCAAATTGACTATTTGATTGTTTTATTCTAAACAAATAGATGTCATTATTTGTGAAGTTGTTTTTATGCTTTCTGTTTTGAATTTAGTTCCACAGATGAAAAATGGTTGAGGGGCGGTGGAGACTCAGAATGATCAAATAATGTAAAAATAAAAACATTATTGTCTTGTCAGGGATTTATGTGCATCTGAACAGTGGAGTTGACTTGAAGTATTGGTTTATATATAGAAAATGTTGCATTAAAAAATCATTTTTCAAATCAAATCCAACCAGTTCAAACCTTTATGAAATTATAGACACAGAAATTGCTAACAAATAAGACCGAAAAGTTTATAGCATTGTTTTTACATTTCTCCTCCTGCTTTTCTGAATCACCTTTTTTTAATCTTATTTTGAAAAGGGCAACATTTTACTAAATAAGCATCCAGTTTTGTCAGCTATGATGATGTAGAAAATAAGAATACGCATTAAAACAAAACATAATAGGACAAACACATAAACATGTCTGAAAGCTAATTAATTTTTCAATATAATCATATTAAATGTTGATTTGTTAACTGTTCAAAAGAGAAGAAATTTGAGTGAATTCTCACCAGCAGTTTGACAGTTTTTATGTCCTTGTGATTCCTGAGTAATAATTTCATCCAGAAGACAGCATCAGGTTTTCCTCAGAACAACCATCTGGGCTGTTTTTCTTCTTCTGGTTTGAGCTGCAGTCCCTTTTGTCAGTTGAGTCTTTGGCGCCCCCCCGTTTCAAATGGAGGACTGGTGCACAGCAACGTGCACGGCAACATCTGGGCTGCAAGTGGTCAGCCTTTAAGGCAGGGATAATCAATTCCGGTCCTCGAGGTCCGCAGCCCTGCACGTTTTACTTGTTTCTCTGCTCCAACACACCTGATTTGAATGAATAGATGATTATCAGGCTTCTGCAGAACTTGGAAGAGGTAATTCACTGACTGAATCAGGTGTGTTAGAGAAGGGAAAAAAGTAAAACATTCAGGGCTGCGGACCTCGAGGACCGGAATTGATGATCCCTGGTTTAAGGGATCTTATCAAACAGGGTGGACATAGAAAACATGAAAGGATGATATTTATCCTTATAGGGATACGCCCCCTGCTGGTCAATTGGTAGAACAAAGGTTCAAGGACTTTTTCATCAGCTTTATTTTCAGACGCAGCATCCATTTTTTATATAAAGTCTGTCTGACCTCCACATCTCTCAGATCCAATGATAATTTGCTCTTGGTGGTCTTGGTGGTCCTGCTGTCCAGGCCGGTCCACAGAGCCGGTTGGGCCTTTTCTGTTGTAGAACCAGTTGTTCCTTCACTTCAGACAGACTTCAGCTCTTGTTGTTTATATCTTATTTCAAAACATGTTTGTTTTCAAAAGCCTTGAATTCAGCATGAGAGTTGACTTTTCCACTTCTATGGTTTGTTTTTGGTTTTTTGCTCTTATGATCTTGCGTTCTAGTTTGTGTTTTGATTATGTGTAATATGTGAACCACTTCAGCCAATGACAGTTGTTTTAATTGTGATATAAAGTTGACATCAGACTTTCAAAATAAAGTCTGACATTGAAAAGGGGTTACATCATCCATTTTTCTAGCCAATAAATGCATTTTGTTGTGTACTTTGAGTCTCTATGTGCTGCATAGATATCTTTATATTCTGTTTGGGAAACATTTTTCAAGTTTTTTTCTATTTTCTATGTTTTCTGAACTATTACATCACAGTATTTGCGACGGAACTGACCAATAAGGTCTGAACTTAATTTGGTGGTTTTCATTCTCTTCTGGTTCTGGGTCAGACTCTGGTTCTGGGTCAGACTCTGGTTCTGGGTCAGACTCTGGCTTCAACATGTAAGTCTGGATGGACACGTCTTCACTTGTTGACATCTTTTCAAGTAATTTGTAAATAAAATGTTTCTGCGCTGCTATCCAGTCGTAAACCGCTCCACCAAACTAGAATGGACCGGGCTTAAAAGCTGGAGGGGGGCGGGGCTTGAAGTGCCTCGCTTGGATTTAAAGAGCCAACAAACAAACTTTGATCAAAACAAAAAGAGTAATGTAGTTTTTATTTATTTTCCAGGGACTGCTTTTATTTGTAATTTTGTAGCTGTACCATGGATTTACTCAGCCTATAATCTTCCTGTATTCTAAACAAATCCTTATAAAAGACCGTCTTTAATTTGGACGGTTTTCATTTTTAGATTTTCGAGCCTCTTGTGAACACTGCTGACATGAATGGAAGTCTGTGGCATAAAACGACACAAAGTTGTTACTGTATAAAAATAATAGATGAAATCATTTTTGGTTTTGATCTTTTGATGAGCATTATAATGATAGTTTTCAACACCAGATCTAACGAGGAGCTCGCTTCATACCAGCTCATTACGTTGTATTAAATCTGGTATTAAAGCAACCTCTAATTTCAAATCATCTCTTCCTCAAACACACAGATGTGTCGAACATGACGCTCCACTTCTCAGAGTGTCTCCCAGTTGTAGTCCTCGGTGCCATCTGTTCCTGCAGCCAGCTCGCAGCGCAGCTTCCAAGGGACGGGATGATGCGTTTGTCCTGGGAGCCACGCGAGCACAAAGAAGGGAGGGAGGGGGCCCCTCCTTTGATCCTTCTATTCGCCCTTGTGTCTCCCTGGCTCGTACCCGCCTGCGTAGCTGGTGTGACGGGTCGTGGGGCTCGCAGGGGCCGAGGGTCCCGCACATGGCACTCCAGCAGAAGGAGCCCTATTGACGGAACAACAGATTGGTGTTGAGTGTACCTGATGGTGATCTCTCCCCCACTCTTTCTTTAAGCAACCAAAGACAATCCCTGTCTCCATCTTTGTAATACAAATTGCCACTGTGTAGTAGAATTAAGAGAGTGCCAGCAGCCATTGTTGTTTAATCTGTATCGAAAAGGAGAGGTGATGTTGAGCGCAGTCCTTTTCTTAGCAAGGATTAAGCTCGGGTTTTTTTCCTCTGTTGGCCCTCTTTGAGCAATGTTCTCGAGTCAGATAGAATCTCAGAGACGGAACAACTCCGCACTAAAACTGGGTTGACCAAAATGTGTGCGTGTGCGCGGAGTTTGTCTGCGGCTGGATTTATCATTAGCCGAGCAGAGGGTCATCTGGCTCTAATAGGTGTTCTCAGGTGTTGGTTTTGATGTCCACAGCTCTGTGTTGTTTGCTGTTGGGAATCAGATCCTGGCTTTCTCTCCCCTCCCTCCGCCCTCCCCCTGCCCTGCCTCAGTCCCTCTGCACCGCAGCTAATACCACGCTCATTACGCTGCTATCGATCGGCCCTCTCTGCACACTAAAGGGCAAAGAAGTCCTCTCCTTTCTCCTTCTCCTCTCCGTCAACCCCCCCCCCCCTCAACCTATAGCTCTTTATAATCTTTCCTCGAGCCATTTCCCTTCCTCACACATCACCATTTATTTTACCACAATTATATTTCTGTCCAAGGAGATGAAAACTGGAAACTTTCTGTTCGAAGTTCTCCTTTTGTGCAGAAAGATGATAAAAAAGTACCAAAACAGACTAAGAAAAAAATTGTGCTCCTCCTTTTTTGCCCCCCCCCTTTACACACACACACACACACGCACACACGCACGCACGCACGCACACACACGCACACACACACACCTCAGTGTCTTCATATTTTATCCTCTCATCATTTTTTTCTTTATCTTGCAGAAGATTTTGTGTCTTGTAAAGTAACACTCGACTTATTATACAGATCTCTGTAAAAGTATGCAGCCTTGTGTGGGCTGAGGTGCCTTTGAAGGAGGTCTTGAGTTTCAGCGCTACACAACCTGCACACAACAATCTACTGTAAAGTGTGGGGAATGCATCAGAGAAATGAGAAAGTTTAATTAGTTTTTTTGTTTGTTTCTTGTATTTTCCCTGTTTCTAATAAAAGGTTGGATAGATAAAACTTAAATTTGGAAACCATTGGGGTGTTCTTTAATTATTATTATATTTATATATATATATTTTTTTTACTTTTCACGTAAATGACGGCTGTTTCAGAAAACACACACAGACAAATAAAATGTTCTGATTATGGACTGTTCTGTTTGGCTTCCTCAAAACTGTGGGTGTTTTATTCTATTTATTTATCAAACAAATATTGTCTAAAGTAGAAACGGGCAACTTTAATGATGGTAGGGGCCACCATTTTTTGTTGACAATACCAGAGGGCTATAGCACTGCACAACTTATCCAAATAGAATAAAAATGTTTATTTATGTATATGTTTATTAAACATAAACATCGAGCGCAGACTCCTGCGTGGTTCTGGTAAAAAGTTGCTGTTGTTTATCTTTTTATATTTAGCTTTGTGCAACATGATGTGGTGGCGTCTTATATTAAAATCTGTCATGGCAGACATCGTCTCTAAGCAGAATGACCACACTCTAAACCAGGGCTATTCAACTAAATGTACACAGGCCACAGTTACTACAGGTCAACAGCTCAAGAGTCGAACATCCAGCAATTAAAGTCATTATGTTATATATATATATATATATATAAAATTATATATATATATATATATATATATATATATATATATATATATATATATATATATATATATGTTTTTTTAAAAAACA
>JARVGW010000086.1:14480391-14500617 GCA_031762495.1 Anablepsoides rubrolineatus | reverse complement strand
TTTTTATATATATATATATATATATATATATATATATATATATATATATATATATATATGTATGTATGTTGTAAATAAACCAAATATTACAAAGATCTGTGTTACCTTTGAAATAGTTTATTTTTCTGCATTTAATCATGAATCCAACATACAAAACCTTATGTAATAACAGTAATGATAATTAAACAATATCAAAAACAAAAAATAACACACTATTTACCACTTTTTTTTTTTTACACCTCTGACTTGCCAAATTTTTAAACCAATATTATTTTCACTTTCATAGTTTTATCCTCAACTGCTTGTAGTTTTAACTGTCTTGGATGTTCATAGAAAGCTTGTAGCCAAGATTCTGACGTTTCTGTCGACACCAAACATGTCTAACTAAAAGAAATTATTGGAGTTAAAGTGGAAAACTGGGGGTTTGAGTTTAATAAATGCCGCGGGCCGCCAGTTGAATAGCCCTGCTCTAAACTAATCCTGTGAACAGATAGTGTCCTTTTCAAAATAAGTCTTTAAAAATATATTTTTTACTTTCAAAAAGAGCTGCTTTGGGTGCTTTTTATTACTTTTTTTTTTTTCTCATTGGCAGGCCGGGTGGAAGGCACATGCAGGCCACACACGGCCTGCGGGCCACCTGTTGCCTGCCCCTGGTCAAAAGGTCAAGGTGTGACGAGAGTGGTTTTTTTTTTTTTTTTTTTTTTTACCAAAATCTTTAACATTTGAACATCTTAAAGACCTTTTATAACCAAGAAGAAAAAAAGACCAGACACCTAATATCAGAGCAGTTTGGATTACCACGACCTGGAGACAGACAATATGGAGCTGATCAATAAGGCTCTGATCAGTTTGGAACATTTCTGCTTGGTCTTTGTCTGATAAATGGTTTCAACAATCTGTCTTTGTTGGTTTGTTTTGAATGACAAACACACAGTATTTCAAATGTAAAAAGATGTCCAGATAAATTGTGTTTTTTTTTAATTATTGGTATTTTTTGATGGTTAAAATAGCTGAATTTGAAAAAAAGTTATAATTTAAATTAAATCAAAAACAATAAATCTGATAATAAAAAACAACCAAAAAGATAAATTGTCACTTTTATAAAATTATTTAAAAAATATTTTTAGGAAGTTGTAATTTTATAACCAGCAGTACTTTTCTACTAAAGGCTGTTATTGAAGTTGTTGTTCAAATGCATTAGGAGTTAAATATATTATTTTAAAGAGAAATAAATGGATGAAAACAGTTGAAAAGATGTCAATAAAATAAAGATTTTTCTCTTTTTTGTAAGACAGATATTTATTCCATCAGAGACATTTTATGTGTAAATGTGTAATGATGCATTTTCTAACTGTAAGATTTACATTTTCCCATTTCTTTCCTTTTTGTAAGATGATTAAAGTTTGAGTTCTCATTAAAACAAAAGTAAACAAGAAAAACAACAATACAGAATCTTTGAAAATTATACGAGGAATCTTGAAGAAAACTCGTTAAATATAGTTTTAGAAAAAAACAAGCCTGAATCTTCTGGCCTTGCATGTGTAAAATCCATTTTATTGTTTTGACAACAAAAATGCAGCTTTCATCAGAACAAAAAAAAAAACTTTTTTTTTATACACATAAAAGACTTCCTTCAAGACAAAGGCTCTCCCTTTCTGTTGACAGAATTATTTTGCATTTTTTTTCTGCTACAGATTCTCAGCAAGGGGTTGTCTGCGCTTTGACCTCGCAGCTCCCTAGCTGCATTGATTGTTAAACCATAATTGCTTGCATACCATATTACAGCACACTTCTTGACTTTGCATTTAAATCCTCCAGCGCCATGTTTGCACATATTCCAGCCCTGACTTTTAGCCGCTCTTTACAGTTTCCTGATGCAGGAGCGTTCGGTGTGGCGCTAAAAAAAGGTGGTGCTGCTTGTCTCGCTGTTATCCACGTTAGATACCTCTGACCCCCTGCTACCTCTATGTCTTTGTTTCACGGCTGACAGAGGGAGTGCCAGAGCTCCTCCAGCTCGGGTGATTTATGACCAGCAGCTGCTCTTGTAGCCCATGACCCACACAGCTGGGTGTCAGATGTGGTCTCCCTGTAAGCAGAAACTTATCTGGCAGCCCAACATCAGGACAGAGAGGGAATGGAGGAGTGAAGACCAAACAGGGGGGGAGACTGATACTCCTTACAGATCTACTAAAAAAAAAAAGGTGGAACGAAAAGTAAGAGATTTGAAAGTGGGGCTCCAAGTGCACAATAAAGTATTAAATAATGTCGCTAACACATTTTCATCATTTAGCTCACTTTCTGAGTGTAAAACATTTTACATTTTATCTTTAGCAGCTGTAGCCGCGGTTAGCACTGGTTAGCACTGACATTTGTTGCAGGATGATTACGTAATACTGGTTAGCTAATAGGCAGCACGGTGGCTCAGTTGGTAGAGCTGATACCTCTCCGCAAGAAGGTCACTGGTTCAAATCCCGGCCCGAGGACCTTTCTGGTAGTTTGCATGTTCTCTCCGTGCATGCGTGGGTTCTCTCCAAGTACTCCGTCTTCCTCCCACAGACCAAAAACATGACTGTTAGGTTAATTGATAACTCTAAATTGTCCCTAGGTGTGAGTGAGAGAGTGAATGATTGTTTGTCTTTATGTATGGATCTGTGATGGACTTGCAACCTGTCCAGGGTGTACCCCGCCCCTCACACTGTGACTGCTGGATTTGGGCACCAGTGACCCACGCGACCCTGAAAGGAATAAGTGTGTACAGAAAATGGATGGATGGATGGTTAGCTAATGCTAACCTCTGTTAACCACTGCTAATGCTGCTGAAGATGGTGTTTGAAATCTATACAACAATATGGATGGCATTTGTGGTCTGGCAGTTAGAAGTGTAGCTCAGACACGACTGCTAATCCAAGTTTGATGTCTTGAAGGGAAGCGCAGCAGTATTAGCAACGTTAGCAGCGTTAGCAGTTGCTGTTGTCTCAGGATGATGACGTCATAACAAGAGCCGTGCACCTACAGCAAAGGCTGCGTTCCATTCCGAAATACTTAAATGTAAAATATTTTAGATTTAACTTTTACATTTAGATTTAGACATTTAGATTTAGGATTTCACGTTAACATGTATAATTTAACATTTAAATTTAACATTTAGTAAAAATTAACAAAATTTTAGACATGAAAGCTAAATAACAATAAAATATTAGTGAAAAAATTGACCTGGATTTTACACTCAGAAAGTGAGCTAAATAATCAAAATGTGTTTGTGACATTTTTAACATTTTGATGCCCCATATGGTAAAGCAAAATGTCAAAGCAAAGTCTCTCGGTTGCCAGTAAAGCTTGATTTTGTATTAAAAAAAAGAAAAAAAAAAAAGATTTGAATGCAGCAGCTTGGCTCTGCATTGATTTCTGCTCATGCAGAGAAAGCAAAATGTTTGTATTATTTCATAAGCCAATTAGCTGCAAGGAGACTCACCTCCCTGTGTGCCTATTGACCCACAGTCTGTGGCTGCAGCTTTATTGTCTGGGGGGAGCTCTATAAAAGATCAATAAGAGGTGAGTGATTGGATTATGGGCTAATCAATGGATTGTACTAATATATAACCAGAGTGATTAAAGAGAACAGGCTAATCGTAGCCTTAGAAAGCTGCAATAATGTCACATTCCCACTGATGGTGAGACAACATGAGTACAGCTGGCTGTGTGCAGGTCTGTGTGCAGGTCTGTGTGCAGGTCTGTGTGCAGGTGCATGTCACAAGTGTACATGAAGCTGCATGTCTGTGTGCATGTGTGCAGGGGGTGTTGCTGGTGGAGATGATGGGTTGATTTTCTTGATTCTTCAGCCTCTGAAGAACAGTGCTACCAGATGGTGTGTGATAGAAGAGGCTACTGACAGATTCCTGCTGCTCAAAAAGTGACAGGGCTCTTTGGTTCAATGCAGAAACACATGGGGTGACAATTACCTCTGTTTTAAAAAGGGGGAATAAGAGTTGCTTTGTTAAGAAAGATGTAAGAAACGTTCTGTCACACTGGGATTTGTAACAAAAATTAACAAACAAAATTGCTTTGGATAATTAACTGATCATACAAACACTAAATCAGAGTAAATAATAACTGCAATAATTCTCTATTGAATCAAAAAAATTTTTACCTGTCAAATCTTTGGGTTTTAGAAACAACAAATTTTAATCTCATCTTACTTTTTTAAGCACAGTAATAAAGACATTTTGTCCTGCTTTGTCAGATGTGTCAAACTCAGTAAATTGTAAAAGACTCATCTTATTAACGCTATCATTGAAAATATAACACAATTCTTGTTTAATTAAATCAGATTTTTATCCAGAAAACTCTGATAAAAACAGGATTCAGCTGCGATCATTTTCACTAACACAATTGTGTTTGGGTAATTGTGCTGTGTAACAGAAAAAGGCAAATTGTCTGTCCACCTGTTGGACAAAACAAAAAAAAAAACACGCCTGCAAAGTCACATTTCTGTCTGTAACATCAAAATCTAGCCTAAATAATCATCAATACATGATAAAATAAGGGTAAACATTGGGAAGTTTCAAAAAGTGTTGTTACATCCTACTTCTTTTGTTTTTTTGTGGCAGATTTGTATTTGCAAATGATTGTGTTCAATAATTTCAATTTGGAGAATCTGGGAGAAGTTTTATCAAGTTTTCAGTTACTCAAAAAAAAAAAAAAGGTCTGAAAATACCTCAAACATTAAAATGTCCATAGCCTTTATTGTGAATATAATATTTTGGATTTTCTTGACATATTTTCTTATCAGAAGATTTTGCAATAAGAAGCAGTTTTCAGTGTAAACATTCATCAGATGCATTATTCCCTAAAATATTCACTTCGAATTTTTCAACTTTGAACTGATTCAGATGTTGGGATATTTTAATTAAATGGGTAATTTTCAACAATCGATGGGTCAGAGTGTCAGTAAGGCTGTACTTGCCATAAAAGCGTGGACATAATTCCTCAAACTTAAATTGTGCTGACCACTGTCTACTGCAGTTAGGACACTGACTGCTCATTAGTACTCTATGTGACCAGCGTTACAAAATCTTTGTCATTTTAAGCTTAGAAAAATAAATCTGCTTTAGAAAAATGAGCACTGCTTGTTTAAAAGTGCACAAAAAAATGTCACTACGAGAAAACAATCAAGTATATGATTGTTTAGAAAATGTTTTATTTTGTTTTATTATAACTCAAAAAAAACAAAAAGTAAATAATTTGTCAGTTAAACTTGCAAAATACTATTTTTTAAGTATTTTTTATAAAGAAAAACATTGTTTTCTGTATTTTGGGTTACTAAATTTGTCTTTTTTTTAAAATCAAAATATTACAAATCATTCACCTTTAAATTAACTGTGTGTAAGAGTTCCTATTCTTAACTGTCTTTTCCTATCTTCAAAAATGTTGCCACATTTCAGAGTTCATAAAGGACAGATATAAAAAATAAAAGCCATCTGGTTAAAAAAAAGTCCATTGTCTGCTTAGCTGAGAGCAGAGACGTGACTGGCAGACTAATCCTGTTAAACACTTAGCACCAGAATGCCAGAAAGTAATGATGTAATGATAATGACAAACCTTTTCACAAGTAATTATCTCTGTTTATCAACACGTGCCAGGACATTTGATATAATTGAGAGAGTAATAGCCACCAGTCTTGTCACTGCCTTTCATAATTTCTTGGATTTGCCAAGCATTTATAAGCTCAAAGCACAACGTTACATCACCGCCATCGCCCAATCCCAGCAGCACATCGGTGGTCTCTGTGCGGCTTCTCCAGACACATTTCTCCCCTTGCAGACGAAGAAAGTGGCAGAATTAGTGAGATGTGGTTAAACACCTTAAATCCTATTTAAGGTGTCTTTGTTTGATTTCTTCTTAGCTGCTTTGTCACGTGTCTTTTTGCTCAAACACAAGGCAGAGATCAGTTCCTGCAGACTGGGGAGCTTTGGTAAAGTTCCTGTTTGCTCAAGAGTTTAGGTGGCTTTTCAGGGACAAATGGTGGATATAAGCTGTGAGTGTGTTACTTAAAGGAACAGTTCAGATGTTTTAAAGTGGGGTTCTGCGGAAAGGTTGTGAACATTTAGTATCTTACCTGTTGTAGATAAAGGCTTTGCTCGGCTGGGAGAAATAAAGTTTAAGGCTGACTTGACTGAAGAACAAAAGTCTAGTCTGAGTGGGACCACAGGGATGGAAGCTGTAAAAAATACTAACTAAAAAAAAGTTTAATGCCATCCCTATTTTTTTATTTTAGACAAACTTTAATTTCTCATTATTTATTTATTCTAGCAGAAATTTTGTGATAGTCCCAATGGAAGTTCAGCAGGTTGCACTTAAAGTGCTACAGCTAGCTACTGATTATTGTGCTTCCAAACAATTACAGAATTCTAAGTATGTAAAGAAAATAAATGTAATGTAACTGTTTATACAATATTATAATGTTCGCATAAACGGCTTTGAAATTTTTGAGATTGGAGCCCTGGATCATTAGCTTTTAGCTTAATCTCATTAGTTTATTATTTGTTGCTTTATTTTGATGCTTTATTTATGAGTTTGTAAACATTTTATGAAACATTTAAAAAGCAGTCATGAAACAATAAACCATCCCAAAAGTTTCGTATTTTAATTATTTTAGATAAATGTAATTAGTTGCTCGTTGTTCAGGTTACCTTTCAAAAACTAAAGAATATATATATCAAAACAATGTTGACAAATATCCACTATTTGGTGTATTGAATGCACTCTTACTGCTTGATAGGGATTTATTGTAATTTATTTTTATTTCCTCTGGGATTAATGAAAGTATTTAGCACCATTATAAATGTTTATAGCTTAATTTAAAACATCACAGACTATTCATCAGTAATTTATAGGGTATCATTATTGAAATGTGACACCAAGCTTTCAGCTTTATTTGAGTTTTTATTTTATTTTCCAGTTCATTTATTTGGTTGTAAATGTGTACAGATTGTCTGGTTTTGTTTGCTAATTCCCTCAGTTTAGTTATGTTCTGTATTTAGTTGAGAATTTTGACGCCGTTTGTCACTTTTGACGGTTTCCTGACTGTTTAAGTGTCCGTTTTAAAGCTGTCCCAGAGGGCTCGTCTTTTACCTGTCATCCCTATCAAAAGCACTAATCACCTCACTAAGCTGGGGGGAGCGCAGCATGGGCTTGTTAGCCCCCCGTCCCAATCTTCCTACACATCCCCTTTGACATCCACACAGGCACCTAATTCCCCCCCTATTATGTTCTTATGTTTCTATAGCCTCCTAATGAGACAAGAAAGGGGAGTATCAGGTTGTGTCCACTGATGCGACAAGCTTGGCGTGTGGTGAATGCGTGTTAGTGTACGTGCTGGTGCTCGGAGCCATCTGGCCATCAGAGAAACATGCCGTGTAATAACAGAATCATGACCGTGGAGATCAGGGCCCCGGCAGGGAGCCTTGTATTCATGGAGCTTTAAAGGCAGCCATCCAACACCGATCAGACACTCCCAACTGGTACCCCCCCCCCACCCCCCATCCTCACTACTTCTTTATATGCACCCCCAAATGCTGGTGCACCCCCTGATTCCGTCTTCCCAGCCACACAGGCATCGGTCTCCATGTTGCCAGGGGTGATGTGATCGCCAGGGTCAGAGGTGCTTGTTGGAGGTGAGGTTTAGACAGTGAGCCCATCTGATCGGACCATCTGGACGAGTGACCCGACATAATTAGTTATTAATTCTTCTCAGAAGGGGAAAGAGAGGAGGTGGTTACACACAGTTAATGCTCTTATCCTCGCACTAATGCTGTCAGCACCGGGATTACGCTGCTTTTCTTCTGTGAGAGAAAAAGTGATAAAGAATCAAAAGCAGATCAGAGAAATCACGAGCAGCTCCCGCTTCTAATTGACTTGCTTTTAGTTTTTAGGTCACTGTATTTGTTGTATTATAATTCCTGCAGTCAAGATACAACATTTATTTTTATTTATATTATATATATAAATTATATATTATACGTTTGGTGTGAATCGTTCTGAAAAATAATATCTAACAAAATGATTACTGTAAATTCCAGTGGTGAGCACAGCTAATCCAAAAGTTAGCTCATCCACTAAAAAAGAATCTTAGCTCTGTTAAGCTAATCCGCTAAATGGCTTAAAAAATTAGCTGAAGCTAATGCTAACCGCTAAAACGACTGTCATCTCCTTCCAGTTGAAGCCTGCTGGGACTGACACTGTTTTTTATTGGTTTAATTCCAAGGTTGATGGGATCATCATAATAGCTCCATCTAACCTAATACTTCCAGTTTAACCCTTTCAGAATATAAACAGTTATTTTATTAAGTTTGTATTTCCATAAATACAATTTGAAGTTAGTCAAACAAGAAACAGCAAATATTCTCTCTCTTGTATTTTGTATTTGTTATTTAAATATCCTTATGATGTTCTTAGTTTGAAGTTTAGCTGCTAAAGATGCTACATGCTACACACACGGGGCCTGACACGTCCAGCACTGCTTATGAGTGGGGATAGTTTTTATTTCATTTGGGATAAAGAGCATAGAAGTTTTCCACTTGCTGATTTTTTATGGGACTTAAAATTAGCGGAACCTGATGTAGCGTAAGCTAATCAGTCTGTTTCCGAAGTTTGCAAAATAGCTAATCTGCTAAATTAGAGTCTAGTTCCGCTGTCAGCAGATTGGTGGAACTGTGCCCACAACCGGTGCAGATTGAAGGAGTTTACTCCAGATACGTGCAATTCTGTGGCTCTGCACCCCTTGAAAATAAACAAGAAAAATCAGAAGAAATATATTAAAACAAACAAGTAAAATAAATTGAAATGCAGATTTGTGTGCTCTTGCTCTCTCTGCTGCTTTTTCACATTTTATTCCAACTACATCCAGAGTGAGAAATTTGAGTAATTGCTGATGTGAAGAAGCAACTTTGTTTTATTTTAGAAATTATAAGGTACGAAACAAACTATAAAGAAGACCCTGGATTGTGCTTAAGAAGAAGAAGAAAAAAATAATAATTAGATCGTTGTTATGCATACAGTCGACGATTATCCTGAGCATTTTTACATTAAAGTTAATTTAGAATGAGTTAATTTCTTAATGTTTTGCTTCACACCCATCTGGTGTTCAGCCCTTTTTGTGCAGAGTGTGTAATGCTGCTATGAAGGACTATATAGTGGTACAGTGTGAGCACTGGCCCCTCCTGCTGCTGCTGCTGCAAGGGAATCTCCTCATTGGCATGCAAGCGGTGACTTGGAGCTGTGGAGCACCAGCACCTTCTCTCTGGAGACTCTCCTCGCTCTCTCCTCTCCCCTTCTTTCTCCTTGTCTTTCTCCTGCATGCTCCCCCTTATGCAACCCCCCCCCCCCCCCCCACACACACACACACACATACACATACGCAGCTGTCACAATATCGGCTCAAGGCAAGAGCTAAGGGACTGCAGGAGCAGAAGAGCCGAGGCCGATGTGACGCTTCTGAAATGGAAGATTTTCAAAAACCGAATGGCTGAAAGGCCTCTTGTGAGAAGTGTTGAATCAATTTTAGGATTTGTAAATGGTTTGTTTTGTGTATGACATGTGGTCGTGAATGCACGAGGGGGGACTTTCTTTGTGTCTCTTCGGGAAACAGAACGCACAGAGAGCATCAGAACGCACCCTAATCTGATCCTTGGCAGACCGCTGAGGTGTTTACTTTACAGTGAGACGGACCGAGATCCAAACAAGCAAACACACAAACACAACTTGTTGGCATGTGTTGAGCATTTCGCTGAGAAGTTGGAATTTACAACGGCAGAAGAGACCAGAGAGAACTGGAGAGAGGAGACATGGATCCGGCCTGGCTCTGCGGATTTGGCAGGAGTGAAAGCATCGAGAAGAGCGCTGATACCAGCCAGACTCAAGCTGTGGGCAAATCAAGCGTGAAATCGGGAACAAAGGGATTCACAGGATTGGAGGGCATTAGATCCACACCGTCTGAGCCTTAGAGGTGTGTGTATGTGTGTTATAGCAGCTCTTTACATGTAGTCTTTTTAATAGCCTTATTGCAGAAGGATTAGTGAGATTTAAATTAATATGGGTTTGTTTTTTTTTTTTGCACAGTGACATGTCCTTTTTATTGCAATTTTCACTGAAAACACAAAATCCATTCAAAGGATCTTGGAGTCATTTTTCAAATGACATAAAATTGGCCTTTTTGTGGTATTTTCACAAATGGCTATTTGAGCTATGGGAAAACAAGAATTTGAACTTTACAAAATCAATTTAAGTTTGATATCTTCAGTCATTTTCATCTAAGGAGAGGTTTTTGCTCACTAGCATCCTCAAGATATAAGAAGAATCTTGAACTATATAAAAAAGTGCAAAATGAAAGAAGTTACTCCAGTAGTTTTCCAGATATAATTAAGCAGTTCTGAAATGAGGGTCTACACTCAATGTAAACAAAACAATAAGCTGAATCTGTTGAAACCTTGTTGACGCTTGAGTTACATGCCTGACTTTGACCTGGATGTATTCTGTGTAGCTGGTATGTTTAAAATTTTTGTAATAAATATGACATTGATAAAATATTGCAAAAATAAATTTCTCACGTCGCTGAGATGAACAGTTGTTGAGATATTTGCCTGTGAAATAACAGGAAGTGATGTCAAAGGGGAATGTCTGCATGTGAACAGAGCGTTGCTACAACAGCTGACAACACAGACTGTAGAGAAGATTCTGATGTTTCTTAAGAATATTTTGAGTCTCTATCAGAGAGATGAAGAAGAGTCAGAGTTCAAATATTGTTTCAATAAACAAAAACCATAGTTCCTCTTTGATGTCACGTCCTGTTTCATTTTGGCTGAGCCAAGTTCAAAAGAAACTAACAGTTATGAAGCAAAACGGGTTAAATCGTGTGTATTATTTCAACTTTCTTAAATATAAAGATGTTTTCTTTGACTTGCATTTGATGAATATGCATGTCACAGGCACTTTAAAGCAGACGTATCCTCCTTATTGTAGCTCCACAAGCCCTGCCCCTTTTCTGAGGCATGTCTCAGATCAACTCATTTTGAGGCTGTCTCTTTAAAAAGGAAACAGGTGCTTGACGCCCCAACCCCCTCCAGCTTTCAACACAGTTCATTCTAGTTTGATAGAGGGGTTTACTACTATATAGCTGCGCAGAATTTTATTATTTACAAATTAAATAAAAGATGTCAACGATGTAACACTTGTCCATCCAGCTTTACACATATGGTATTAGGGAACACTTCACAAATTTGTCCTAAAAATGATTCATTTCATTAACCACCAGTAAGAGTAAAGTACATTTTTAATCATTACGGAAGGTTAAGTCTCTTAAACTGAATCAGAATCACAATATTTAGAAGTATTTAAGCAGGTTACACATGTGAGCAATTTGCGTATTTGGAAGCAGAGCTGAAGGAAGGTGTTCGTTTGCCGACTTCTGTTCAACAGACAGTTTGTAACGTGTCTTTCATGCATTAGAGGCCTTTCTATACTTCCTCTTCCACCCGCCGCTCCTTCTGCTTTGATCCACGAGTTCTGGGGGTTAGGAGTTAAACGCACATGGTTAGAGAGCCAGAACTCGCACACGTGTTTGGGTTTAAATGTTGAAAATGACATGATTAATATCAGGCGATACATTGTTTCCCACTTTAATTGTTATGGATCACAATTCACAGCTCGTGTTGTGAATGCTGTTCTTTAATAGAAAAAACTAAACAAAACAAAGCCAACAAACCATCTATGGATTGTGGCATCATTATTTTTTTCTTTTTACCATTTATATGTGGAGAGTCAGTCTGTTTTTGAATGCTTCACTTCTGCTTCAACTTTTAGGCACAAAAAAATAAACGTTGTAGTTAAAGTGATGACAGCGAGCATCAGGCAGCGACACAACCCCGCACCATGACATTTCCATCACCGTGCTTCTCATGGTTGAGCCACAGTGGCATGAGGAGTTGTTTTCTGTCAAACATTTCTGTAGTTTCTCTGGTTTCAACCGTCCAAATATGATCAAATCTTTTCTCACTGTCAGCAAACAACCAAATATTTTGTGCTGCTGCACAATTTGTTTGTAAAAACTGTTTTTTTAAATATTCTAGTAAGAACCTGCTATGAACACCGAAATAATTAATTTTGACAATAAAATTAGTTCCAATGCATTTTCATTTAACTGGGTAACGTTCAGGTAATTTACTGCAAACTGATGTGGTTGATTTTAAATACTTTCTGGATTCTGACACTAAAACCCATTTTTTGTGTATTGATGGAGCATTTTAAGCAAAATGTGGTGTGTACCATAAAATGCCGTTACTCTGTGAAGTTTTAAAACTTGTTTGTACCTGAAGTATTTGTACAATTTCTAAGCAGACGCTTGCCCCAAAGGGAAACCTTATTTCCTCTCCAATTTACAGAGTGACCTCAGTCTTCCAGACCCAGCCGATCAGATCGACCAGATGACCTCAATATCCTAGTCCATCAGATCAGAACATCTAAATGTCTGCTGGTGCAGTGAGGTTTGTTGTGGAGGTGTCATTAAGGGTCCTGGTTGACTGATTTTCCCAGGTCCTGTGTTGTTGCACCCCCCGGCTGACTCATCTGAAAACTCGCTCGCCTCCTGAAACGCTTCCATTCTTCTCAGTGTTTCGGTGCACATTTGAATGTGAGCACCCCGCAACAGTGGAGTTTTTTTTTTTTTTTTAAATGAGAAATTTTCATACTGATTTATGAGAAGTGGAATTAAACAATTAATGTCAGTTCACACTCGAGTAGGCCATAAAGTACACACAAACAGGAACCATGTTGAAACGTTTTCCTTTGTGCTGCTTCACAGACACGACTCTTCACTAACTGCCACGTTGAGTTATAGAGGCTCCAGTGGGGAAAAAAAACACTTTAATTGTTGTATGAATATGCAGTTGTGCCTCGATTCTGGGACTGAAATCAATCAAGTAGACATTCAGTGGCTATTCTGAGCCTTGCCACCTGCCCCCACATATTCAGTGGGTATTTGTATCTAGGATGCATTTTTTTAACCTTTGCTGCAGTTAAAGGCTAAAAGCCTGCTCCTGGATTTCCACAGTTTACCTTCACATTAAATCAAGCACATAAGTCGATAAATAGTATAATCGTGTAACAAAAGAAATGCTCATATTTTCTGTGCAGTAGCGTGGAAATGGATACAAAAATCATAAATTTGCAGCATTTCTTTCTTTTTTTCTTTCTTTCTTTGAAAATCAAAACTCCCAGGGAATTAATGCATTACTCATAAATAATTAGTCAGCCCATCCATCACAATTACATGAATTTAAAATGAATTACTTTTATATAAAACGTTAATCTTTGGAAGTACTCGGATTAAACCACAACAAAGACACATAATATGTTATTAATAAATTAATAACATAGTGCAAACTGCATGAATTCTTTTAAAGTGTGTCCTTTAATATTGTGAAAATACTAAATGTTTAGTGTTGTGAGAGGACTCCTCTGCTCTAGTGGCACACGGTCCTGCTTTTCTCTCCTTAGACACTATAATCGACTGTTTCTTTCTTTAGACCCAGGGAGGGAAGATCTGGGTTGAGGAGGCACAAAGTAGTTAGGGAGGTGTGTGCTGGAGTGCAAAGTCTGGGCAAAAAGCCCAGTGTTTGGCCTAATTTGTAACTGACTCTACATGTGAAAGCCTTCAGGGCACATCAGGCAAAAGCCTCGGTGTTTGGAGAGCGGGAGAGAAAAACGGTCTGATTATTGAAGAATTTTAACAGTGAAGGCACATTCACACACTCACCCACACACACACCCACCCACCCACCCACACACACACACACACCCACACACACATTGTTCATAAACCTTGATGATGTCAGCAGCTGAGTGTTAAAGCAGTTTTGCCTCCCGTAATGACAGCAGCAGGAATATCTGGCAGACCATCACAAAGTCACGTCAGCGGTGACTGATGAGAGGTCCTGCATTCAGGCCCAAACTGTGTCCAGGTCTCTCTCTCTCCCTCTTCCTCTCAGTTCAGACAGTCCAGCAGGCAAGTTCTCCACCTCTACGTGTGAGTGACTTGCATACATTAAAATAACCGCGGGGAAAACTGCCCCAGAGCAAAGGTCAGGGTGGCTAAATGTGCACGTTCCACTGCTTCAAAAGGAGAAAACGTGTTGCTGCAAGTGCCTGGAAAGTGGTGATTTGCTGTTGTAATGATTTGTTCTGGATATTTGACCAACAATTTCCTGCTTTAATTGCCAAACTGAATATTTTTGCTACTTTATATGTATTTTGTTTTTCCAGCTAAGTCTGGCATAACTTCTTTTAGAAACAACATACCTTTCCAAAATGTCATGTGTTCCCTCGCTGTGATGAATGTAAAAACTGTTCAACTAAAACCAAATTTAGGATCTTTTTTTTCTTTACCATACATGGAAAATAATTGCTAACAACCATTGTGGCAGCATTCATATCACTGCAGTAGTAGTTTTACAATAAATATCCAAGCTGCCTCTCTGTTGCAGTCCTTTTACTATAATTAATCCAAACTCTTGGAGATTGACAGCTCCTGGGAGATTTATAGATCAAAACAATTGCTGAACAAATAACGGTTATTTGGCTCCAAACAGGCAGGGGTGTATAAAGTACTGGGGTGAGGGGGAGTAAAAATACCTTAACAGAAAATGACTTTGGTAAAAATTAATTTTGCTGGTAAGAAAAGTACTATAGTAAAAGTCATAAAATTGCTCATAATAGTGAGGAAAGTAACTCAAAAAAACAGATTGTTGAATTTACTGAACCAAGTTATGTCAACTGGTTTCACTAAGTTGAGTAAACATAAAGCAATTTATTCAACTGGGTTTAGAGGAACCAGTGAACATGACCTGAGTAAATAAATTCACTTCATTCAGTGCATAAATAACTCATTTCAAGTTGAGTTCTGGTCATATTTAAACTCGTAGCATGTAACGCTAAAAAAGTAAGTAAAGAAGTAAAAACGTTTTTTGAATGCATCTAAATAAAAAAAAAAGATTAGAAAAAATGGTCAAATTACAGATCCTCAAAAAAACGATGTAAGTACCGTAACAAAGTAAATGTACTTGGTACACACTTTTGCAAACAGAATGCATGTGAAATCTTTACATCCACTGGGACTTTGTGATATTTTTACTGTCTTGTCAGGTATTATTCACTCTGGATCATATAATCAATACGCACACATTTTCCAAGAAAAAAAATTCCACTTTCTAATATTATGGTTATCATTAAAACCTAATTATGTTTTAGTTTTATATGCAATTATTGAGATTTTCCATGAAAAATGAAATGTTATAAACCGTTTGTGAACAGCCTTTAGTTCACATTGCTGATTTTACACCAGTTTTAACTAAAGATGTGTAAAAAGAACAGATTAGAGACACGTTTTAAGTCATCTTTCTTTTTTTTTGTTGTATTTTACAAAATAAAGCACTAGTAAGTACAATGAAACCCAAAAAAATACACAGCTATTAAACTTATAGACCACTATACATAATCTGTATGTACATTATATCTGAATACCAGCTTGTTGAGGCAGCAGCATTGTGTGTGTTTAATTGGACAAAAAGAAAAAAAAAACTAACTCAAATAACATTTGCTTGTTTGGAAACTGTATTCATTTTTAAAATACTTTTTCAACCAATTAATAAATAATCTTGTCACTTGTTTTGCAAAAGTTATTTGTGTACTTATATTTACATCATAAATAAGAAAACTAATGAGATTAATCTTCTTTAAGATATGCTTGGATTAATGGATTAATCGTTTTAACCCTTCAGTTTGTGAACGTTTGCATGTGGAGAATAATTTAAAGTTTCACAGCATATTTCAACAATATGCCGGAAAGTCTGTTTAAACGTGCAAAAAAAAAACAACAGAAAATAAAATGACCTGATATGCAAAAAGTGTCGTTTTTCACCAAGTTCATTTTTACACGCTTATATGTGACAAATGAAATCGGTCAAAATCGGTTAGTGAAAACCTTTTCCTCAATGCGTTCACCTGCGCATTTTACTCTTTCACATATCAGAGACATTTTTTTTCTCCGTAGGTTTTCCACTTCACATATTTTTTTTCCCCCAAAACGAACATAGCAATGGTGGTGATCCGAACACTAAAACTAAATTCATTCCTCCAGAAAACATTCTACATTGACAGAAAAATGACACATGCAGGAAACAGCCCACTGACAAATAAATACTTAAAAACACTGACATCTTACAACAGCAAAATGCTTCTCTCTGTGTCTTCTTGATGTTGCACCTTAAGTGTCAAACATTCTTTTTTTTTTTTGCAATGGAGTTCACAGGTAAAAGGGCAATGGAACAGCACATTTTCCTACTGCCTTTGGAAATTATGTCCAGGACTGATTAACTCAGATGGTCAATGGTGCGTGAGAGGAGTGGGACAGAAACACTTGATTGATGTTTAACCAGCCTTTAATGTGTGTGTGTGTGTGAGGGGTGGGTTGAAGGGAGGGAGGGGGGAGTGGGGGTGTTCGTACACCACTAATAAAGTACAGCTTTTTCCTGTTATGGAGCAAACCTCGTCAGGTGGCATATCAAATTATAGTTCCTAAACACTAGTTCCTTTTAGCATTGGAATAACATCCTCTGAGAATAAAGAAAGGAGGCCTGGTCTTTACAAGTTGAGTTCAACGGACCACCAAGGAGTCATCAGTCCAACACAGGTGCCTCGAATCCTGTTGTCAGTTTTAGTTTCAAACACCTGCTCATGCGTACATCACCACCAGCTCCAACATCTGTGTTTAGACAACATGACCTATCTGAACCAGATATCGTCAGCTGCCATTGGTTATGATAACTGAGGTTGCCTTGTGTCCCTGTATCTGCTCAGCCTGCATTCTGACATGAGACGCCACGTCGTACTGAACCCCTCCACACGCCAGGCTGGAGTAGCTCCGCAAGTTCTCCGGGTCGTAGAGGTGCTCCAGGGAATACCCGGCCAAGGCATAAGCTGCTTGCCTGTCCAACGGCTGCCTTTCCTGGACTGGGTAGAGGAGCGGACTCGCCTGGGATTGGGAAGGGTGGGGGGACAGATCTGTTGGTATGTAGTCTTTGGTGAGGGGAAGGCCCGATCTGGGGATTCCATCGGAGCCGGGGCTGCTGAGACGAGACAGAGAAGCGGGACTGGTTGTGTTTTCGTCGTTGTCGTGAGGTCCGAGCACTTTGATGCTGTCCCTGTGGTGGAGGCGCTCGTATGAGAGGTCGATGCTCGGGGCCCCCGGACCACGGCACACGACGCTAGACATGGGGAGCTGGGAGTGGTGGGGTAGGGAGGAAGAGAAACACGGACTGTGAGTTTTGCTAAGTCCCGAGACGTCCAAGAGGACCTTTTGTTGCTGCAAACGGCTCTCTTCCTCTTTAATCATCTGCTGTGTGGCTCGGATCAGGGTCTCCATCTTGCTTGGCTCTCGGGGGCTCGCTTGGAATTGGTCACCATGGTAACGCTCGCCGGAATCACTGGTGGATCCGCCTTCGTCAGGTGAGCTGACAACGCTGTCTTCATCCCAGTGGCCCCGTCCTGCACAGACAAATGAGTGGCCACATGTCAGGACAATGAAATACATAAACGCAGTCTGTTAAAAGATGCACATATGGTTAATGTGTGAAATTTTGTTTTCAGTGCATATGGAATCATGATCTGATGTCTTGGCAGAAGCTCAGTGGGGGTTGTTTTACCGTTTGAGGATGTGAAATGTGAAATAACTTGGCTTTCAATTGCATGCAATTTTTGAACAGATGGTAGCAATCGGCTCACTGGCAAGGGACGGCGTAAACAACTTAGCATGTCCCATAATAACATTTGGAAAACAGCTACCAGGAGAAACAAGGCCAGAAGTATTTTCAGAGACAGATGGTTGCGGTCTCAACCCTAACACCTCACCGTGAATGGCGCCATGGTAGGATGTGATTTCATAGCCCTCGCTGTTCTCCGCGGAGAATTTTGGAAGTGAGAGCACAGAGCGTGTGGTGTCCCACCACATCTCCCTGCCCGACTGAGGCGTTCCCAGAAAGTAGCGACCGCTTTGGCACCGGACGCGATCGCAGGTGGTGGAGTGAGGCCGAGTTTGGGCACGGGCGAGATCGTCTTCGGATAAACCCAGACCGTTGCACAGGGAGCCTGGGTCTGGATAAAGTCTGTAGGCGCATGATGCCTCTGCGGCCTCGCTGGGATCCAACAACTGCGGAGAAGCCGAGTCGGTCAGGGGGCTCCCTCCCCACTGGCTGTCTTGGTCAGATTCTGAGCGCTCTGGATTGAAAGCTGAAAATTGCTGGAAAGATACACAGTCACAGTTTGGAAATATTCAAACTCACCACTAACAAATAAATGAGCTTATTTAATTCAGCAAACATTCCTGTACCTGTGGATAAGGCGACACTCTGGCTTTAGCCTTTGACTGGGTCAGACGAGTCTTGGTGCTTTTCCTGTCTTCGTTGTGGCTGTCAGCATATGGAAAAGCTGGTTTGGTGGGGCTCAATTGGTCCAAAGATAGTTGCATTCCCTTATACTCAGTGTCCCTTTTATAACACACATAAAATAAACGCCAAGGATCAATAGGGATGTTATGTTTTACACAGAATATGTGTTTTTATGTTGTTTAGTTTGCAGACCTGGGTAAAATGTGGTTAATTTATTGTTATAAAATTCTGTATAAAATCCCATTTAAAAAAATGTGTAATTAAATTCTTATATATCAAATGCAAGCATTGATTTATGAATTTACATTACACCTTTGCTCCAAACAGATGCAGCTCAGTGTGTTTTATGGTTCTTCTCTAACAGAGGTGTGCAAAAGTCTGGACATACTTTCCAAAGTTCTGCAGAAACCATTTAAAACTGTTTCCAACAACTGATGCAAAATTATATATATTTTTTGTTTGAGTTTCAAGAAACTAGCTTATTATCCCTCCTGGTATATTGTAGGTTAAATTGATCCGTTTTAAATTTAGTTTTTTTTTTAAATAGTTTAAAGTATTTTTTCTGTTTGTCTTAACAAGTATAATCGACATATAAAATGAAAATGATTTGTTTTACATAGTTGCAACTCCCCCCCTACATCTACATATTACATAGAACAAAATGTAAAGAAAACAAAAATAGAAATCAGTTTCTTGTATAATCATGTTTTTTGTGTGTGTTTAGGTTTTTTCAGTGGACATAAAAAATGTTTTTTTATGCAAAACGAGTGAATTGTCCTCATTGATCCTTTATCTGAGACATAAAAAACCATCAATGCACAAATATTAATAATGGGCTTAATAATTAAATATGTTTTGGGGGATTTCTTTTGGTTTCTAACACTATAGCAAGATTAAACATTCCCTGGGTCAAACTGATGCAGCCACATTATTACTCTTCCTCAGAAACCAGGGTTATTGTTATTATTATTATTGCAATATTTTTAGTATAAGCAGAATGACACTTATAATTAGAAAGGCTTTGTAGATATTTGAACACCCAGATATTTAGAATTCTGCCTCTGATTAGTTTAATACATCTTTTGAAAAACTATTCAGAAAACTTTGAGCTTTAATGATATAAGAGTTTAAAAGGTTTATAAGTGCAGTGAACTTAATTATTGCATCTGTAGCCATGAATTCTTTTAAGAAAGTATCTAAGATTCAGCAAACAAATTTCACTGAATCCAAAGAGGCAGCAGAAATATTTTTAGAAGACTTGTGTGTAGATATTTAAAACATTTTGTTATAATCATTAGAATGTGAAGTGTGAGGAAAATAAAAGATTTAAAATAAATCAAAGCATTTGCCCTCAGCTTCAGAGAAAAACAAGACATTTCCTGCTGCAGAATTACCATGTTGCTGATAAAAAGAAAGACATGTGGCCTAATTTGCTGTGAATTTCTTTAGTACGGTTACTGGTGCACCGTATCCACTGTCCTGCAGCTGAACTCAGTCCAAGTGTCGACGAGGGAGTGAAAGAGGCTCCTGTGTCAAGTGTTCAGCAAACATGAGCCTATTCTTAACTTATCACATAAACAGTATGTAAGAGCAGCTGGCTGTCACCCCTCAGAGACGACTTCTTTAATATGACTCTAAGTATGACCCATTCTTCATGTATTACACCTTGTGTGTGTGTGTGTGTGTGTGGGGGGGGGGGGTGGCAGCTTTTTTTGGAACGCCAGTGCCCATTTTT
>JARVGW010000086.1:14465983-14480381 GCA_031762495.1 Anablepsoides rubrolineatus | reverse complement strand
CCCCCCCCCCCAGCTTTGTTTGGACAGCCAGTGCACAGTGTTGAGCATTATTTGCTCTTGTACAGTTGCAGTGGCTGGTTCTGCAGCCTATCTGGGTCCTGGCTGACTTATGTCTGAGCCAATAATGTTGGGCCACTGTACAAACTCAGCTGTGTTTGTTGAATTCTGCTTCGGGGTCAATGTCAAAACGCATCAAGTCTGGAACAAAAAAATAAAAAATAAAATAAAAAATGCCACCAGCCATCCCCCAAGCATGATTTGGTAAAGGAGATGGGGTTTATATATAGTGGAACCTTCTTATTTGTAACTCCACAAGCCCCTCTGTTACCCCTTTTCTGACGTGTGCCTCAGATCAACTCGTTTTGAAGCTGTCTCTTTAAATCCAAACGGGACGCTTCACACCCCGCTCCAGCTTCCCAAATCAGTCCGTTCTAGTTTGATAGAGGGGTTTACCACTAGCTGCGCAGAAACTTTTATCTACAAATTCATTAAAAGATGTCAACAACAAAAGACTTGTTAGCTGTTGGAGCCAGAGGAGAATGAAGACCACCACACTATGTAAGTCACATATATTGAAGTTCCATCGCAAAAACTAAGACGTAATAGTTCAGAAATGGATAGAAAAATAAAAGAGGAAACTGAACAAGTTGAAAACAGAAACAGAATATAAAGATATCTTTGTATCATCAGGAGAGACTAAATTCAGCTTTCTGCCTCCTAGAGACCCTAAGAACACAACAAAATGCATTTAACGGCTAAAAGAAATGGACTTTGGATGATTAGCCTCCTTTAATGGGTTTCTACTGAGTTCAAATGCTCAAAAAGCAAAAGAATTTTTGCATTTTTTGCACTTTTTCCGCTCGATCCCCCCTGTACAGCTAATTATGTCCCCAGAAATTTACTGTCATTTTGATATAGTTACTTTGTTTTCTCCTTACTGCATTGAGAGAATCAATACTTAGAGTGCAGCTGTATGCATGCGCACACACACACACACAGACCCAGCCAACCCAGCATCACACACACACACACCTACACACACACACACACGCACACACTTGGCTCAGCCAAACTTAACAAGAAAAATCCAGCATGTGCAACATCTATGAGATAGCTATTGATTTCCAGGTTACCGTTTGATCGATTCAGCTTTCCTCGGACTGCCGATCGATGGCGACAGTAGAGGGTTTTTGATGGGGTTGAACCCTGATGTTTGTCTTGCTGTCTCAAAGGGCTTCAGTGTGCTTTCATAACACACAAGCGCCTGAACCCTGCAGCCAGCAGCAGTATTTTGTGGATTTGCACACAGAGGATATAGCTGGATAAGGACTGAGGATTTCTCCAAGAGACAAAGACCTATCATGTTGCAGAGGGCGCTTCAAGAAAGGCTCATATGAGTGTATCATACGATTTCACTTAATCTTGTTAAATATGCAGAGCTGCTCCCCTGTGCAAACACTATTACCAATGCTTCTTTTCGGCTCTGCGTGCGGGCCCCCCCCGCACTTTGTTGCAATGATTGGGAAGTTTGAAATTCAACAATCAGAAAGATTTTAACAACCTTCTATTGCCTGTGCACAAAACGCCAGAGAACCTAAATCTCAAACAATTATTTCTAAAAGCAAACTCTGCTCTTGAGTGAGACTCACGTGAGGACGTAGTTGACGCTGACAATACAGTGAGGTCTAGAAGATCGACTGTTGTGGACGATGGTGGCGTAACTCTGGACCCAGACCCAGCCACCGTGCTTGGCTAGGAAACGGTAATACTTGGTGGTGACTTGGCCTTTTACCAGCACTAAAGGAGATTAAAAAGAAAGGATAATAGCTTAAACTGCAGGGACGAGCATATTTAACATGCGTTTTCTGAGTGCCTGTGTGAGACTGTCAGCACATGGAGGCTGCAAACATGGCTTGTTTGAAATGTTACGAGCAGACTGGAAAGCAGATATGAAAAAAGTACACTGTTGTAACTCACGGAGGTGATGAGCACACCGGAGGTGGAAGATATCACAGCTGTGGACATGATGGTACAACGTCTTCTCTATAAGATCCTGGGGCTCGTAGCCTGTCAGCTCAGCCACCCTGGAGGAAAATGGAGTTTAGCATTAAATGAATTCAGGGTTCTGCCTTATTTTTTTTTTATTTAAGTTGCAACATAAATTTTTACCCCCCACTTCATATAAACATTAATTTAAGAAAACCCAAACCTTGAGTCCAGGAAGATGAGCTTCATGTCCAGGCTGGCCCTGAACATGAACATGTTGCTGTGCAGTTTGATCTCCGTCACGGCGCTGGGAGGCAGAGAGTGACCCACAGCCACCAGGCCCACGTTCTGGTAGCAGCCCTCAAACGGTGACATGTCCAGACTGTACTGACGGATCTTCAGGTAGCCACTGCAGTGAATCACCTGTTGGAAGGAGGTTAGATAATGGCAAAAATTAGTTTTAAGAACATTTAAAAGAGACGTAGCTCAGTTTGCTGCATAATTTCCTACACAAATACCAGAGCTGTTTTCAGATTTCATATCCAACTGGACTAAAATATACAGTACAGTTCTTTATAATGAAAATTCTACAATTACTCAGAACCAGAAGTAAAAAAACATAATTGAGTTTGAATAATTAATTATTAGTCAATTTTAATTAATGATAATTATTTTTATATTTATTAAAAGACAGTAAGAATTTTACCATACAAATACAAAGTTCCTACCTTATAGCCTCCACTGGTAAGTCCTGCATTTCGTTTAGCCAGCACACACTTCATCCGCAAAAAGAAAGAACGCTCCACTTCATATTCTAGGAAAAATAAATTAATCTGTTAAACAAATAATCTTAATAGAATGCTATTTTCATACAATAAGAATTGGAATACAAAATAAACAAATTAAATAAAAAATTATAAAGAAATAATTTAATGATTTCACTTTTATTAATAAATGACAGAATCAGTCTTAAAAGCTCAGTTCACATAAGAATAAGAGCTTTAAAATAAAACTAATATATATAAAACCTTCCCATATTTTGTCCTAAATTAACATAAATCATAACAATGTAAAAAATAATAGATAATAATAATAATAATAATAATAATAATAATAATAATAATAATAATAATAATAATAGAATCAGGCACGAGGACAGACTGTCAACACACAGTTATTTTAGTTCAGCTTGTAAACACGGTCTATTTCTACCTCTGATTTCTGTCAGCAGAATAAATCCGTTCATTCATCTGAAACGCGGACGCACCTTGCACAAAATGGGAGTGATACGGCTGGTGTGGCGTCAGCACCGCCGTCATCTCGTCGTGATCCGCAGGATGAACATATTCATAGATACTGTTTCCGGTCAGCTCTACCTGTTGAGAACAACTAACAGGTCAACAAGAAGCACCGCCTCGAATCTGCACAAATGGACTGAAAAAATAAATAAAAACATTATTAATTCGATTTAGAACATAATAATAATAATAAAAAATCTGGCCCACAGACCTGAGACAGTCCTAAATGGACCGACGCTGTCTCTGAAATGTACATAATCTTCCCATCTGGAGCTACGACGAAGATGAACCCGTCTAATGTCTGGAAACAAGCGAGAGAAAAGCGCCAGGTCAGCTTTTTTTTTTCAGGAGCGCGTGTTTTGTGAGCGCGCACGGTGACGCTTAAACGTCAGAAAACAAAATAAGTAAATAAATGAAGTAAACAAAAACAGATCATGTACCTGCAATAAATGAGAGCCAAGCTCGCGCCCGAGATTATCCAGAGATCTTGTTCGACTTGTGTGACCCCAGGCCTCACCAAGACCTGCAACCAGAAAAATACCCTTTTATTATTATTATTATTATTATTATTATTATTATTATTATTATTATTATTATTATTATTATTATTATTTAATTTGATTTGATTTTTATTTATTTAAGTGCCATGCACCTTCTGGTGCCCAGCCCTCATGGGCTTATAAGACACTCCATATAAAACACATAACATTATTATTATTATTATTATTATTATTATTATTATTATACTATTAATAACATGCAATAAACACTCCCCCCTCTCATTCACACACACACTTGCACACACACACTGATGTCCGCAGGGGGAGAAGCTCCTGTTTAAAAGGCCAATTTACACTTAAAGCATTTCTTCTCCATTAACTCTGTTTGCTTTTTTAACCTGCGAGGAGGCATGAAATGCTTCAAGCAACACCTGAAAAAAAATCTGTTGATTTATTTCTCCCCCTCCCACTCCCCCCATGTTGTTAATATTTAAACGAAAAACTAGCCAGTTGTCGCGCGTTCACATTTTTTTTTTACGTTCTTGTTAATCAAAACTTTGAGGCTCAGAGGAGCAAGCGCTGCTCCTTAAAACGCCTTCATCTTTAACGGAAATGGGTCAAATAGGCTTCCGTACCTTCTGAAGGAACTGAAAACGGGCTTATAATAGATCTGACATCCTTCCATCATATAATAAAATGACAAAAAAATGAATTAAAAAAAAAAAATAACGGTGCGTTCTTTATTCTTTTCTCCTATTTTCCTCTCTTGCATTAAAAAAATCGTTAATATTGTGTTAAACTCTCGATTTCAAGAAGCCAACTATCAGAAAAGCTTTATAGATTTCACGGCAGATCATCTGCAGCAGTTTTCCTGAGGCTTGTTTTGCGCCTCCTGCTTCCGCGGCTTTGGGTGACTCTTGCTGTGACTTCTCCTAATTGCTGATCGGTATTCTCAGTCACACATTAGCAGAAGCCTGCCGAGACCTGCTTATCAAAAAAAAAAAAACAAAGATGGGAGCGTATCTCCTCATTTGGACACGCTGGATGGAAAACAACCAGGATGTTTCTTTTTTTAAAGACTCCCTGCAAATCAACGAAAATACTCCTCTGATGGGTTTAATATAAAATACATAACTTTAAATATTTTTGTGTAATTGATCTAAAATACATATTTTTCATTTTAAATGCTTAAATTTAGCGTTCATTCTAATTTTTTAATAAAATAAACAATGCGTTGACTTTGTGCAAAAATAATTCTGTTTTATGCATTTTTCTCCTTAATTCTTGTGCTTTTTAAAGATTTTATAATATATATATTAATTTAAAATTCATCCCATGTCCTCCAAATCATTTATCGCCTGGTTTAGTTTTATATTAGGAAAGAAACAGAGATTGTGCCTGTAAATAAGGGGCTCTCACCCTGTGGAAACACAATTCTCATCTTTAAATAACTCGTCGTCAGTCTGATGATGGAGGCCTTGTCCAGCTGAGAGGTGATCGCCGACGGTAAAGGCAACATTTTGGCCAGTTCGTAAAATTCACTGTTCTCCTTTTCCCGTCTAGTCCTTGCGGCCGTTTTGGATTTCTCCTTCATCTCGACGATTTCTGACTCGTCTCACCTCCTCAACTCGTCTGAAATGAGCTCAGAGCTGCAGGTTGAAGGATTCCTCTCTGCTTCGCTTGGATTTCATCGCGAATCAAATATTAATAAAAAAAAAAGCTGCAGATTTGAGGTAAAACAGCTGAATCCAACATGCGCGTTTTAATCCAGAAATCCTTGCGCGTCACGAGCTCAGTTGGATAAACCTCCTGGTTTCAGCCACTGTTCATCCATGACCTGAAAAAAAAAAACAGTTGATAGAAATATATTTGTGTTTACTTTCCAAAATAATAGTAACAAAAATAATATTTGGCTCCGCAGGTGGAAAAACGTGAAATAAAATGTCTCCATACGTCGACCTGTTTGATTCAGGCCTGCGAGTCAAATCCAGACAGACAGGCAGGGATTTTTTTTGCACCAATCAGAGCAAAAAAAAAAAAAAAAAGAATTGAATTGAATAAAAAAACGATGCAGCTGTGATAATCACGGCTAAATATATTTTACATTGAAAATAGTGTTTTAAAAACAGTTTAGCTGAGAAGTAAACCTGCAGCTAAAATAAATTCGTTTATTTACAGAATGGCATAATCTCTAATAAGGATTCGGTGATTTTATTTAAAATAATAGTACAAATACAAAAAAATCTAAACCAGATAAAAATCTATTTATATTATTCTCACCTACAGCATTTTTCTAGTGAGATTATTATTGTTATTATTTCATCTGAGGCAAGATAAATCAAGACATTTCCTCTGTAATTGCTGAGGAAATGACATTTGACCCAACACAGTTCCTGAAACAACGTGTCAAACTCCCACACAGCTGCGCGGCGGGTGTGTTTATATTATATTTTGACAAAAGTCGCACACATGTGATCATATGACATTATCTAAACATCTAGGACGGATTCGGATGGAGATATTTGCAGTTTTCCTACCCGAGCGGACAGCCCTCTCAGTTCCTTGCACCTGAATCGATCCTGTGGCCTTAAATGCAGCCTGCTGGGAATTTCACCTGTCCTGAACCGGGTTCAGTAGCCCGTCCCAGTTCAAAAAATTGCTCTCGGCTCCTCCTGGATTTCCACCTGGAAAGGCGAGCGGGCCGTGCGCTGCATACACCTCTCCAAATTATCAGGACGCGCAACGAGTGGCATTTGGAGCCCAACAATCCGACTCTCCTGAACCGTCTCAGCGTCTCCCTCTCTGAGCAACCAGGGCCCCGCCCACCCCGCGCCTCTGCCTGGGCTCGGATTGGACGGAGACGGCTCAAGCCCGTCGGCGATTGGCCGCTCAGCCTGTGGGCGTCAGTCGGGGTTCCAGTGTGCGGTGCAGTGCGGTGCGCGCGGCACTTTTAGCGTTCACGGATTGAGCTTAAATGTGATCTTGTTGTGTTTTTGTCATTACAGCGCGCAGATGATAGATCCGGCCTGAAAAAAAAAAATCCCCTCAGTTTTTTTTTTGGCAGGTGAGGGGCTAAACCAAATTTGAAGGGCCACTGGACATTAGTGCAGATTCAACACGTGTTTATAACAAAGTGGCACACATTTTATTTGCTTTTATTGTGTAAATTTAATGCAATTTTCCAATTAACTAGAGCTCATTTTATTAAAAAATAATAATAAATAAGCCATGATATGTATAATATTTAATTGTGTAATTCAGTGAAATAAAAAATAACATGTAAACAATTAAAAAAAATCCAATATTATTAAATAATAATTTGATTCTTTTTTGATGATCTCTCGTGCCTGTCAGCATTTTTCTCATTATCAGGGTATTTCCCAGATTCTCACAACAGAACAAACGAAAAGACCCCCAGTTTAATAACTGGACTCTTTCTCTGTGATTAGCTATTATGTTTATTTATTTTACCAGACTTCTATGTTTTTATTTCTCTGCTTAAACATACTTGTCATTTACAGAAACACATTGACTTCAGATTTTTTTTCTTTCAATTTAAAGCCTTGAGGTTATATGAATAATGTTGAACAGATGGAAACTAAAGCTTAGATCAAATCTCCAACTTACAAGCTCATCAAATTTACAATCTTTTCGAGTTTTGGTTTGAACTTTATTTGGACCTGGGTATTCTTTGCACCCCCATCCCACCCCACCCCACTACCCTCTCCTGAAAGCCAGTTTAGTCCAGCTGTAGGCCACACGCCCCGCCTGCAATGGGCCCGGTGTCCGTCAAAACACGCTGATATATGAGGATTAATTTCCATGTTGTGAATCAGATGAAGGCGCCGCGGTGCATGTAGTTTTTTAATTAGCTGCCAGGCGCTCGCGTGGAGGAGGGGGAGGAGGAGGGGAAGGGGAAGGAGGAGGAGGAGGTGGGGTAGAGGGAAGAATTCGTGCGGGGGCGACTGGTGCAGCGGGCTCGGTTGTCGGGGGCGCGGACGCATGACGGTGAGCTCATTACGCACATAATTAGCCCTTAAATTGATGCTGCATTCTGCCTTAATTGGAGAATCTCCCGCTGCTTAGGAGCAGATCTATTTCCGGTTTCTTACTTTGTGTGTGTGTGTGTGTGTGTGTGTGTGTGTGTGTGTGTGTGTGTGTGTGTGTGTGTGTGTGTGTGAGGGGAAATGGGAGAGGCGTGACTGAAAAAAATTGCCTAAATTCCCTAAAAATTAGCCCTGAAAATATATTTCTATCAATAACTCAGCAAATTTATGAAAGGAGATCCTGCAGGATTTGAACCTTCATGATCTTCAGGTTTTTCCCATTTTTACACAAATTTCTACTTTTTCTCAAGCAAATAAAAAGAAATCCAAACCAATCAGCCTCACACATATTAGTTTAAAGCTTGTTTTAAAAACAAGCAACTAATTCTCAACAATGTTTCAAATAAGCTGATTTCCAGGAGAACAATGGTAGCATGGCTCCCTGTCAGCAGTGTCTGACGGCCTGTTAGTGTTTAGGAAGTTTGCTCTGAGCGGCTGGTGGAAGATTTACTCAGCCTGGACATCCTGTTAATGCCCCACCACAAGCCCTCCCATCAGGGGGGCCTCGCTTTGTTATCCTTCCAGCCCCTCCTTCACCACCGTGCACCCAAGTCTTCCTCATCCTTCCATTTTTATTGCCTTTTTATAAATCACGCTTCTCCCTGGGAGGCCAGGTCTGAAATTCTCCCCAGCCTAAAAAAAAAAAAAAAATCCAAAAGAGAGGTCATGTTAGTGAAGGACATTTAGGATGAAGGTATGAAGGAGGTGAGAGGACTGAGGAGGAGCAGCATCACATTTAATCAGATCCTGCAATGACCCTGAAGGTTTTCATGAGCAGGACGTTGAAATCCATCTTTAAGCTTCTTTTTTAGAGCTTCTTTGAAGACAGTTTTTAATTCTAGCAAATTTATTTTGAGTTTCAACAGTCAAAGAACCAACTAAGTTTTTTTTTTTTTTACTGATTTTGTGTTCTGAAGAGCATAATATTGTACAATCTGGTGGTAAATTATCTTGATTATGACAGCATAATTTCAATAGACTATTTTAAATATAATTAATATGAACAAAATCTCAAGTTTTGATCTCGTGCAATTTTCTTTTTCAACAATAGAAATCAACACATTCAGCTATAAACATTCTATGACTTTCGGTGCTTCAGCCAATTATGCATTTTAGCTTTTGCTGATGTTTTTCAATCATTGAATGGAGCTGAAATCCATAAAAGCCTTTAAAATGTTCATAAATCTTTAATGCATATTATACATTATGTTCTGGTTCTGCTTATTTAAAGTCCTTTGTACTAATTTTAGCTTTCTTTGGCTTCTATTTAGCTGATTTGAGCTTTTTTCTGCTTAGCACCCTATGACCTTGCTATTTTTCTGCTAAATTCAACTTTTTATGCTCCTTTCTGCTATTTTAAACCTTTTAGGCCACTGTCAGTTGTTTTTTGTGTATTTAGTTACTTTTTTAGCCAATTTGAGCTGTTTAATGCTAATTTCACCTTTTCTGATCATTTCAACTTCATGCTTAATTCACCAAATGCTCTTTCTGTTTTTCTGTGTTTTGTTCTAATTTTAGCTTATTCAGCTACAGTTTAGCCTATTTTCTTGGATAGTTTGAGCATTTTTAGCTATTCAGAGAAAAAATCTTTCAGTAATAAGCATTCACACTGCTTTCTTTAGTTCAAAATAACAACAGTGAACTTCAGCTTCACCCTGCAAATCAATTCAGATAAAAATATTCCTTCCTTCCTTCCTTCCTTCCTTCCTTCCTATGAGGCTCTGTTGATCTTAGTTCCATTTTATTTTAAACTGTATTTTTCTGTCGGTAACAATCTTATTTTCCAACCTAAAGCTAACAGCTAAAGAATAAATGCTAAACCAATAAAACAAAAGCCATAAAGGACAGGAAACACTTAAAAAAAGAAACAGAGCCCTTTTTTCTCAAATATCAGTCAAATTTTTGATAAATATCTTCACAACCTCTCCAACTCTGTCCAACATTTGCTGGCCAAAAAAAAAACAACATCCACACAACTTACCACAGTTTATGCTTCAAAAATATTTAAAACTTGGCCTTCAAACCTATAACATTTTCTAACTCAGTCTTAACGTATGAAAAATAAACATGGTAAAATAATTATTTGATTAAAAAATGATCAATATATTAGAACACTTTATATTAGCCATATAAAGTAAATGAAAGCAAAAAAGCAAATCACACAACTTATTGCTTTCACATAAATATTCAAGTATTTGGAAAAGCCCACATGGATTCTCAGTTGATTTAAAAGCATCCATCAACATATATTTAGTTCCATTTTCCAGCTCTTCTTTTATTTGTGCTGACATATAATATATATTTTATTTAGATACAGCATGGTTTTCTGTAAAAGTTTATGTTCTAAATGTCTATTCTGAGTTGAGTAAATGAGACTTGGTGCCATTTTACCATATCTGGTAAACATTCAAATTTAGCGTTCTAACATGAGGTAAATGTTAAGATCTGCTTCAAGTTCAATGTTTTTTTTTCTAAACCCAGTGGTGTCACACTATGTGCTATAAAAGAATAAACAAACACACATAATCTCCAGCCATACAATATACTAATTTCATTTTTTATAGCTGAGTATCATTTTCCATCCTACACTTTTCTTTCTTAACAAAAACAAAGTAATAAAAGCTGACCTATAATTACTGTAAAACATGACCTCTAACTGTGATGAAGCAAATTTCCTAATAACAACCATAAAGTTTCATTAAAAAACACATACTTTAGCTTTTATCATTTGTTTCTAACTCTAACCGAGTCGTTTCCTGCCAATACACAAACAGGAATTAAGAAGTTTTGCTGTGACATGTTATAGTTGTGTGTGTTTGTGTGTGTGTGTTTAAAAGTCAAGCCTGTCATCTGTCATTTGTTGTTTTGATACATGTGGTTTAAAAGTCATATTTTTGCCCAGACAGCAGTTAGTTTCTAATCCTAACAAAGTAATCTCACTGCCCAAACTCAGCTCGTAATAAAAAAAAAATGTTTTGTCATGATGTCATTGACTCGTCTGAACACAAACCAGATGCAACAAAACAGTAATCGGACTCAAACTGGTGTTTTGTAGTTGATTGTGCTGCGTTCAAGGGTGCCATAAATTACACCCAACGTAAACTGACAGTGTGAAGGTGAACCTGCATGACTTTTCTAAGGTTGCAAGGATTATGTCAAACCTGTCAGCCCTCACTCCAAAACTTCCACAGTCCTTTAATTTCCTTTTATTAAAGCTTTTCGCCTGTATAATACAAGCCAGTGTATAAATACAACATGTTGAAAACAAGCCTGAAACAAACATCAAAAAGCTTTGATTTGATTGTTGCATTCCAGTACAGTTTGCAATAAAGGGGTCATATCATGTAAAATCTACATTTCTCTATTTTCTGACGTTTTCTGAACTATTACATCACAGAATTTGTGACACAATTTCTAAAGAAGGTCTGAACTTACCAACTACAACTTCAACATCTTCATTCTCCTCTCTGGGTCAGACTGGCTCCAACATGGAAGGCTGCATGGACACGTCTTATTTTAAACCCAATATAAAAAGTTTTATTGCTGAGTCATTCCCTTGTTTTTACCTCTTTGTATTTATGGGGCAGGATATACCACCATATCCAACTTTATCTTTGGCTATGTTCACACTGCAGGCAAATGCAACTCATATCTGTTTTTCTTATGACCGTCTGAATGAAACAAATCCGACTTTTTAAAACCCGACCCATGCCTTTTCAGTATGTGGTACTGAAAGAGGTTTTTTTTGTCACGTTTCCTATAAGCTAAGACGTAGGTTAACAGCTGGGACAAGCTGAATTTGACCGGAAAAGGTGCAACCGTGGACTTAAATCTGCTCCAGAAAGTTTGTTGCATATTACCATTGAATCACCATAGAATCCATGTGACTTGTCCAATCATTTGTGAGAGCTGCAGGTATGTAACTGCATGGCTTCATGAGTGGAGATCACAATTCCAATAGAGCCTCAATGGACAAATTCTGCTGCTTTTAGCTCATTGAATTCGCTCCTCTTAACTCTGGATCTCATGTGATCTTATCAAAAGCAAAAAATACCCTCTTGTGCTTTGAGCTGCTGGCTCTAAAAGTGGAGATTTTCTGTTTAAAAATCTATTTGCGAAACTCAGATTAGAAGAAAAAATCACAGCCAGTAGTTTGGAGCAGACAGACTGGACAATGGATCAAATATAAAACACTCAAAACAGGTAGAAGATGTACAACAGGGCATTTTCACAACCCTAACCTTAAATAACCCTAACCTTCAGGAGGGAAACTGAGAAAAAGACAACAATTTTGTGCACAAAATGACAAAATATCTTTTAAACAATGTGCAACCTGTCTTTTTCCACAGAAAATGTAGCACAAACTGTAAACTATGAGTGGGTAGCTATTCAGGAAACCAATGACTGCCCTACTAATATTATGCTCAGGAGTGGCTGCTACAAATTACCATGGAAATCCACCTTTTTATTTATAGCATCTCCTCTGCATCATTTTTTTTTTTTTGTATTTCCTCCTATACACCTTCCAGAATCATTACGAGCAGATATACCACCAATCAGATCGACATAACCTGATTAGATGTGTGAATAATATGAGCAGAAATAGGAATCAGTGTCTGTTACTGGAAGAGATGGAAAGAATGTAAGGAAAATGCTGACAATGAGACAATATAGGGATGTTATAATGCAAAAGAAGAGATGAAAAAGCAATTCTGTCTGTGTTAGCTGATTTCACAGAACAAGTAAAAGGCAATGAGACTTGGGCATCATGTTGAGTCCCACTCTGTGCTGAAAGATTGAAACGGCTGGACATATGTAAACTGGCTTCATGTTTGACCAAGATTTGCCAGTTATGTTTTCTGTAAGCTATTACCGACACCTTGTGCTGTTTTCCTGAAAAGATTGAAATGTTATTTAGTACTCCCTGCCTCCTAAACCGGGCGTTTCATTTGGAGAGGGGTTGGCTACAAATTTTATTTTGTATTCCTTCTCTCCCATTAACAGGCACTTTTTGTATCAACTCGGTCTCTCTCTCTGCGTCTCTTTCTGCCAGGCCCTTCACTGAGCCCATCTGCTGTGTGCGAGCGTTAATTAACCACGCTGCCATTTCCTGTGGGCGAGCTGCATTTAAAGGTGCTCAGAGTACACGAGTCAGCCCGGCAAGTTCATCAAAATGCTAATTCAGCCCAAATTAAAGTTGTGATTAACATTACACAGTTTCCTGTGCAGACACATTGATCATTGTGTGAACTCTCTGTCTCTTTTCTGGGTGATGAGTGTCTGGGGAAAGAGCCAACTGGAAAGTGGAAGAAAAACAGAAGAAAAAATTCTGACCGCTTTCTTTGTTATGTAAATTAACAAAGCAGTCACATTTTCCCTAAAAGATAAACTGATTTTCATTAACTTTTCCTCGTACATCTCACTTACTTTCCTAATAAATTGATGTTTATGGGTGTGTTTCCAAATGGTTTAACTTTGTTTATATGTGAGAACCATCTAAATAAATTAATAGACACAGGAACATAACATGGAAGTTGAAGTTATAACTACAAGAACGCCCCCTGTAGGTTGGCTGCAGTGTAAAGTTAAGCCCATGTAAACTTAAAAATTAAGTCAAAGGGGCAATATCATGTAAAATCAACTTTTTTGAGTTTTATATCATGTTATAAAATTATCCTCTCATCAAAAACATGTCCAGAGTCTTACTTTGACTCATTCATGCATGTTTGAGAAATCCTGAGGCAGCAGGCAGGGGAGCAAAAACGACAGGTTGGAACTAGAACCACCTTTTGGGACCAGCTCCTCCTCTGGGCTGTGTCTCCAAACTGAGCTTCCTCATCACAGAGCACACACACACACACACACACACACACCTACACCTCATCACAGAGCACACACACACACCCACCTCATCACAGAGCACACACACACACACACACAAACACACACACCTCATCACAGAGCACACACACACACCTCATCACAGAGCACACACACACACCTCATCACAGAGCACACACACACACACCCCGCCCTGTGCTGAAATGGGCGGAACAGAAGCAGAAGGAGGTTCTTAATGAGACAGAGGCCAATTACAAGGTGTTTAGAAACAGATATGATGAGAAGTTAAGTTTATTTTATATTTAAACATCTAAACAGCATTTTAATAACAACTGAAGGTGACAAAGATACGTTATTATGGGATGGAATTTAAATATATGCCTGAGAAACACATGATATTGCCCGTTTAAACCTTAGATTTATTTTTCTAAGTTTGGCTTTTGTTATTCACACAGTTTTTACCTTGTTGCTTTGTATTCAGATAATTGTTCTGATACAGTTAACTGTAGCTAATTAGTTATTTGCAGGGCTGGCCCTTGGCATAGGAGGTATAGGCAAATGCTAAAGGCACCATCTATCTAGGGGGCACCACAAAAACAAAACAAAACAAAACAAAACAAAACAAAACAAAACAAAACAAAACAAAACAAAACAAAACAAAACAAAA
>JARVGW010000086.1:14453258-14465943 GCA_031762495.1 Anablepsoides rubrolineatus | reverse complement strand
AAAACAAAACAAAACAAAACAAAACAAAACAAAACAAAACAAAACAAAACAAAACAAAACAAAACAAAACAAAACAGTCTAGTTGTTTTAGTCTGATAATCACTGGTTACTCAGATTTATGAAGGTAACTTTTTCTGTGGGTTTCAACCCAGTTTACATGAGGTGTCATATGATGCAGAGGGAATTTCATGATAAAGGTATCACACTACTGGTGTTCAATGTGTAAATAGAAAACTAGTTAAAACTAAGTTCCAGTTATAATTTCAGATGAAGTTCAGGTTAAAGTCTGGCTTTCAGTGTTCTGCCTTCATAAAATACTGATTTTACGTTTTATTATGCTCAACAATTTAGTAAAATGCTCTTCAAATGGCTGAAAAAGTGCATAGTTTTGAGTAGATGTTTTACTAAATTTTAAAATAGAGTATACATGGACCTCCCTAGAACTGCTTCACTCCACAGCTGCTTGTTAACATGAACAGATGTTCCTCATGATGTCATTAAGTGTTGGCAAGGTAACCTTATAAATACAATATATTGTCAACTATTTTAATTAGACAACCTGATTCTAAATATAAAAAATAACATTGAAGACAAAACTATAATATACTAATATAAACATGCAAATTTGCAGGGAAATTTAGAAAATTGCACAAAGGGTGCCCCCTGAAATCTTGTCTACGGCCAATTAGGCTGGTTACCCTGGTTATTTGATAAAGGGGAGCACCATCACTTTCTTCTCCAAACAGCTGTAATATATAGGTTAGAACTGGTGATGTCATTGTGAAAATAATAGCGGCGTTGAGCCTAAATGGCTCTGTGTTGATTTTTTTCTCAGTGGAAATGTAAAGAATACCAGTTTGCATTTTGTTTGCTTCTCTAAACAGAGGAAGAAACAGAGATTTGTGGCATCAGACCAGTCTTGAAGGGGATTTAAATAGTAAACAGTGACAGCCATTTCATTCCTTCAATATGTAGTCATCACTGCATCAAAAACATAAAAATCAGATGTGGGCGTCAGATGTTACTTTGAACTTGAAGCAGTTTTCTTAGCAAACACATCAGGAATCCCATTTACCACCATTCAAAGTGTGTGAGTGAGTGTGTGTGTGTGTGTGTGTGTGTGGGGGGGGGGGGGGGGGTTGTTCCTCCTAAAAGGAGGAGGGGATGTTGCAAACAGACTATTTACCTGGATGTGTTGCTCCATTCTTTGCATTTAAAAAAAAAGAAAAAGTTCTGTTTAATCAGCTGCATTCATCCTGTGCAGCAATTGATTAATGATGATAAGATTTAGAAACACAAGAATTGTTGCATCAAATGACACTTTTAAAAATATAATTTCCATAAAACATACATAATACTTTGTAACAATATCATTTAAACTGGTTAAATACAAAAACTTCAGCCTGCAAATTTATAAAAGTACACAAAGTAAAACAAACAATGTGTTCTATTAAAAATAAATAAAATATTATTTTTAGTACTACAACTTATTAATTTTTATATAAATGTTTGCAATGTTTGCAGTGTCAGATTGTTTTGGGAAATAATGCAAATATTCAGATTGAATCACTTAGATTACCATCCCGATCAGAAAAATTACCATTAAATTGGGTCATTTCTTGTGCAATCTGACCCTGAAATTGATCCTGTCACAGCTGTCGACAAGTTATAAAATGTTAAGCACAAAATAAATTTGCAATGCCGAAAAACTGATTAGTGCTGGGTTGGCTGTGCGATTTCACAAGAACAAATCAGTAAGCTGCGTCCTCCAAAAGACAGTTTTATTTGTATTTTTTATTTTTTTCCAAAAACAAAAGCTTAACATTCTGAATTAGAGTAAAACTACAGTGTCTTTCCCAGTGTTGCTAACACACACACACACACACACCTACACAAACACACACACAAACCCCCCGTGTTAATGAAAGCCCCTGGCATTCATCACTCAGTCTTAAGCAGTGGTTATTGAGGCATTAAATATGTCTACACAGGAATCAGCGAAAGGCTGCCAGATCAGTGTTCACCTCCGAGGGGGCTCTGTCTGCATATAGACAGGTTGGGTGGGATTGGGGACGTGCGCCGAATGGATCCTGGGAGTCGTAACTGGGTGCGCCCACCACTCTGCTGTTAGTGCCATTATGGGATGTCACTGTGGGAGAACTGCAGCTCTTCAGTGGGATTACTGAGATTCTTGCTGAAATTGAGCGGAATTGGAAATAGGGCCAACGGATTCTCTCCCGAGTGATGTGTGTGTCACAGCTCTGATGCACGTACACACACACACACACACACGTTCAAACAAATGTAAATGTGCATTTAAGCAAACATTTGACCACAAGTGGATCTCTGATGTTAATACTTTTACAAAAGGAAAGTATGCAGACAACTTACATCGACCGTGTGATTTCTCTCTTTTTTTCCCTCCACTTTCAGTTCTCGCAGCATGACTACAAATGCAAAACAGGCTCTGGTGCACACTTTACAAGTCTCTACTGTCTTTGATGCATGTTTGCATAGTATACAATGAAGTGGTTTGGTGTGTTTTTTAGGCCGTGCTTGCTAACCAAATTCCCCATTTGGAACCATAGGGATTTGAATTTTATTAAAATTCTCTGAAGCGAATCGACAAAATAAACATAAACACAGATCTTTCCTCAAGCGTTGTCGTGGCTAAAATTATAGGAGCACATAAGATTATATATAAATATTTTTTTTCTTAATTGAGGACTTAATGAATAGGAACAAAACCTGTTGGGAAGTGAAATAAGATAAGAGCCTTAACAGCTCAGTAGCCAACTTTCTAATGTGTTTGAGGGGGTCAATGTGTTGAGGCCACAGTCCCCTCCGAGGTCCCTTCTACTGTGTCATAAAATAAACATGCGGGGTCCGACCCTTGTAAGGGTGAACATTAACACCCCAGCCGCTGTCCCACAGGTCAGCCAGGGTTCAGCAGCCTGTGGTGGAGAGAAGGCTGGAAATCATTCTTCCACACTGACAGCGAGCCAATATGGCATTATACACTTTACATGATAAAGCACTCACATACTGAGTGTTGCATAGGGTATGTGTTGCTTTATCAACAATAATGTATTTAAAAAAGTACTTTATTGAGTCATGAGTACAAAGGTTCAGTTTATTCTAGTAAATAAGCAGATTATATGTCCTATCACATTGGAAGCTTCTAAACACCAGATAAATAATTATTAATAATATCAATATAAAAGACACGTAAAAAAAGATCAAAAAGAGAACTTTCTAAGAATGGTTTTAATTTATAATTTGATTTAATTAATTTTTATTGACAGTGCAGTAATCAATCAGTTAGCATAATGTCATGTTGTCATAATGTTTCAGCATGTTAGAATAAATTAGGACATAGTTGGTTTAAAATGTGTGTTTTTTAATGTGTAAAAAGGCCAGTTTGGTCAAATATTTGTGTGCAGACACACATTTCCATGGCGTGTAACGGTCCCAACAAAGCAAACTTGGAACTGCTTGGAGTATTGTTTCCTGCAACCTGTTGAATTGAAAGTATTTGATTAATTTTATTTATGCTTTGGTGTTAAGATACACTCAGAAAAGCAGATGTGTTAGATTTACTTAAATTATATCAACAGGTTCCACACAGCTGAATTTATTAAAGGCAAAGCAATTTTTACATTGACTTTATACAGGGTTAATACAGGAATCCTACAGTTGAATTCACTACGTCTGACTACCTATTTTTATACCTCTAGGATATTTTTTTGGAGCAGAAGATTCACAGCACTGACCCAAGGTGATGGTCCACCTCTTACTGGAAGGTGTTACAGTGACTTTAAGACCATAACACACTTAACCACTGATGTTGTCAGCAAAGTCTGCTGCCTTTCTGCTTCAGCCAGTCTTTAAATGCCGGGCCGTCGAGCTAAAGTTATGAAATCTTACATTTTCCCACGGTGAGGCGCAAAAGGACTCGCCAGTCTGAACATGTGCATGCACACAGCAGAATTTTTTTAGACAAATTTTATATTTAAACTAACTTAAAACAAAAATACTGCATCAATGGAAATGTCAAAATATATTGAAGGGGCGATGAAAAATTTAGTACCAAGTCAAACTCTGTTACATCTTGTTACCTTTCAATAGCATTAATTTAAGCTTATTTAATTTACTAACTTTTACTACCCAGCAGAAACCATATTATAAGTGAATGTGAAGTAAATGAGATATATTTACTCAATTCAGTTGAGTGAAACCTGTTGTCATAATTTATTTAGGTAAATTCAACACATCTGTTTTTTTGAGTGTATATAAAAAAAGGTATTTGCTCAGTCTACTGTTTGGTGTTTAGCCCCTTTTTCTTGTTTCCCCTTGCTCTATTGTTAAGTAGCAGTGAGAGAGACGTTGAATATCAGCAGCACAACCCAAAACCAACACACAGATAACATTCTGGGAGACTGTTTGTTGGGGATCAGTAAAGTTCAAACTCAGTTTAAGAGCAGATGTTCTTGTGTTTTGTCTGAATCACTTGCATCACAGGTGCAGCAGATAAGAGAAAGCAGAGCAGTATATTTTATGTAGTCATCTTTGTGCACTAATCAGCAGGGAGTTCACCCTGATATGCTTCTTTTTGTATTTTTTATATAAATAAAATAATAGTGATCAAACCCAAAAATATACTGTGTAAAGACTGATCATGGGAGCAGAATGAAAGAAGAAAAAAACAAACGCAGCATCGCTGACAAACTTTCAGTGAAGTTGAATTTCAAGCAACGTTTCGCAAAATGGATATTGTGCAATTTTTTTTTATCCAACTCAGAAAGAAGTCCACGCTTATTTTCAAAGCAAGTTTAGGCTGAGCCTGAGGATTTATTTGCTAACTACAAGTCGTAGAATTTATTAGTCGTCTTAGCTGATCCACAGTGTGCTTATAAAACATCCTCCTGCAACAATTAGAGGAGCATAGATCACATTCTTGCCTTTGCAGAGGCCAGAGAACACCACGAGGCTTTGGGACATCTCATTCACATTGGGAACGGTCTGGAAGATGCTTTACTAGATGGATTTATTTGCGGCCGTCACTGCTTGCCAGTGATTGAATGTCTGCGTGCATGTGCTGAACGCACTTTGTGTGAATCTGTCGGGGGACTCATAAGGCAGGTTTGAATTAGGCATGAGATAGAAGGAGGATGTGTGTGTGTGTGTGTGTTTGTCTGGCAGTGTGTGCGTGTGTGTGAGTTTGGAGTACTTAATGGTGAAAGAGCGTGTAAATAGTGACCAGAGACAGATGTGGTCTCATTCTTTAAAGGCTGACGATAAAAAATTATCAGGGCAGGACCTTAGGACCAGGCAAAGAGTCAAGCGTTTCTCAGGAAAACATGTGCTCATCAAAAGAGGAAGAGAGAGAGAGAAAAAAAAGTAAAGTAAAAGATACTCAACTATACAGAATCTTCTTGTTTGATGGCTGTGCTGGCAGATCATATCCAGTTACTCGAGTTGAAATCAAATCTTTAAAAAAGTTCAGGCTGTCTTTTTTTTTTTTTTTTTTAATCTGTGCAGCCCACAGATTTACCAAGATGTTAGCGAGAGCTGCAAACACTCCTGAGACCATAAAACATGATCTGGAGAGTTGTGAGCGACATAAAAACCAGTTCCTTTTAATGTAATATTGATTTACAAACCACGAGTTAAAACACCTCCCGGTCATGGCTCATTACTTCCAACCCCCAACAAATTGAGCTGAACTGGAGCCCGCGCACATGAGGGACTGGAGGTTTGTGGACTCGCGAGCAGGTTTTAGGTGTCCTGGTGTCTAGACAGTTGCACCGTGACGACTTAGGAAAGAATTTGTGCAGACATGTAAAGCGTGAAGTCAGAATAGACAGCAAACAACACAGAGACATGCCATTACTGATGTTAAATAACATTTTTTTTCTGTCACTTTAAAGATCTCGTGGTCCCTAATGAATGCACTCACTGATGCCATTCAGACATGTTAGAAGTGCATGTTGATTAGCTCAATTAGGCAACAATTACACAAAATTATTGCCTGTGTTCTGACCTCACAACGCAGTGTTGTGACAACCGCGGCCTACAGCAGGGTGAAATTATAATAATTAACTTCTTTTAGTCGCACCATGTTTTTGCGAGTTATTGGCAGCACCTTGTGAGAGACATTGCTTTGCTGAAGTCGTACTTTTACATTTGATTTCTGTTTACAGACAACATCTGCTTGTTTTTGATGAAACATTACAGATTCTGTCAAGAATAAATTACGGGAGAGACGAGCATTCAGTGTTTGATTTAAACAGTGAATGATTGCTTTTTATCTTGTTAAAGACATGAGATTAAACAAACGTCTTCTTCTAAAGTGGAAGTATTGGTTAAGAACTTTAGAAGTGGGTAATGTGGGAAAGTTATGAATAATTAACATCATACCTGTTGTAGATAGCTGTTAAAGCTACCACAGCTTGAGGCTGACAGGACTGATGTGCTCACTAGTGTAAGAATAAAAGTGGATTTAAATGACAGTTCTCAAAAAGTTTATAGTAGTTCATGCAAATGTTATATTATAGCTGTTTTCACATGACAGCAGTAGCGGCTTGTTAGCTTTAATGGTGCTCCAAAAGAAATGTTGTACTTTTTCTGTTAGAATAACTGTGTAAACTTACTGGACTCTTTGATAGCATGAAGCTCAAGTCAGAATTAAATGATCTAAACTGTTCAAATAACGATCCACAACAGGTAAGATATTATTGTTGATAGCTTTATTGCAGAACCAAACTTAAAATGTATAAACTATATTATTATGTATAAACATCTGAGATTTTTATTTTACTAATCTGTTTTATGACACTGTTAATTTACAAAAAAAAAACCATTTAAAATTATCAGTGAATGTGTGCCAGCATGAACATAAAAAACAAGTTATAAATTGTTTGAGTAATAAATATTCACTTTATGTTGATTTTTTTTTTACATTGTAGATTTTTATTTGATTACATTGTGCTAAATATAAGACTCAAAGTCAATGGACTGTATTTTATATTAAAATTATCTCTACTTTTAAAGGGCGATTAAATGCTACTGAAATTATAAGGAAAACATTTTTCATTAATAAAATCAGTGCATTTTTAAAAAATAATATAAACAGGAAATAATTCATTGTTTAAAAACAAAACAAAATAAAATCTAAAATGTTTACCATAGGAAATAAAAAATTATAGCTGCTTCATTTTAACAAATGTTCCAAAAAACTTTCCTTCCACGTGTTTTGTACCTCTCACCAGGCAGGCGGACCAAACATATGGCCTATGTGCTTCAGCAAATATGGCTCCAATTTACATTTTAATTCACATTTAGGTAAACGCTTCCACGTGAGGAATTTACTCTCCCATGGATGAATGTTTTCAGCAATGACTTATTTGTCCCGGTGGTTCTTAGAGCTTGTACGCGCCTAAATAAACAGTTTTCCTTAAAAACTATTTTTTATTTAAGCAGGTAACACAACATGAGTAAGTCTTGTAGTTATTTTCATATCTGAGGCAAATCTTTGGGGTAACGCTCCCCTCGTGTTTTGTTTGTCTGCGGTAACACAGCATTTACATTTCATTGACTCGCTAACCTTTTGTCCATCTCTTTGAATCGACTTGTCACCTGGTTGATTTACCGGACAGGTCATGTTCAAGCAGGCGGCTGGTTTAAACGCTCCCCCACCGCAGAATATGAATATTTACATGGATGTTAACAGGTGGTGAGTCACTTAATGGGGGTAATTGCTCCAGGGTGCATGTAGAAGAGGAGCACGTTTTCTTTCCTAAATTTTTGTGCATGCAAACCACATTTTATTGGTTGAGAGTAAAAAACAAACTGTATTCTGCTATAATGCATTCACACAAGAAAAAGGCCAATTGAGCTAACAAAATGTGCTTCTCTAACCAAAATACATGTTGTGCTCGCCTTAAATGCAAATGATTTGTTCAGTGAAGACGTTTGTCTCACTCTAACCCATTTGTTTTCTCTTCACCGGGGAAAAAATTGGTTTTATTGTCCATCTGACAGCCATGCAAATGTTTAAAAGCGCTGGAATGTTCCAAAGCAGATGGACACATCGGCCCTCCCCTTTTTCGCCTTCAAAAAATAGATGACATCACCACATATGGTTGCCGTGATTGATCTGTCGTCAGAGAGTGATCGCGGGCTGAGTGGGGCGAGCCGGGGGGGAGAGAAAGATGGCTGCTGTAATGTTCTTCTAATGCAGCCAAGAGAATCAATCAACAATCAGACTCTGCTTTAAATGGAGTTTGTCCAGAATTTCTACAAATTGACAGCGGCAGCAGCTGAATTCAAGATTCGAGAAGAAACGCCTGACTGTCTCTGGATTCTACAAACAAAATACTACAACTCTCAATCAGTTTTGAGAGCGACCGAAAAGATGATGATGTTGAAAAGAAGAAAAGAAAAAAAAAAAAAGTAATAGCCTGGATACGCAGCTCCAGAGACAGAACAGAAGCTGCGAGCTTGTCTCATCCTGCTGTGTTTCTGGCAGATTGCTGTGGAGCCTGTCATTGCTACCAGCATGGTGTTCAGCCACTACATGGCATTCAGCGGGGGAGCTGAATAAATCACTGGAACACACACAGTCCAGCTTACAGCTGGCAAACCTCGCGCTGGCCCAGATCACACCTATACTGTCTTTGCACCGCAGTGGCTTCTGAATAATTCTGTCAGCTGAAGGAACAGTTTATTTAAGCAGAAACTGAATGTAAACATATAATGCTCATAACGAGACTCCATACTGAATGCATTTTACTTAAACTCCATTTAATACATTCTAAGTGTAGCTTTTTAAACTTTTTTCTCTCTTTTGGTTAGCATCTCACTCCAGCTCCTGATTTACAGAATTTCCTGTTTTCAAATGATGCTTCACACACGATATTTATGTCTTTGTCAAAAGGCATAAAGAGCATTTTACAAGTGCATAAACATTACTAACCTGTGAACCAGTTTTGTTACAGCTCATAAAAAGACACGTTTCAGCAGCTCAAGTGTCGCATACAGTAGGACTGAATCACAACTCTTTCTCCCTTTTGTTTGCACACTTTCCACCAAAAGTACAACGTAATAGAAGCCAGTCTGTGTGCACAGTGACACACGTGATTAGTTACAGTCAGAATGAAAATATGTTTGGCTCTGATCTGGCCAGAAACAGAAATCGAGTGGTTGCAAAAATACGTAGTCTTGTTTGTGCAAGCATGGAGTAAATGAAAGTGTTTAAATCATACCTGTAGACTATTTTATACATCCTGATTAAACTCCTCTTTAGGGTCACCACAAAGTATTTAGGATAATTGTAAAAGTAAAGACTTTGTGTGTTTTGACATTAGCTAAAATGCCACTTTTTTATTGTTTTTTAAAGCCACTGTCTTGGATCTGACTGTATTACTCATTGCCTTGACATTGTACAAAAGAGATGAGAGCACTTTGGCAAAACTATGTAGAGACAGGTAAACTAACCAGTGCAGGAGTTTTGTATCATTTTCATCCAATTGTAATGTAAAGTTTGAGCAAACTTTTAAAATGTTGTAAAAAAGAAATGTGAGTTTCTGTTTCCATTTAGTGGTTTGGGATGAAACAAGGCTATGCTGATGCTACGTTCACATTAAAGGCGTTTTTACCATCAAAAATGCGGCCAACGCATCAAGTTGGATACTTGTGCTCTTTCAGGTCAATCGCATTCCATGTGAACGTAGCATCAAACTGCTTGACGCGCATTGGTCCTGATATCTCCTGCCAGGACATCAACTGCAAATGGTCGATTTCAGATAAAGAGTTCCTGTCCATCTGTCTCAGCGTCGAGCAGCAAAAGTTCAGTTATTTCAACTCCTTTGGACTTGCTGCACACACATAAACCACTCAAACTGTACCTGCAGCTTCAAAACGCGCCATGCTAAACATGCTAGACGCGCCACAGCACTTCCTAAATCTCCTTGACGTGCGTCCACCATAGTCTTTGCATGTAAACTTGACGCTCAAAACACGTTCGGTCTGAACATAGCATAAGCATAATTTCATCAGACGTTGACATTATGCATGGCTGTGATAAACAGGATGTAGAGGCTCATCTCGGGACAATGGAGAGAAGTTTTCAAGATTGTGTTGCTATCAGACAAGTTAGGATTGTTCTGGTAAGGTTTCATTCTGTCTGGACCTGTTGTTGCTTCCAGCTATGTTTTTGTACGTTATGTTTATATCCGGGAAAACCCCGACTGCAGAAACAGCTGATCAGTAATGAGAGGTAAATGTTCACTACGTCAGAACTTATTGGGCAAATGTGTTACCATCTCGTTTGTTGCACATTAACTCTTTTTCGGAGAATCCAAAAACCACCTCAAGCATAAAAAGGTCTTTTGTAAAATGGTGGATTTATTTTTTTATTTTGTCCTTTTTCATGCACATTTTCTAATGCAATACTTCAAAATGTGCATGTATAAAAAACATTGATGGAAAATGGGTTAGATGCAAAAATGCAGAATAGTACTTGACAAGTTAGAAGACGTTGTGTTACCTCATTTTAGTCTCAGAATGCAACAAGAAAAACATAAAAAAAACTGCAATTGGCCAAGAAAACAAAAGACTGTACTCCAAGAAAGAGTGGTTTATCGGTTTAGATACAGCATCGGCCATGACGAGGAAGAGGACAAGCGTGTGTTTACATGAGGCACCAACACAAGCCTGCATAATCAATCTAGCAATCTCTCAGGGTGAAAACTCAGCCAAGAATCAGTGTGTGGGATGGAAGTCATGGTAAACAGCAGGAATCTGTGCCAGCTGTCTATTTAAATATTTGTTTATCCAAAGAACTCTGAATCTTTTCCTGCAGCATCATACAACACACAAATGTTTCACACATATGGGTGTCATGGGAAATATGTTGGCATCTTATAAAAAGTCCATAAGGCCTGATTTACATTTTGTTTCAGTGTCCACAGGAGTAAAATGGATTGTTTTGGAATATGTTTAGCTTCGGGGAAGCAGAAAAATACATAAAAATGTAACCTGGTGTATCATTTCTTGTATTGATCTTGTTTCACTCTTACACTGAAGGGACATTGTTTTAGAGCTGTTTAAAATGAGAGCTTAAATTGCCATTTTGGGGGGGTTTTTGCACCTGACGTCAATTCTGTTGAAACCATATAAAGCATGTGTCAAACTGAAGGCCCGCGAGGCAAATGTGGCTCATGCGTGACTTCCGTCTGGCCCACCGATGAGGCTTCATGGTCATTTTGTCACAAATGAGCAATAACAAAAAATAAAAAATAAAATAAATAATGATAATACTTTTTACTTAATTTAATATAAAAATAGATTTTAAACCAATTGTAAATTTTAAATTTAGGACTCAATGCAGCAAAATAAACAAATTTTAAAGGTGAAAGATAATAATACTTTTTTGGCCCCTGAGTTGTTGGCTTTGAGTAAGTGTGGACTCCTGTGCAAGTTCATTGATTAATCCTGTTTTAGTGTCTCAAAATAAACTGCTTTAAAGCCAGCATTGACCATAAACTACATCTCCCATAATGCATGTTGATTTGACATTCCACCACTAGGTGGAGGTGCAAAGGATTCAAATGTATTCAGCAAAATTCACTTTATAAAATCTCCATTTCGCTGAATTTTTGCAGACTACCGGGAAGTGGAAATTTCCCACTTATAAGTTGTAAATTTAAACTGGCATACACATCCAGTGGGAATTCCCAATTGGAAAGTGGGAAAGTTCCAATTTCAAAATGGCAGCTGTTCACCACTTAACACTGAGTCAAACTCTCTTTTTATTTCACATTTAGTCAGTCGTACACGTAGTATTTTCAGTGTTTATAAGAGGACGTGTTAAAGCAGTTTCTATGCAGGAAATACCAGGTAGAGCTCAATTCATTTATTAGCAGTGCTCAGTCGTAGCAATGAAATGAGGAATGCAACGTTTCGTGTTTAGTTAAAGTTAAACACAAAACGTTGATTGAATGTGATTGGAAGTAAAAAAAAGAGGTTTCTATGTGAGCAGACAGAGTGCTTATGTGATCATAAAGTGTAATCTGGATGAAGAGTGGAACATACACTTCCCTGTTTTGCTTTCCTTTTGTTTTCTTAGATTATTTTCGGCTCCGTTTTCTAAATCTGCGCTGAAGCCCCTTCTTGTTTGTCTTGTTTTCTCCTTCCTCCCCATGTGGCCCTCCTTCCCACCCAACGTCAGATGGTGGCAGCTCATCTGACCAGAGTGAATGCATGTTTTTACATAATTTCTGAGCCCAAGCAGCGGATCCACCGGTTGATATGAGAGAGCTGCATGCCAAACAGTTCCACCTAGTTATGACTTGGCAGCATCTGCAGAGCTGAAAATCTAGTACCTGTTATTTAATACATCCAAACACTTTCTTTCTTTATCACAGTTGGCCGGCAGCATTGGCAAATGTTTCCGGTTTCTTTCAGCTGGGGAGGTGGGGCAGTTATAGTTTGAACCCATTTGAATTACAAATGTTACATACATTTACTGTTGGGTGTGAATGTTTGGACAGCCTTGTTAATTTTCCTGATTTCTAAATTATTAATTGTTTGGATCAAAACAATCATTTAAATATATCATATAGGGGACAAACACAGTGATATTTGAGAAGTGAAATGAAGTTTATAGGATTTACAGAAAGTG
>JARVGW010000086.1:14426423-14446122 GCA_031762495.1 Anablepsoides rubrolineatus | reverse complement strand
TTTAAAAATCTGTATTGTTCGATACAAGTGTGTATTGAACGGTTCGATACGGGTACATGTATTGTTGCACCCCTAATATATATATATATATATTAATAAAAATATATATAGTTGAGGGCATACATACATCTCTGCTACTGTTCATTTGTGGGTCAAAAGTTGTAAAGTTTAGGAACCACGTAGTTAAATGAATGGGCCCCACTGAGTTTTTTGTCTTTTATTATTGAGTTGCAACAAATAGGCTACAGCAGTCTAATACCTTCTTTTATATGCTGCTCAGTTTAAACATTTATCACTCTAATAAAGACAGATTTATTTTGATATGGTAATTAGAGAGTAAGAGAGAGAGTTTGTCATGATGCTCTTTTAACAACAACAAAAACTAAAAAAATCATCTCAATTTTTTTTAGCAATGCTTCTTTTTAATAGTGAGACAATTTAATCTCTTCACCACTGGGACCACATGTCCCAGCAAACCTTCTCATCCAAGCCTTTTCATGTCCCCTGATCGCCTTTTCTGCCACTAGAACAAAATTCCAACAAAGCATTGTGTGTGAACAACCCACTCTGAGTAAAGGAGACTTTAATGCCTGAACGATGTGAGTATGAGCTGCTAGATGTTCTTGTCATTACCGGCTGCTGTTGTGTCTCCCTTGTGCATGAGGCAATGGTCTTCAAGGATGGGTGGTCCATCTGGGGCTGAAATCGGACGTATGTGTAGGGGTGTGTGAGCTCCCTTTGTGTCACGGGAGAGGGGCCTTTGTTCTCTTAACCAGGGAGGTGGGACCAACAGATTAAGCCTTTAGAAGTGCAACCGACCACCATGAGGGCACGCCATGAGGGAAAATGTGTTTGCTGGTGTGAGTGTGTCAGTGTTGCTTAGTACAATCTATGCTTGAGGGTTTTAGTGAAGCAGACTTGTGAAATAAATAAATACATATATATAAAATGAGCAACAAACAAAAAACTAAGTCAAAGGGGGCATTTGTATCCATTTGCATCTGAATTAGCATGAGTTAGTGAGAGTCTGATGAAGGTCAGCAGGTCAATAGTTCTCATCCATCTGTCCTTCTGATGGCATGCCTCCCAGGTCAGTTTGATTCCTCTGTGAGAGAGCTAATCTCACCCCAGTGCTCAGTGAGCCTCTACAGCATCCTCTGATCTGCTCCTTCAAACCCTTCTGCTCGTCACACACAACAGAATAAGCTGGAGCTGAGGCGACGGGGAAAGTCACACACATTCAAACACCAGCACAAGTCTTTTTGGCATAAAGTTGTCTTGTGTCTCTTTATTTTTTGACACCAGTTTATTTTGAATTACTTCAGAAAAGAATACATCTCGAGAATATATTTGAACAAATACAATCAATGGTTTTGTAATTTACTAAACTTGCAAATCTTATGTCAGTAGTTCAGATCTTTTAAAGCAAGATTCTACGGAGCCCGCCAGGGGTCAGTGGGACAAAAAAAAAAAAATCCGTGCACTTAGTTTAATAATCCGTGCACACAGATTGCTTAGATCTGTCGACAGGTTGGACGCATGGTACAAAGCCCGCATCTGCAAGGTAAATTCAGTGGATCTGTTGTCACACATGCCGTGTTTTCATCAGCACACTTATTAGCCACAGAATGTCCCTGAAAGTTTCATCAAAATCCGAGGTGGTTATTTTTTAATAATTTTCAAATTTTACAGGCAAATGATTCCTGAAATGGAGCCTCCTCCGCCCTCCCATCCTCTCTTCTGTTGTCTATGAAAGAGAATAAACATCAGAGAACCACTGGAGAAGACCTCCGAGCTGCTTACTGCTGAGAAATGTCACCGTGTGTCGAGCTTCATCTGCAGAATGACACCTGATGGAAGCCTCTGAAATGTTTCAAACTTTATTCAACTGTTCTCTGTAGTGTAATAAATGTTTTTGAAAGAGTAATAAACATTTCTTAAAAGTTCAACATAAATCTTTTCGATACTTTTGTAATATAAGAAGGCAACTGGATAACTTTAGCCAAACCTCCCCGTGGTCAGGGAAACTGTAAACATTCAGTGACTACGGGCAGAAAGGCTCCGAGCGGCCTTCCTGTGATGATCCAATCAGAGCTGAAACAGCCTTTAGGAGACCTGGTACCAAAACTGCCTGATAGAGGGGCAAAAACTGTACAACATACTCAAATTACAACATTTTCTGTGCAGAACTTTGACTTTAGTGAACAAAAAACACTCCTTAAGCAATTTGAGCTGATGAATGACTTTAGCTCCCACAACCATGTGGCTGCCGTAATAAGTAATAATCTGTGCACACAGATTACAGAAATTGAAAGCACTGTTTAATAATTCGTGCGCACGGATTACTAAACTGAACATGGATTGCCAGCGGCTGTTTTTTTTTTTCTCTCACTGACCCCTGGCGGGCTCCGTAGGATTCTGTGAAAATATTACAAAGAATTATTAGCCTATCTTATATATATATATATTTTTTTTTTCTTTTTCATTTCTATCTTAAAATTTTAACAATTAGCTCGTTAAATAACTTGAGTTTAAGAAACAGAGATTAACTAGAAAATTTGCATTCCAGTGTGAATGCTTGATGCTGAAATATGCTGAATAACTTAAAAAGCTTAAACTAGCCCAAACATAATAACAAACGTAGCTGAAATTAGCACAAAGAATCACAAAGAGCATGCACAAGTGTTGAATTAGCAGAAAAAATTAAATAATTACAAAACGATTAATTTAGCTGGAAAAAGCTCAAATTAGCTAAACATAAAAAACAACTGAAATCAGCTTAAAGTAGCTTAAAGAAACATAAAAAGCTTAAAATAGCAGAGAGAAGCTAAAGAAGCACAAAATAGTTGAAATTAGCAGAATGATAGCTAAAAAGGCAGAAAAAAACTCAAGTCAAAAGGACACTGAAATTAGTACAAAGGAGTTTCAAAAATTTTAGAACAATTTAAAATGTACACTAAAGATTAATAAACATTTTGAAGGTTGTTAAAAACAGCTCTAATTCTTTTTAATGAGAAAAAATGTCAGAAAAAGCTAAATATCTCAAAATGTATAAATTGCTGAAGCATCAAAAGTCATAAATGGAATGTGCTGAAGAAGAGGAACATGTTGAAATAAGACAAAACCCAATTTGTGCCAAAAAACATACAGAAGAAAAATCCTAATAGTTTTAATGTTAAGCATTTACACTATTCTGACCAGCTTCTTAAGCTAATGGCTGTTTGAGATGGCAAAGTCGATTACTGCTGTCCTAACTACACCCTCCAATTCCAATTTAGCAGTTTATGCTTAGTTTCTTTGAATTATCACATTATTTACAAGCACAGATAGCAGTAAGAACAGCTAGCAGCTAAGACTATTCTGGTAAGAATATAATATTATTGGAACCAATCTGTTATGCAAATCAAACAGTGTTTGTAAATGTTTATAAATTAGCTCTCACTTAAACTTCTGAGATTGGAATTAATTGAGTCAGAACAGCAGTATTCTACTTTGGATTTACTCTGATGAACCTTCAGCACATCCACCCAGTTAGAAATAAACATTTATCCAAACTGAGGTTGTTCAAAGAGCTTTCTATAACAGGTAAGATATTATTTGTTCATTATTTTTCCACAGAACCTCTGTTAAAAGACCTGAACAATCCCTTTAAGGAGAACGGATATTTATTTGTTGAAGTACTGTTATGAAGGGACAACCAACTTCTCAAACTCATTTATGGTGTGCTTTATCAAGTTTTTACAGACATCTACTGACAAATTAAAGCATTAACTGGAAGTATTTTTAAAATCGCTCTGTGCCATATCTGTGAAGACCAAAGCTTTTGGGAATAGGACGAGCGCACCATCTGTGAGGGAGACCAGAAGTACTGACCTCCTCCTCCTCCTCCTCCTCCCATATTCCTGCTTCTCTCCGTCACTTTTCTCCCTTCCCAGTGTCGCTTCGTCTGTCATGGCGGCTGTCTGAGCAAACAAACACACGCAGGTCCACGGCGAGCCAGACGGCGCGACGTGGAACTGTTTGCTCTGGTTGCTCCCGTGCGAACAAAAGTTTTCTTAAGAGGCGCACAGAGGTCTAGAGCCGAACGGAGAGACCACTAAACAAATATTTACCCTCCATCCTCTAGCGTATGGGCCTTTTTCTCTCTTGCTCAGCTGACAAACAAGAGGATGGACCCGCTTTTGGTTCTGAGAAGGAAAACAGATGTGGTCGAAAGACAGAGGGACGCTTGATTCTTGTCTTTGTCATTGGTCCTATTGATTATTGCTGCTAAAGGCGAAAGCAGGACAATATTTTTTTGCCTGTTTGTTCGTCAGTGCTATTCGCAATATCTCATGAACCAACGTATGCATTCGAGTAAAGATAATCAATACCAACATCTTTGATTAGCTGTTGGAATTAATCCCATTTTAGATGGCTGCTGCAGTTTACCTCAACAACCCCATCCCCCCCCCCCCAAAAAAAAAAAAATATATATATATATATTTACTTCAGCCAGTTTTAGAGATAATGAGCTCAAATGTGTCACGCTCATAGCTTAAACTGATCCCAAACACTATCCATTGTTAAATGAACTTAAATGCTTGTGATTATTTGTTACTGTCTGCGTTTATCTTCTTGAATTAAAACTATGTCAAGAACAGCAGCAGGTGGGCTTTTAATTAGTATTAAAAGTTATTTCTAATCCTTTCAGAAAGCCTCAAGTGTTGCATGCATGTCTTGCTAAATGTCTACCACTTTGTCAAAGCTGTCCATTCCTGTTCTCCCTTGCTTTTATAATCTCCACACTAGCTGTACCTTCCTGGTACAATCAAACACAAATCAGCAAATATTACTGTCCCTTCAATGCAGCCATTAAGCTCAGCCTCCGCCTGAATTTAAAGTGTTTTTGTGGTCACTCCCCTGCCTATAAATATGTACATGTTTGACTGCGGGGTCAGGGAAGAAGACAGGAGCCTGGCAGACACGTCCACTTCCTGGAGGAGACAGCGCAGCAGGAAAGCCCTACCAATCATGTGTCAGCACAGACACATTCTTCATTGCACTCCGTCACACATCTGAGTCGAACAATAAAGCGGGGAAAGGTGAGCGAGAGGGCGCTCGCAGGAAGTGGCTGATTTGCAGAGAGAGAGGCCTTTGATGGACAGATATGCAGGTGTTAATATCCTGCGGAAAGGAAATAGCTGCAAGCTAGACTGACCTCCACTGTGCAAGGAGCTGTCTTTCAGTTGGGCACAGAATTCATAATGTCTGATTTTTGTTCATCCTGACCACAGGACTGTAGAAAAATCCTATCTTACAGTGTGGGTGTGTGTGTATATGTGTGTGTGTGTGAAAGAGAAATGGACTGGGGATAAAAAAAATATGTTTTATGCTGAGTGAATTTACAGAGTCCCCTTTAATAAAAAATGTGCTGAAGCACTCCTTTGTTTCATGGAAGAGCTGAGCCTGAGAGACTAAAGATGAAATGACTGGTGAGACTCTGGTGCCCTCTTGTGTTAAATGTACACAGTACTATGCAAAGGTTTGTAAACCACCACTAAAGCCTTTATAGTTTGCTTTAAACGAGACAGTTTTGTCATTTTTTTCTTAAACAATAATTCTTTAAAATATTTTCTTCAGACTTAACTTGAAAATAAAGATGGGGGACAAGTGAAGGACAAAAGAGGAAGTGTCAGCTCTAAGAAATATAGACAGTACAACAGATACTTTGCTATGTCAGTAAAAATCTTTATGATTTTTGGTGCTAAAACACAAATTTTATGTTTGTCAAACTGTATTATATTTGTTTTTCTCCATCTTAATCTTCCACTTATCCGTAGTCAGGTCACAGAGGCAACAGGTCCAGGAGAGAAACCCAGACCTCCCTCTCCCCAGCGACACTTTCCAGCTCGTCCTGGGGGACCCCGAGGTGTGCAGGCCAGAGAGGATACATAGACCCTCCAGCGAGTCCTGGTTCTTCCTCGAGGCCTCCTACCAGTGGGATGTGCCCGGAGCACGTCTAAAGGGAAGGAGGCATCCTGATCAGATGAACCACCTCAACTGACTCCTTTCAATGTGGAGGAGCAGCGGCTCTACTCTGAGCCCCCCCTGGATGACAGAGCTCCTCCCTCTTTCTTTAAGGCTGAGCCTAAGAAGGAAGCTCATTTCTGCTTGTATCCAGGATTTGGTTCTTTCAGTCATGATCCACGCCTCATGACAACAGGTGAGGGTTGCCTTTGCCTTTTGACTCAGCTCTTACATCACCAGAACTGACCGAAGCAACACCCTCATTACTGAGGACGAGGCCAAAATCTGTCGATCCATCTCCAGCTCTATTGATCATCACTCATGAACAAGACACCCAGATACTTCAACACGTTCTCACTCCCGACTCGTCACATATTGACGCATGGTCAGGTACTGTCTGAATTCACTTTTGTCACATCGGGTAGTCCCCTCGAGTCAGTTATTCATGCCCTGGTTGTGCCACATAGGGGTCTTTGGGTTGGGTGTCTGTGGTTAATATGAGGGATCAGGGTTTATGATTCATTTTAGGTACTGTGGTCAAGGATAGGATAGGGCTAATAGAAGTTTAATTTAGGGTCTGGGACGATTAGTTGTCATGCATTTCCTACTCTTTTCAAAAATATGACAATGCGCTCCTCCTCCTCCCTCTCATCTTGTTAATAACTGACGTGAGGGGGGTACCCGACATGTCTAAAACTGGATGCAGACGACCTGATGAAGTGTCAATATGTGACGAGTTGGGAGTGAGAATGGGTTGTGTACTTAAACTCTTCCACTTGAGGCAGAGACTCTCCCCCAATCCGGAGGGGGCATTCCACCCTTTTCTGGTCGAGAACCACCATCTTAGCCGATTCACACTCAGCTGCGAACCATCCCAGTACATGCTGAATGTCTTGGCCCGAAAACGCCAACAGAACCACATCATCTGCATACAGCAGAGATGAGACCCTGTGGTTCTCAAACCAGACCCCCGTCCTCTCCACGACTTCCTTGAGATCCTGTCCATAAATACTACAAACAGGATCAAAGACAAGGAGCACATTTGGTATTTTACAAAAAATCAACCAAAGAAATAGGAAGGAATTATGTCTTTGTGACAATTTGCTATAAAATAGGCTATAGCCTAAAGATTACAAAATTATTTGTGAAGTGTTTTTGTTGACACAATAATGGCTCATTTCTTAAGCTTTTTTATGCCAAACCATAAGAGTTTAAAGAAAATATGAAAAAGTCTCATTCCTCTGAAAATAAGAATTAAGGTTAGCTTCAAACATGAAAAATAAAAATATTTATACATATTATAACTCTTGCATGAAAACAACTGAAGAAACAATTCAATTCAATTCAATCAGGCAGACTTTACATCTATATTTACATACAAAAAAACACAACAACAAAAAAATGCATTAAAAAATGATATATGTATGAAGCCCTAATAACATTACAATAATAAACAAATTAAAGTTGTAAAACTTGTGACTTCATCTCAAAAATGTCTTTCTTTAGAAAATATAGTTTGAAACAAGATGTTTTACAGCAACTATATCCAAGTTTTAAAATCAGATATACAAAAAAAATGTATTTATTCATTTTAGGTGCTAAAAATACCCTTAAAAACTTTCACTATGACCTGTTCAAAAATCTCATTTCACTTTTTTAATTAAAATAGTTTTAATGGCCATAGTTTTGCATTTTTATGTGAGTGTAGAGCTGGAGGTGATGTGAAGCTTCAAATGGATTTCTTTAAGGACTGTTGAGCAAATGAGGGGTCAAAGGTCAGAATCACCCTACAGTAGCTGGATTTAATAGGGGCTTCTGTAAGAATGAAAAAGAGAAGGAAAAAGCTGTAGCTGAATACATTTTCTACCACTAGGTGTCAGGTTGGTTTTACTGTAAAACCACAAGGACATAAAGTCATATTTTAATTTCCAATGCAAAAAAACAGAAAAGTCACAGTTGAGACAAACGAGACTTTGTGTTTATTTACAACAACTGTTATCTTAACTAAACACTTTCTTTATATTCTGGATTGTTTTTTTCTTCACTTCATTAAATCACTTAATGTAATGATGTGTTTTTCATCATTACCTCGTGTTTTTTTAAAATATAATTTTCTGTGAATGAGAATGTAAAAATACCAACTGAAACTAACACTTAGCCAATGGCAGGAAAGGATGAAGCTGATTTTATGAGTAATCATGTTTTAAATAAAAAGTACATTAATTCTGACAACACTTGATTAAACACGTGATTAACAATGTCCTTTAACCGATTATCTTACAATTTTAATCACATTAATAAAGATGTCTCTTATAATTATTCTCACACGTCCCTTATTTTGCGTTAGTCAAGGCTCTTTTTGTTTATTTTCATTTACATGTTTTTTTTTCTGTTTGCCCTAAACTGTCACAATCATGTTTTCCTTCATAGAGAACAGCTAATTTAATGAACAGAGTGTTTGGATGCTCCGTCATAGAAATCCCTCATCTCCCCGGGAGCCAGCGCTCGTCTGACCGGTTTTAGGCAAAGAGGCCGTTAAGGAAGGATTGTCAGCGGATATGGATGCTTCCAGAGCTCATTAAGAGGCTGTCTGCGGCACGCCAGGCTCTGGGAGACAGAACCGGAGATAGGAAGCAACATCATAAAGGAATTTCATCCATCATGTTCTTCCGTGACATTAATATCTGTCACACACCTCTGACAATGCAATACTGCACTCCTGGAGTGAGACGTCTTTCTGTCACAAAGTTGCAACGCAAGCCAAGAGGGATACTCGAATGTGTGTGTGTATGTTCATGTGCATGTGTTTTTCTTTTATTATATTTGAAGGAGAGAAGCGGAAGAAGGGCACAGATGTACTACTCCCCCCACCTTGTCCCTTTTGTGGCACACTGACTGTGATATTGCAGGAAGAATGTGGGTGTGTGTGTATTTTTTCCCCCCACTAGAATAGTTTCAGTAGTACTATGCATAAAGGCACTGCTTTCAACAGAAGCCACTCCAGGCTGTCGAACCAAATCTGGAGTTTGAAACATTTCGACAATGGTAGAAATAATGTGCAATGTTCGAATGGGGCAGTGATTTTAAGGCAATTGCTCTGCAATAAGAGCATTAGGGATTTAAATGTCACTCCCAGCTGTTTGATGTCCTAAACTCCACATCCTTTTATTTGCTTTATAAAATGAACCTGGATTTTATTTGAAATCATTGAGAAAACTGTGGACAACACTGGCTATATTAACAGAAGTAAGGCTGATCGATCAGAAATGTAAACATGACATTTTACTTTAAATTTACTTTTGTTGTTATATTCTGTGAAGTATTACACTCCGTCATACAGAGAATAGGTGTCCCTCAAGGATGTATCCTCAGTCCTTCGCTTTTTGCTATGTTGCTCTGCTGCATTTAGCACAAATCCACTCATGAATTTGGTGAACCGTTGTGGGTTTCATTAGCAATAATAATGACCCAAAGAGCAGGCAAACATTTCTGCAACACTTTCTTTTTATCTAAAAACAAATTTACTTTTATTAATGAAAGAAAAAAAAATGTTGTTGAGGCAGCAAAGTTAGAAAAACGAAACTTGTGTGGACTGGACATGAGCATAGGACTGACACTCATGGTGTACAATGCAGACCCAAAGAACACAAAACCAACAGAGAGTATAGAGACAAACCAATGAACCCAAATACTCAACACCTGAGCAGAGACAACTATAGGGTCTGGTGCAGGTGGGCGTGGCAGAACAGAACTGAACTGGAGGACAGACTTACCAGAAGTACATGAAAGTACTAAAACAGAAACACAGATTTTGACAAGTTCAAAAAATCCTAAAGAGAAACCCAAATCTCAACACCTGGCCAATTAGAGGGCACACATACTGATGATATTTACCGAGACACTACTGAGAACATCTTGACCAGCTGCATCACTTCCTGCTATGGCGACTGCAGTGTGACAACATGTAACTGTTACACCACTTGTTTTGTCTGACAAAACACCTGCTCCAGTTTTGAAATCAAATACATAAAATTCAACCAATAAAAAAACAAGTTTCATTAAATTTGTAATTTCAACCTTGTTCAACTCATGATTAAAACTTTAAGTTTATATTGTTTCTCATGGCATTTGACAAGTTTTTAGGGATGATAATATAATTATGCACTGACTGATCTGAGCACTTCCTCATACATTGTTGCACTTAATATAATTCTCCCCAGACTGAAATCACCTAATGAATAATGCAGCTGACATTATGGGATTATTACAGACTTCAGATGACTTGTGTTAAACATCGAGTCTCTGTTTCAGCCTTTGCTCTCTCCCTCTCTCCCCGTGGATCATAACTAAACTCAGCAGTCTTGACCTGAATAATTTGCCAGTAATAGCTGGAATCAAGTGTGTTTGTGGACGGATTGCCAATTGCACACAACCTGACTCCCAAACAGAAAACCTTACCTAAAGAAATTGCATTGAGATTTAAATCATGACAGCTCATGCAGTGTGTTGCAACTTAATTATACAGTTACTTTTGATTTTTAGCTTCTGTTATTTGCTAAAACTTGGCAAACCAGTGCAGTCGAGATGAAATGTGGACACCAACAACTGATTGTTAAACGTCACTGTGACAGTGCCCTCTGTCGGTGGGCTCACTCTTTCCGCAGGTTGAAGGAGTAGGACGGTGGAGGCTGGCCGACAGCGCTCATCTTGGACCTTTCCCACAGGTCGTTTGTCAGCAGGCAAGCTCGACACAAGTGAAAACAAAATTCACAGTTGACCGTGTTCAACATGAACAAGCACAGACACCATAGGGGCCACGGACGAGAAATAACACAGAGCCAAGCTGAGTAAACATCACCCCCCACCGCAGTGAGTGGGTTCATAACAGCCCTTTGACAATATGAGCCTGTAGGGCGTAAATGAAAAGACAAGCATAAATATTCCGCCTTGTTAATATGTTCTCAGCTACACCCGCCCTGCATTTACATGAATCACAACAATGTGATGAACCAGCATTCATGAGAGCAGTGACCATCTGCTCTTCACTGCTTCAGTGTGAGACATACCCCACATTCTACGTGTGTCTTTCTCTAAGTTATTAATCATAATTTTAGACACCTAATTAAAAAAAAAAGCGTAATCCTCTTGAGTATTGTTTGCTGTTCCACACCTGTAAAAACATGAAGCCACAACAGGCGATGCTCGAACTACAGCTGGTGGAAACGTGTGGTGTTTCTATAGATGGAGAATGGAGATATAAGCTTCTAATTAGACCACTGGCTATCTCAGCGGACCTCCTGTCACTGCCTGCACCCAGACCCTCTTTTTTTAATTACTTAAAATAAAAAAAAGGATGTCAGATGAAAATAGTAAGTAGGCTCTGTGTAAGACATGCTGGATGATTTCTTCGGTGGGGCAGCAGAGTTGCAGGCTGAAAGCAATGATAGGAATTGAAGCTTTCGGAGCAGAAATTGCTCAGAGCGTTATCTGTTTGAAATATCAGCCGAAGTTTTCCAGGGAGAAGGTGAGCTAACATCTGGTCTGGGTGGGGCCCAGAGTTAAGCAGTTTTCTGCAGGCTCAAACAACTTTAACCTCAAACGCTTTAGGGCACTTCATGTGAACGCTGTTTTGACACCTTTTCTCTTTTCCATTAGTTGGAGAAGACCACTGCAGTTTGTTACTATACTGTAAATATTTTATTGCAAAGTACAAAAGCAAAAAAAGCAATAAAATAAAGTACCTATGACATCAATTTTTTGAATGCATTTTTGTAAAGATAACATTAATAATATATTGCAAAAAAAAAATACACAGCTGAGAAAAACAATTCTTGGGACATTTGCATGTAAAGTAACAGGACGTGATGTGAAAGGGGAATGTGAACAGCGTGTTGCTACAATGGCTAACAACCCAGACTGTAGAGAAGAATCTGATCTTTCTTTAGATTATTTTGAGTCACTATCAGAAAGATGAGGAAGAGACAGAATTTAAATATTATTTGTCAGTAAAGAATGACCAGAGAGTATTCTTTCTTAAAGAGTTCCCCTTTGATGTCACGTCCTGTTTTGCTTTGGCTGAGCCAAGTTCAAAAGAAAATATGCAGTTATGTGACAAAATGCAGAATCGTGTATTACGCCAAGTTTCTTAAAAATAAAGACATTTTCTTTGATTTTTTGTATTTGAAGCATTTTCATGTCACAAACTCTTTAAATAATAGCAGAGAAATGCCAAAATATGAGATGTATACTGCTTTGACACATGATTGATCTTAATTAACGAATGATTAAAATGCACCTGCAGTTACAGTTACTCTCGAGGACCAGGATTACGTAAAAAAAAAGGTAGTGAGTTTATCAGGACACTGAGCAGAACCCAAATTTGTGCAAGTTTGGTGAGCAGATTGACTTAATTAATTAATTAATTAATTATTTTTTTTCCATATTTGCCAGTTTTTAATCTGGCATCCGTTTGGAAGAGTCTGTTTTTGCAGTCTTTTTTTTTTTTTGCACAGCTTTACTTTCCCACCAGATTCTGTCTTTGCCCAGTTACATTTATCAGATTCTGTTTTGCAACATAAATTACACACATAGACTTTTTTTAAAGACAATTCTATGCTCTTTTTTCTGTTAGTGTTTAATTTTTAAAGTAAAAATCTAAGTTTTCCCATTCACCTGTGGAACCTTGAAGTAACTCAAAAGTAACCAAGACAGTTAAAGAGATGCATTATCCTCTAAGACAGGCAAAAAAAGAAAATGCATGAGTAAATAAAACAAACTAAATAGCTAAAGCAAAGTTTTTTTTTTTCAATGAAAAAAAAAATTGCATTCTCCTGCTAGCTGCTGGGTCGCACACCTCCACAGTTACCATAGTAACAGCCATCCCCGTGGAGAAGAGTTCCTGCTCAATCCTGGTGGCCAGCGTTTGATTGAATGGTTGTCATGGTTTGAGACGTAGGATGACGTGTAAGCGAGCATCTGTCAGACACGCTTCACACAGAGCCGCTGTTAAAAGCAATGGAAGGTAATGAGCGCGCAGGAACTAATTCAGGCATTATGTGTGCAGAGAGTAAAGTCAGAGTGGGTCACCGGGGCGTATAAAATGATTTCTCTTTATTACTGGAGAAAAATATCAATGAGATCTCACAATTTTTCTCACTGCTCACCTGAACGGTAATGCCAATAAGTAACATGTAGATCCTACATCTTGTGTAAACTGAGAATAGTAGATGCGGTAAAAAAAAAAGGGAAATTATTAAAATGTGTGTTGCGTAAGCACTGTGGCTTCCTTGCCCTTACGCCGCATGAAGTTCCTATCCAGTGATAATTAAACCCTCAGCACATTTTCATCTTCTTACCTCTAGTTTGCATAATTATCCTCCGGCTACTCTCTCTTGCATGGGGTTTTAACAGATTGAAACTGCAGAAAAAGATACTCTCAAAGGATATAATGCTTACAGACTTTTCCAGTTCCTGGACTATCATCCCGGGTATATCTGATTAGATAAGGCCTCATGCACATTCATTATAGTGGTTCATATTTAATAAGCTGATTAGAATAAGTGCAGAATATGTGTGTAAATTCAGAAAGTAAAAGTAGACGAGTTAAGAGTAGGTCTGGCAGTCTGGTGCATACATTTAGATTGTTTTCTATTTGTTACAAAGAAATGCAAATAAAATTGAAATCTACAAGTTCTCTGCTTGTTATAATTGCATTAAAACACAAGGTTCGAAAACAACATTCAGTCACCCTCATTTTAAATTTACCATTAGATGCACTACATCGAAGCCATTCCTGGAAAATAGATGCAAAAGCTACTAATTGTAAAAGAAAACAGTCCAAATCAGCAGCCATTAGTGAACTACTCTGAGATAGATCATTGTAGCGAGGGACTGGGAGCCGAAATAGAGCCTGCCAATTGCATGAGCAGTTTGCTTAATGTTTATGTCTCCCTTAATGACCTGTTTCATTAGAAGTGTGAAGCTTTGGAAGGTAATAAATGCATTTTAAGACCAGCAGTAGTTAAACAATTTGACAGAAAAACTGAGGGTGGAACAAAGGTTAGAGGTTTGTTTTTGTGCGTTCGGTTATGTGTTACATGCTTCACAATGCAATCAGCTGGGTTTTTGTTTTGTTTTTTCATTCTTTTGCATTCATAAAAAAAGAAACGTTACTGCTGTTTTCCTGACAGTTTACATTGTAACCTTACATAATTGCTTTCAAATAAGGTTTGCCAAGGTGGCGTCACACCCGTCGAGCTTTCTGTGAAATCTGCTGTGCTGTTCAAGCTCTCCTCATCTACAGCAGAAAATAAAAAGTTAAGGGTTCCTTGAAAGAATGCAAATGACTTGATGCCTTTTATGTTCCAGTTTTAAACTGCAGCCCCAACTCCAATGAAGTTGGGATGTTGTGTAAAACATAAATAAAAACAGAATGCAATGATAAGCAAATGCTTTTCAATCTATGTTCAATTGAATTTACTACAAAAACAAGATGTTTAATGTGTTCAAACAGATAAACTTTATTGTTTTTTTGTAAATATTCACTCAGCATGTTTACCTCTATGTTCCATCACCTCTCCTTTTAACAACAGTCAATAAGCATTTCAGGACAATAATTGTTGAAGCTTCGGTGGAACTCTCTCATTCTTGATGAACAACTTCAGTTGCTCATCAGTCCAGGGTCTCTGTTGTCATATTTTGTGCTTCATAATGCTCCACACATTTTCAACTGGAGACAGGTCTGGACTGCAGGCAGGTCTGTCTAGTACCCACACTCTTTTACTACGAAGTGTTGCAACACGTGCAGAATGTGGCTTGGCATTGTCTTGCTGAAATAAGCAGAGACATCCCTGATGGCAGCATGTTGCTCCAAAACCTGGATGTACCTTTCAGCATTAATGGAGCCCTCACAGATGTGAAAGTTACCCATACCACGGGCTCTAATACACACCTATACCATCAGAGAGGCTGGCATTTGAACTTTGATGTCCATAATTTCCAAAAACAATTAGAAATGTGAACTCCTCAGACCACAGGACACTTTTCCACTTTGCATCAGTTCATCTCAGATGAGCTCAGATCCAGAGAAGCTGGTGGTGTTGATATCTGGCTTTGTTTTTGCATGATAGAGCTTTAACTTGTAGATATAGAGAAGAACTGTGTTCACTGACAATGGTTTCCTGAAGTCTTCCTGACGCCATGTGCTAATATCTGTTACATAATGATGTAGGTTTTTAATGCAGTGCTGCCTGAGGGGTCAAAGGTCACAGGCATTCAATGTTGGTTTTCAGGCTTGTTGTTTACTTGTAGAGATTTATCCAGATTCTCTGAATCTTTTGATGATATTATGGACTAAAGATTATGAAATCCTTAAATCTCTTGCAATTTTATGTTGAAAGACGTCCTGAATTTGTTGGACTATTTGCTCACTCAGTTCACAAAATGGTGAACCTCACCCCATCCTTGCGTGTGAACAGCTGAGCCTTTCGATGATGCTCCCTGTATACTCAATCATGACACTCACCTGTTTCAAAATTAACCTGTTTACCCGTGGAATGCTCCTAACAACTTTCCCAGTGTTTGAAAAAGAAAACGTCAATGAAGTTTATCCATTTGAACATTAAATATCTTGTCTTTGTGTATTCAATTAAACATATCATCACATCTTTTTAATTACGTTTTACACAACATCTTAACTTTATTGAAATTGGGGTTGTAAAATATTTTTTTCCGGTTAAACCTAGTAAACAAAGTTATGCACGGTCCCATTCAAGATTGTGCGATCTTCAGAGAATGTATCAAGGATGACTTCATGTCAGTTTTTGATAAATATCTGTAAAATTCACTGAGTTATAAACTTTTTTTGTTTTTGCTAAAGCTGCTTAGCCATGGCTTCCATCTTGAATCAAGTTTACTTCACAACGTAACGAGTTGTAGATGTTGATGAGGTGATTGTTTTCTGGGAGTTTCATTAAAATCTGCTCAATGGTTCATGAGATATTTTGCTAACGTTACAAACAGAAGAGAACAGACACAGACAAAAAGATTATTGTCTCTTGCCTTGGGCGGTGGGTGACAATCAGGTGCATTAGCTGATTCACTCTGTAGTCTATTATCTGGATTCTGTTTGGCTCTAAAACATAAGTATAGTAAGATTTACCTCCATGGCAAAGTGCGGCAGCCCTTAACAGGACTATAAAAAAATGCATAAAGATAAATTTTTTATATTTTCCTGCCTTGTTGAGCAAAAGATTGCTCTCCTCTGAATCGATGAAGAAACAGTATTGGGCATTTTTAAAACTGCCTTTATCTAAAAGGTGTTTGAACAGCTCTAATGTTTCCACTGCTTTTTTTTTCTTCTTTTTTTTGTCACCACAGATATCCTACACACCGAGACAAAATTATAGCAATCCATCACAGCTTTTATGTGGAGCTTTATTACATGTTGCATTGAAATACTGATCCAAGAGCTGCATTATTTTCTATCAATCACTATCTATTTCTCCATCTAAATTACAACACCAGCCTGTGTGCACATTAGTTTTATGCAGCTAGACTTGGAGAAAAAAAAAAACATTAAATGCACATGCAGTTAAGAATGATGCGGATTGTAGTTTGACTCCTTATCACTTCTTACCAAACAGCAGCACAGTTAACCTGTGTGGAGATTTAAATGCACGCACAAACACATCAGTACAAACAGTGAAGTAACACAACTCTTTGATCCACTCTTTCTTTAGGAGTTCTGCTTTTACGTTCTTCAGTCTGAAGATACATTTGTTTGTCCTCTCACAACTTTTTATTTATTAACTGCAGTCATTATTGTAGCTACTTGACAATTTCTACCCAGAATGCATTGTGTGATAACATTGTTGTTTTACTCCGTATCCATTGGCGATTGTTTTAAACCACATGTCCTCCCTGATGCAGCATGGACTCAAACCTGCAGCTTCAACATTGCAAGACTGCAGCACCGACCGCTGAGCTATCGCACTCCCTCGTATCGCTTTCTGTAATGATCCTCGTAAAATCTGTAGCTCAGAGTAAAGCTGCCACTTCACGCTGCGGCTCGTGACAATATATTCTTGTTTGTGTTTTTTGGAGTGGGGTTCTGTGTAAATCTCATGAACAGTGAATATATTACCTTCTGCAGGCTGAGGCTTTAAATGGAATTAAGGTCACTGCTTTGTGCGAGCTAGTGTAAAGCAGTATATATCTTCAAATCTTTTCAGCCAAATTTGTGGCGGTTCACGTGCGTGACGAATTGCCCGGCTAAAGGACCCAAGACATCCATCTTTGCTGTGGACAAAGAAGAGGATTTTAGTGTTATTAATATTTTTGACTTCATTTGTTGTCCTTTAAACGTTCTTTAATACAATAAGTTTCTGGTGCACAAGAGGTTTTTCTTGTTTTGTTTAGTTTTTTTTTTTGTCTTTTGCCCATAAAACCAACTGAGTTTAATTTGTTTCATATTGTATGTGCTGAAACATTATTTGTGAGGGTGAAAGCTGAGGAATGAGCAAAATAACCACTGAGTAAAACAGACAAAAACAGTAGCCTTATTTAACCTTAATTAATCATTAATAAATGGTTAGTTAACCTAGAAAACATATTTATTTAAGGATGATTCATACTTATTAAGCTATAAATAAACACACGTATTAACATTTTACCCATAAATGCTAATCACTTCCAAAACCAATACTCATTGTTTAATGTTAATGCTTTAATGCTTAATAAATTATGAATTAACTTAATTCTATATACATGGAAATAGTCTTATAAATGTACTTTCACACCATGTGTTAGACATTTATTAGTATTTAGAGAATGTTTAAATTGTCTATCTATTAATCCTGCATCAATAATTATAGCAGTTGCTGATATTTTTGTGAACCCTTATAAAATTAATATTAATTATGCTTTTTTACTTATTTTTTAAATGTAGAAAAAACCCTTTTCACCTGTGGAAATCAGACTAAAACCTAAGTCAGTTCAAACATTATCTAACCTTTGGTGTGAAAGCACATTTATATGAGTATTTATATACCTTTACATAGTGTGTAGAAGAGTTATTTCATGAGTTATTAAGCATGAATAAAGTGTTTTGGTTTTAGAAGTAATTAGCCTTTATGTGCAAAGCATTAATAAATATGTTAATTTATAGCTTATAATATATGAATCACCTTTAATTAATAATGTTTCCAATGTTAGCTGTTTATGATTAAGTGAAACTAAGGTGTAGTTATTATAAAGTGTTACCAAACAAAATAAACTTATGAACAGAAAGGCATTAAAAATAACTCTTGTGTTTAGTTTGATACTCTCTGTCCTCTCTTCCAATTCCCTTTCTGTGACCTTGTCAGTTGTAGCCACTTTGTACTGCTGTCAGTGTCTAATTCATTACACAGAACCTGCTCATTTTAGTCATATTTTTAGGTTAAGGACAAGTGACCTGTGGCTGTTTGGATCCAAGTAACAAATTTCCTATTGCCTGTAGGGTTGCTAATTTAGAAGACGCTTCAAACTATTTGACCTGAGAGGTCAAAAGCCCCTGCTCTCCACTTACCATCAAAGTGTCAGTTTGCCTCTGTGAAACAATGCTGCAGGTTTGTCTATTTATGTCTCAGGTAGATTTTCTTTTTGTTTTTTTCCCTTCTACTTACTACCACAAGACATTTAAAGTTATTTGTTCACAGCATGGCTGCCTTGTAAACTCCTACATCACCTCCCCTTTAGACTCTGACGGTAAATCTCCATATAATCTTTACATTCACTACAGTTTCACTGTCTGGATTGGCCACCCCACTAAAAATGTTCTAGAGGCGCCACTAGTATTACCAGGGGCGGTTCTATGGGTGGGACCTCAGGGGCATTGGCCCCCTAAAGTGCCCCTGTCCTGTCACTCATCTGTCCTTTACCTGGTAGTGATGATGGTGGATGCAGTTCTATGTTCAAACACAAGTGGCGCTAATGAGTCAAATAGTAAAGTCCAGAATGAATCAAGCTTGCAGCATTCTTCTTCTCTTCTTAAGAAACTTTGAACAATCCTGCAAAAAAAATTTTTATGGACAAATGATGGCTGGATTTTCTCACATGTTGTGTGTTTGATTATATTTTATCTATGTTCAGTAAAATGTATAAAAAACTGCTAAGGAGGAGAATTTTCTGTGCAAGCCTGTTTTGGTACCACTTTACAATAAGGCTCCCCAGATTGCTTATAAAGAGTTTATATTCATCTGTAAACATTTTATAAATCATTAATAAATGTTTATTATGCAATAATTAAGGACGAGAAAGACAAAACTCTCCAGTTTCTTAAATAATGAGACAAATCTGTTCACGTATCTAAAGGTTCTAAATTAAACTTTTCAGACTAGGTTACTACATTTTAAGCACAATAATGATAAGAAACATATTTTAACATATTAATGATGTACTGTATTACTGCATTATAAATATTCACAACTGTCAAAGGGAGACTTATCGCAAAGTCTAATATAAACATTTGATATCCAATCAATATCAGCAGATTCTGGAGACTAATGTCCAGGAATCAGTGACAAAGCTGAAGCTGCTGAAGCCGGGGCTGGATCTTCTAACAAGACAACGATCCTAAACACTGCTCAAAATCTACTAAGACATTCATGCAGAGGAACAAGTAGAACATTATGGAATGACCATCTCAGTC
>JARVGW010000086.1:14396267-14420782 GCA_031762495.1 Anablepsoides rubrolineatus | reverse complement strand
GGTAAAATACAAATCCTCAAAAAAATTACTTAAGTACTGTAACTAAGTAAATGTACTTAGTTACTATAGACCTCTGTATCTCAGTTGTTTTAAGAAAGATGAAAAGGCAGAGTGTTACCTGGGAAAACCAGAGGAGACTCAGCAAAAGAACCTCTCAGTCCACTGACTTGGTTCTTACCTTCTGTCTTTTTATAGGAGCAAGTCTCAGCCTGGGGCACAAACTGGAATTTTTCAAAACAATAAATTTAATTTTGCAGTCTTCTTAGGACATTTTACAACTTGTTTAGTTGCATTTTTTACAGATAAAATGCTAAAGGAGCAGATAAACCCAGCACTTTCCAGTTCTGAACTCAAACCTTTTGTTCTAAAAAAGTGGTGATCTTTGTTGTTTTATCATCATCTACATACCAGAGATAACAATATCTTTTTTTTGTGAAAGTCAGCAGGAATGATAAAAGAAATTTGTTAAAAATTATTAATTTTAAAATAAATGGAACTATTTAGAAAAGTGAAGCTATTTGATCTTTTCTAAGCCCCTCTATTAAACAAATTTTTGTGTTTTGACACAAATTCTGTACATTAAGCTTTTACACCAACAGGTAACTTTTATTTACCTCATATTTTTACATTTACATTTACATTTTTTGTTTTGTTAGAAATAAATCAAACTGATAAAAAGGACCCGGTGATATCAATGGTTGACTGTTTACAAAAGATATATTAGGTTTATCTGTTGTTTTTTATATAAAATATTATATATTTTATATAAAATATATAAAATATAAATATTTTATAATTTTATAATATATATATATATATATATATAAATTCACAGATGATGAAGAAACTAATATTCAGTTCTGTTTTCTACTAAAGTGGCTTAAAAATAAATAAATAAATAAATAAATAAATAAATAAATAAATAAATAAATAAATAAATATTGCAGGAAGTTTTTATGTTTAACAAAATGAGACCACAATAAATAATTTCAAAACATTTGTCACCTATATTGTTCCCTCTAAAGTGTAGAATTTAATAATGATTTTAAAAAAACGTATAAAAAATTAAACTGAGAAATAAGAACACATGGTCATATAAGTCTAAAGAGACCAAATAAAAAAGGAGCTACAAATAATAATAATAATAATAATAATAATAATAATAGTTATTATTAATATTATTATTATTATTATTATTATTATTATTATTATTATTATTATTATTATTTTATTATTATTATTATTATTATTATTATTATTTTATTATTATTATTATTATTATTATTATTATTATTATTATTATTTTAATATTTGTATCCATTTTCAGTTTTTATTAACTCCTATGTACCAGATTGTTTCAGTATTTTTGATTATGTTAATTTGTTTCCTCCTAAAGTCACCTAAATCTTTCCAAATCCTTCAGTTCCTTTATTATTTTTGCCTGTGAGCCTTCTTTATCTCTGATCCAGATGTTCCCATTTTCGTGTCCAAGTTGCCAATAATATTTATTTTTTCAGTGACCTTGCTTCACGTGCTATGTTATCATTTTTTTTTGTTAGATGTTCATTTATAAAGACATTCGTTCCCTTCAGTTTCCTTGCCTGCATTATAAGATTATTCCTTGTTTTTCTACTAATGAATCTGATAACAATAGATAGTTTGTTTTTTTCTGATTTAGTGGGCAAGGTGTGGCAGGTTGAAATGTCTTCAGGTTTGATGTTTATGTCTTTATTATGCAAGAAAGTCAAAAACCTGTTGCTCCAGAGTGAGCAGATCTTCCTGGGGAGCATCCTCTGTGATGTTTCCACTTGCTTTAGCTCGAGCATAAGTCCTGTGCTTTACTTCAAGTCCAGTGATAACCAGGTCTTTTATTTTTGAATACTGTTCCACCCTTCTCTCCAGTTCAGCTATCTTTCTGTCTCTTTCATTCAGTGCAACCCTCAGCTGCTTCACCTCCTCAATCAGATTAAAAAGAAGTTCCTGCTGCGAAGTCAACTCTGAAAGTTCAGCACTCATATAGTTTAGAGAAGTTTTAATCTCCTCCATGTTGTCTGGGTTGTAATAATACATGCCAATTCAAAAGAAAAACACTATAATTCAGGAGATAAACTGAAATATACCCATCAAATGTCCTACTAACAAAATAAATCACAGGACAAAAAAGCTTTTCTTTGATCATTTTAATAACCTTTGATCACTGACCCCACAGGTACAAACTACTCTTTAGGCTCTTTAAAAACAGAAATAGTGTCTTCTCTCTGCAGAATTAGCATTAGCATTGGTTCAATGCAGGCAGTTTGGCTCATCAATATTCCATGAACTGCAGGTGAACCAACTTTTTAACCAACTTCTGCGACTGATAATCAATAATCTGACAAGAAAATCAATAATCAGTTCTTTCAAGTCAGTTGTGGGAAGTCACAATGAAGGGGCTTTGTCTGTTTTCAGTCTTACATAGAGAGATCAATGAGTGCATCCAAATCTTCAGGATCATCCTGTGAAGTGAGTTGATCTTTAATGTTGTCATTTTAATTCAGCCTATTCAGCAATGGTCAAAAGTGATAACAGAAGTGCTCTTCCCCTTAAAACAAAAAATGCTGCGTGACTCAACGGAGTTCTGCTTAGGAAACAAAACAAAGAGTTCTTAAAGGAGAGACAAGAGGTGGTGGACTGAAAACTGGATGAAGAGTTCAGTAAATGAGTGAAGCTGCTAATTCAGGGGTTGCAAACATCACTGCAGCTGGTTGTGTATAGTAACACACTCATATACCAACATGCAGAATCAGGAAGCAGATTAAGATAGTTTATCAAAGCAGGTGTGAGCCTCCTGGAGTGGTTCAGCCTGAGCAAACACTCAGACTTGGAGATGGAGTCAGATTTGAAGGAAGACTGACTGCAACAGTTTCAGGTCCAGCAGAGAGGAGAGGAAACAAGTACATACTTGACATAAACTTGACTGAAATTAAGATCAGTTTGACCAATTTAATGTCGAGAGCAGTTTACAATCCTGCAGCTCGAGTCGGACATTCAAGAGTAGTTGATGGCTAAAGAGTGGCTGCAGCATCTTGACCCACACACTGAGGACTGCAGCTGCAATGAAACTAAAATTATACCTGTCAGTTCTAACACACAACATTAGTTCTACTTTTACTTTCTTATACTGCAGACAGTATTTGCTTGCTTGCAGTACTTTACTAAATGTTTGTTGGTAACTACAAAAAGGCAAAAGAAGTAAAAGTTCTTCAAAAATGCAAAGTCACAAAAGCTCAATTAAAACATAACTTTTGCATAAATAATGTTTGCTTTTGAATCTATGTACATATATGAATGGTAGAAAAGCACAAACGTTTATATGCACACGTGGAATTAATTAAGAAAATTAAAAAGAAGGTTTCCTAATAGTTTCACTGTTGTCAACAAATAAAGCTTTCTTAAAGGAAACTTCCTAAAATAAAGTGTCCTCAGTGTCAACGTGTAGACAACATACCAGAAAACACACTGAACATTTGACCTGCTAATGTTTGTACATGTGGGCAATGCCTTCCAGGTCCAGTGCTGGGAAATCTTTCATTGTGCATCTAGTTCTGTTGCATTTTTTTGTCTGTTGTTATGCAAAAACAAGCTCTTTTAGATTACCAGAGGAATGTGTGAGCCTCAACCCTTTCACCGTAACAAGTGTTTTTAAAAAAATGTATTTAGAGCCACTGTTCTAAAGAAAATTTATCACAATGCACAACAACGAAGTCTGAGCAGAAATAAGCAGGTTGAGGATTGGTATACAACGGGGTCACAGATTTAGGAAGTGGCTGTCATCAAGAAAGAGTGAAGTGAGCTGGACTGAAGGACAATAATAATGGCAGCACAAGATTATCATGCAGGCTGTGCAGAGATGAACCTAAAACACCCCTGCATATAGCAGGAGTTTCAGCAAACACAGAACTCTATATCTGAGTGGTTAAATATTCCCTTAATCATAGATGTTGAATCAGTATATGACTGGGATGAATCAGTTCAATGGCAATGAGGTGGCAGCACTTAAAGATGCCAAAATCAATGATGAAAAAGTAAAAGCAGAGAAAGGTCTACAGGAGTATACTTTACTCTCAAACTCTGATGAGAAACAGACAGAACCATAAAAGCTGAACCAGTCTGATAAATCTGTTTGTTTGGACATCTAAAGCTAAAATATGCACCAGTCACTGTTTTGTTCCAATTTCTGATTTTGCCTGAAAAGGAAAATTCACAAATTTACATTTGATTATTTGAACTAACTCTGTAACCAAATCATTATGAACTGATTTGTTCAATAAAAGTAGTTCAAGATAGAAATATTGCTCCTTTTGTTTATAAACTCACTTCAGCACAGCAATTATCTTAGACCTTATTTCCCATGTTTGCTTCATGTCACATACATTTTATATGTGTAGTATATAAATATATATTTGCTTTTTGAAATAAAAGAAGTGGAAATCTCCAGAATGTTTAAGTTCTTACTCTAATCCCAAACCAGTTAAGCTGCATTTCAGTCACAGAAGACAAATGATCCTCTTCTTTTTCTTTTTCCTTTTTTTCCCCAAAAACACCCAATCAGTTCCACGAGCTATTTAGGTTTTCAGTCACCTAAATCTTGTTCATTCTTTGCTAATTTCAGCAACAGCATGATAGCATCCTTTCAACATAAGAGCGTGCCAAATGTCTGCCTGGATTATGGGAATCGGTGCAGCCGTACACTTTCAAATTAGATTAAAAAATATATGAATCAGAACAAAAATAACGAGATAAATGGTTTAATGTATATCCTGTATTTTTCATTGATCAAACTAACTACAACTTGTGAGAAAATTGAGCCTGCTGACCAGTTTTGACCCTGTGGGGTTTAAAATGCCGAGCGTCTGCATGTTTCTGTTCAAAGATTCTGGTAAACCAAATTTAAAATGACTACTTAAACACACTGAACTCGTAAATCCTATTCGTAATATTTACTTTTAAATCCACTGGAATGCAAACATTTTGTAAAATGTTTCTGTTACATATTTGAGAAATGAGGTGGAGGTGGGGAGACGGGGTGTTGAGAGGTTCAAACAGCAGTATGGATTCGTTGGTAAGTCCTCAGTTCAAGGCGGAGAAAAATAAAATCTCTCTTTGAAACTGCTCTGATATTTTCACAAGTAACTGCTTCTTTTCATCTCTGAACAGTCACAGAAGATTCTGCAGACCCCCACACCCCCTCATCTGCTGTCATGAAACTGATGAGAAATGCATGTCCCATATTTTCCAGGCTTGATGTAAATATATATTTATAAATAAATAAATAAATACTGCATCTTCTTTTACTTTTCGTTCCCCCTATTGTTGGGTGCTGCTGTTGTTGTTGGGTGGATCATTAGTAAGTTCATCCTCATAACTATAAGCATGTTCAGATTTATTTTATTTTATTTATTCTCATTCATTATTATTTTATTATCATTTAATTATTATTTAGTTTAATTTAATTCATGAGTTATTAAGCATTATTAACATAAAAAACATAAAAAATGATAGCTTACTATATAAAACATCCTTGTTTAATGATATTTTCAATGTTAATTAATCACTTAATAATGATTAAGTAAGGCTAAATAAGGTATAGCAATTACAAAGTGTTAACAAATGGTTGAACAAAGTCTATTTTTCTAACATTTATTATAGATTCTAGAGCAAACATTCTTAAAGTGAGTTTTTATATCATTAAATGTAACTTTAAAAACTAAATAAATGATAACAAAATATTCAGTTTCTGTATAAACCAGGATAAAAATATAAACTTTGCTGCACTCTCTTGTTGTCATTTTGACATTTAAAACACAACCTAAATAATTCATTAGTCCTTTTAGTGTCAAATATAAAGACATAAGTTTACAAATATTCTGTTTAACACTATGACATTTATTTTTCCAGTTTCTGTACTTTGTCTATTACACATTTTCCAGGTCAGTTTGGTGCTCACTTTGACATTTGAAAAGACAAACTGTTTACTTTGTGTCAAATATACAAACTGAGACTCTAAATTATTTAGTGTCTGTTACACAAAGCCAGTTGATAGTTCTTGTGCTTTAAAATAAAATTTATTCTTCTTCATTGTCTCATAGGACCCCATCCACTATCAGACTACAGTCAGTGATCATTTTGACATTTATAAATCAAACTATAGTTTAGTTGGTTATTTTTGCAGACTGGTTTGCTTTTATTTTTCACTTATTTAGGTTTGCCTTGCATTCAACACACTAAATATAGTGAGTGAACACTTTTTTTTATTACATTGCATGTACAGTATGTATATATATATATATATATATATCAATATGCCATTTTTGCAACATTATAAAAAAATGTGTTACCAGAATGCTGGACTGAATGGTTTGACAGTGATAACCTGTCTAGAAATGGAACTAGGGAACTCTTTAGAAGACTCAGTGAAAGGTTTCAAGATGGCCACGCCCCACAGATGTTGGTCATCTGAGTTTGTTTATTGCAACAACAAGAACACAGAGATAAGCATAGCACCATCAGACTGCTCTCTGCTCCTGTTCCTCCCTTTGAGACAGTGGAGGCCTCATATACTGTTTAACAAACACCTTTATGTCATCTTAATAAAGCAATATTTCAAATGCTGAGTCAAGGCAAAACACAATAAATAAATACAAATGATATCTAAGAGTGATAGTTAACAAATCTTGTTCTGGCTATAATCATTTTATCTACCGATAAACAGCGTGTCATGAAAACCTAGGTTATTAAAATACACCATAAATTACTGGCATAAACCGAAAAGTATTATTTCCAAACACAGCTTTATTTAATCTTTATTAAATTGACTTCTGGTCAGTTCAAATAGGAAATCATGCCATCTTTTGTACATTTTTTAAATGTTTGCTGTCATTCCTTTTCCTAAAACCTAACTTCACAATTTAAATGCAGATTTATGTTGTTTTGGGAATTGCAGTTTCTCACTATCTCTTCATCTATTGTTTGTTTTCAGGTACAATCCAACGACAGGATTTGTTTGCCGTAACGAGGACCAGAGGTCCGGTAACTGCTTGGACTACAAAGTTCGGTTTGGATGTCCTTGCAGTCGCTGAGGCGTGATGCTACAAAAATGGGAACAGTGAAAAAAAAAGGAAATTGATGTTCTTATCGCTTCATTAACCTCTGATACTTCATGTCTCCTGTGTTTCTTTAATTAGTTTTCTTAATGAAAAGAATAAATGGTAATGGGCTTGGGGGGCTAAGTGAATTTCAACATGTAACAAACATTTTTCATAGTTGTAACTAAAACCGGTCTAGTATAACAGAGGAACACTATATAACATGAGAGTTGTGAATGTGAAGCTGAAGGCAGTTTTATCTGTTTTTTTTTTCCAGCAAAATGTGCATGTGGTGTATTCTTCTTTTTTTAAAAATATATATTTCTTGGTTAACTGATGCTGAGGCTCAATAAAACACTGATAAAAAAGCAGATGGCATTTTTCTCTACAAGTTTGTTAAAACAATGTTTACAGCCAAACATAAAATTATTCTCTTTTTTTTGTTGTTTATTTATTTGTTTTTTTGCGTGGGAGATGCAGATATATGTGATTCCAACAGATTGTCAGAACTGATTGGATGTGCAGAACGAAGAAATGTTGCTGTTTGACAGAAATGTGGAAACAAAAATAAATAAAAATAAGAAAGTAAATTAGAATTTTATAGCACTGCCAGCCTTATTGAGCACTGGCAGAACAGGTATAATTGGTTGCATTGTTTCATCTTCAGACAGTATTCTCTCCACTTTACAGCACAAAATAGTTTGCTTTAGGTGCAGGCTTGGTGCAGCTATGGCCTCTCACTCTTCCTATTATATTTTTTTTGTTTAAATAACACTTTTGCAGTAGCTTCCTCAAAAAGTGAGTCTGCAAACCCAGAGTGAACTCACATACAGTGAGTGCAAACAAACAGCAAGAAGAGCTGGGAGGCACAGGATGATTCCTGCTACCTCAACGCCGTCAACGTTTCCACAGGAGATGGCGATAGGAGAAAACTTTGCGGCGCACTGCACAGAATTTAAAATAAGCAAAGAGAACTTTCCCACTCTCCTGATTTTGGAGAAGCCTGTGTACTTTGGGTAGTCTGCCAGTGTTTGCATTGCATCAACTGTTCTGCATTTTGGTGCCATTTAGCTTTGAGTGTGTGCGCCCCGTCTTCCAGCAGGGCTGTGTGGAAGAAAGCAAAAAAAACATAAAGAGACGGAGGATGGAGGGGAGGAGGAGGGGTAGAAAAGTGGGTGCAATCTGCTAAGTTTTTTTTTGTCCTCTCTACCTTTCATGATAAAAAACTGAAGAGGCAGAATCTGCCAGTGGTGGTGAAATGAAATGAAATCTGCGAAACTGAAGAGCACCAGAAGTGTTAAAGCTTTAGAGCGTTATGGCATGCTATTCTCTTCCATTAATCTCCCAATATTCCATGTCTGTGAAGGCCTATTTATAGACCGGGGTATGATTAAGTGGTTAAGCACTGTGCCACAAAGGGAACCAAGCTCATTTTCTCTTTTTCAGTCTCTCTCTTTGTTACTTCTTTTCTACCTACTTCTTCTTTCCTCTTCCCCTCCCTCTGAGGCTTCTCCTCTTCCATCCCATCACTCCTTCCCTTCATCATCCTGTTTTTGATAAGCGTACATATTACATTATCCATCATTACTTTATGTAGTTTAGTAGTCAGTAATCTCAAGGGATGAGTTCTTAGCCACGTTTTTTTTTCCTTCTTCTTAAATAGGAATAAGACAAAGGGATTTGCATAAATGTTGACTGTTATGATGCTACGCAGACATGAGTGACAGCCCTGACAAAGAAGGATGAAGCCCCATCTGCAAAGTTTTCATCCGTACATCAAGCTGAATCCCGACTGAAAGGTGTCCATTAGCTGGATGCAGAGGAGGAGGAGGAGGATATCCGCAGAGGAAAACCTGCTTGCAAGGTGTCCTTGAGTGGAAGTAGAGCACTGCTCAGGATAAATGGTTAAGCTCATTTTAATGTGCACAGACATGATTAATGGAGGAGAGGAGAGGAGAAGAGAAGAGGAAAAAAAGTGACCTCACCCAGCTCTAAGGCGGCCTCATTTCATCCCTTCCACAACAGCGAGGGCATGAGTGAGATCAACTGCTACTTTGTGCTTCCACGCCGAGGCTCTATCTGCCAGGCCACGTCCTGATTTCTGTTTTGTTTTTCTGGATTTTGCAAAAGCTTAGATGGCAACATTTTTCTGCTGGGTGGATTTGGCACAAGGCTTACTGTAAATGCAGAGGACTTCCATAACAAGTATTTGTCTATTCAATCAACTTCAAGGATTTGTGCATGGGAGGGGAAAAAACACACACTGGGGATTTGAATAAGTAAAAATATTTTCTTCTTTTGGTCTAAAAAGAAAGAGGATAGTGGGGTGTGTTGAGCTTTGTACTGAATAGTTTCAAACTTAGAAGCTGCAGCCATTTATGACACAATTAAAGACCTAGCATTTCTTGAAGGGATATCGTCCACCGCATGTCATGATCATCCTAAAATAGACATGTCATGCTTTTAAATCCTTTTTCACATTTAAATTGTGGAACTACAATGCTTTGGTATGAATTCCTCTTTATTGTAACTCCATAAGCCCCTCTTTCACCCCTTTTCTGAGGTGTGTCGACTCATTTTGAGGCTGTTTCTTTAAATCCAAACGAGGCACTCAAAACCCCGCCCCCCTCCAGCTTCCAAAGCAGTCCATTCTAGTTACTTTTTATGATGTGTGTTGTTTTTTGTGCCTAGGCCCCTCTTACAAAGGAAATCTCCAAGGGTTTTAATTTGATTTGATTTATCAAACAGGAAAATATAAAAAATAAATCAGGCCTGGCTTAGCATATTTCATGCTTTATTATTATTTTTTTTATTATTATGATACTTTATTCATTTCATTAAAATATAAACAAAACACATTTCAAACAACAAAACAATACAAATATAGTCATTTTCCATTTTATTCCATAATCTTATACCATTTACTATAGTGCATCTGTCCTTCAATAAATGGTATAAGATTATGGAATAATATTATGGAATAATATTATTAATTATTAATAATATTATTAATATGGAATAAACTTTACAGTGGGTTCCTGTTCTGCAGGACATAAAAACACACAATTGTCCAACATCACATTTAAATCTGGTTAAACAAAGTAAAAGGAAAATGAATGAATGGAAAGATACTTTTAATTAGAATCTGTTTACAAATACAAGTTGTGTAACTATTGAACAACAACAAACAATTGCTACAGTTCATACTGAAGTCTGAAGGAGGTCACGTTTCAACAATAATGTGATACATCACTGAAAAAAAATCTGAGCAAAAAAGTCTAATCTAAGACCTGCAGTGTAAGCTCAAGTCTTATTTCCCCACTTCCTGGTTGATGGCACCCCCCCCCCCCACCACCACCACCACCACCAAATCAAACCAACCCTCCCTGGTTTGATTCGGGGGTGGGGAAGGGTGCAAATCTACCCTCCTTCCGAAAGCACTGGACGTAAACCACGACAAAGTTGCCACTTCTTTTTAAAATCAGTCAAATGAAACTTTTGCTAAGGACAAGAAAAAACACACAAAGCAACCAAACAAACTAACTAAAAATAGTAAAACAAATCTTAACAGCGTATCTGCACAGAAACTCAAACAAAAAATGTTTATTTAGTAGTTACACCCCCCCCCCATCCATCCCCCATGTCTGTTAATAATGTGCTAGAAATCAAAGATGTCTCAGTTTTGTTTTTTATTTTTTGAAACCACCCATCATCGTATTAAAAGATACATTTGTTACGCTAATGAACATTTCCTCTTTGTAAGTCGAACACATTTCGCCACAGTCGAAAATCTTGGCAGCTTTTGAAAACCTCTCCGCAGTAGCAGGCAGAACATGTACCTGAGTTATTTTTAATAAATCCACCCACCATGCAATTTTGATCATTCTCAAATCTGTGCGTCAAACAGCATTAAATCTAAAAAACCAGAATGTATTCTATTTGTGGTGTTAGAAATATTATTCACGCTGACTTATGTGCAAAATGCATTGCTCTGCTTCTATCATTTAGCTGCTTGCGCATAAAAAGACCCAACTTTAAAACCTTCCTACTAAAGCGATATGAGCTTGAAAAGCTATTAGAGCGTGACTCCTGAGAGATGAACAAAACAAAAGTGTTATGTCTGTACGTGGAAGGAGGGGGGTGGACTTCGGGGCTATTTTCATTCTGACAAGCCACATTAGTTGTGCCAGCTTTAGCCTTTCGGCAACTCCTGGGTGATAGCTGTTGGGGATATTTTACTTCTTGTCACAGTAAACTGATCCCTAGACTGAAAACACTGAATGCTGAGAGGGTGTTAGCTCTGTTTGGAGTTTCTGATCCTCGGTGTCTGAGGTGATTGCGGGGCCTTCTCATCCCGAGCCGAAGCAGTTGATCCCTTGATCTTTGTGGAAACAATTGCATAACTGAAACGGGTGCCTAAACAGGCCAGGTATGTTTGCCTGCCTCAAAACTTCTACGAAAGAACAACTCCAGGTGTGTGTAAAGCAGATTCCCAATGAGGAGAAAGCAACATTCTTACCAAACCTTCCAGACCTCATCGACTGTGTGCCGGAATGCAAATGTTTTTGGGTGTAATATCAAATATTTGTGCAGGTTTGAAACAGAAACAAAACCTCATGTTTGTGTTTTTTTCCATAATCAGGTGGATAAGTGCCTTCTTTATAAAATGGAGGAAGATTCAGATATTTGAAGCTCATCCATGAAGTCCCTGATACTAGTGTTAAAGCACTCAAGACCAGTCTTACTCTTTGGTGGTCTCTGTCTTGTCTCGACTCGAACGCATTTTGTCTCAGACATTGAAGACTCTGGTTTTTATTTCAAGACCAGTCAAGAGCAGGCAGCTGTGTAAATATCACTAAACTGCCAGAATATTGTCCAATTTATATGTTAACATCCTTGTTTTCATTGGATGAAAAACGTACTGATTTAAATCCAAGCCTGACTCATTAATAATTATGTATATTTGTTACTGCTGTCACCCATCCCCACCCCCTGTCACTCGCATGCAGCCCTCCAAGAAAGTGAGCAGTGGTTGTCTGGGAGCAGGAAAAAATATCTGCAAAATCTTCATAGATACAGATACAATAATCACAAGTTTTATATTTGTAAAACAACATCTAGAAGAAACCGTACAGCGACTTTTATTCTGCAGTGTTTCACTCTCAGAGATGGCAAAGACTATGTCAAACTTTTACCATCATTAGAAAATAAGAAGATAGAAAAATAAATGATATTAGCAAAGCTAGCTAGCTAACGTTAGCAATCTACTAAAAATGCGCGTTTGCGAATGATCCAGTTTAAACAGCTCCTTAATGAATGATAAGAACTAAATTGCGGACAGTAAAAAGCTGTTCATAGTTTAATTTGTATTTTTTTTTACTCCTCGTTACATCTTTATTCTTCCTCCTGAATTGTAGACAATTGTTCCTCCTTCAATCTTTCATGGAAAACAAGTGGCGGGGTGGAGAACAGCAGCTCAGAGGAAAAGGGGGAGGTGGTTCGGCATGACAAAACACACTCAGGTGAAGAAATTACGCCATCACTCGTGTGACGACTCACATACGTGATGGTGTCACTCGTGCAAAATTGAACGGCTCAATGAAAGAAACAGAGATCTGGATCTCTTCAAAGAGCGATTCATCCCATCGTTACAATCTGCCTCTGTACTGTAATTATATAATATATATAATATAGCATAACAATACTGTAATTCTTCACTCAGCCTTCACGCACAGAGATTTAGTTAATATTAGCTTCATATTAGGTTATCTACCAGTGTTCAGTATACACTAGTTTTCTTGACTCTGTCTTGCCCTCCCTCTGTTTTGGTCTCGACTTGATACTGGCCCCTAAAAAGGTCTTGTCTCAGTTTCAATGCACTCTGGTCTTCATCTTACCATCATCTCAAGTTAGGTGGTCTTCACTACAACACTGGTTCTCAATAAGCACAATTTATCAATGTAACCATTTTTTATTGCTTCAAGTCTTACTGCTGTTTATACAACCAAATAAGGAGTTCTTTAGCAGAAATAGAAGTTTATTGGAGGCATTCCTGCAACAGAATGCAAAGCCTGGTGAGTTTCTCTGTTACTCTCCAGTTTGTTTCTCTGCAGGCAAGCCTTTGGCACTCACCAGTCCAACGGGAAAAGTCACTTTTTGCAAGCGTTGCCAAGATTTCTACTTGAAGGCCAAACCATGAAGGCAGACAGATGCATCTGTCCACATTCTGTCTATTCCTCTTTTTCGAATGTTCCCACACACACACACACACACATAAACAAACACACGAGCACACAGACTGGGGGCTGTTTCCTCATCGTTCACACTGAGAAATGCCCTGTAAGGACATCCTTATCCAGCAAACCAGACTCTGCTGGATGCTCTGTAATAACAACTCCAGCCATCCACTATCCAATCAGCCTGGCTTTCTCCTGTGTGTGTCTGGGCATGTGTGTGTGTGTTTGCATGTGTATGTGTGTGCCTGAGAATATGTATGTTGTCTCCTTTCAGAGATCTGTAACAACCACAAAAGCACAGAAGGTATTTATTTCCCTGACAAGAACACAGACATAAACACTTTACACAAAATATTTTTTTTCAAAATAAAAGTGTTTTATATATATTTTCAGACATATGTTCAGGTGTGTTTGGGCTTATCATGGAAAAGTCTGAGCATCTCATCATTCAACTGTAAATGCTGCTTGCTGGGGTTACAATATTTATACTGTGAATTATAAATATAATGAAAACAATTGGTAAAATATGTGCTTAATAATTGACATTGGTGGTTTATGTTATAGAAATGAAACAATTATTTTATTCTGTTCAGACATAAGAACTGGGCAACTGCTGCAAATTATTCAGTCATTGGTTTTGAAATTTAAAACTATTTTAAATTTACTTAATGTAGCTAATGCCTTGCTGTATTTTCTTTTTTTTAGCAGCAACGTTTCTGGCTTCATGTTTTTTTCCATTTTCTTCAGACCAACATTTGAAAATGGCACAAAGGATCATCATTCACTGTCAAATATTCAGGAATGCATTTTCTTTCTCTATGAAACGTGGTTTTTAGGGGCAGCTTTGCTTATCCAACTCAAAACCTCAGTGTGCAGTTTAGGTTAACAGTGCAACGTTAAATCACTCCTCTGGTTCAGAAAAAAAGATCAGAACTTTAACTTCAAATTATGCTGCAACTCAAAGCTCTCGTTTGTTTATTTAAATGTTTTATTCTCCTTAAAACTCATGCATCTTCAAAATGACATCAGCTGACTAAAGTATGTCCTTTTTATTGCTCTTAAAAAATTTTATTTAAAAAAAAATTGAATGTCTCATAAATAGATTAGAATTCAGTCATAAAACAAAGAGTTTAACAAAATCTAAAAATATGCATAGAATGTGAGAAACAGTGATGCTCAGGGAGCTCATATGGGAAAATAACCATAAGACTGATGCATTAAAAACCAGGCTGGCTGTCGCTTCGTCTCAGCATTTGTTTCTGATGTGCAATTTTTTGTTACTCTGGACCACTTCAACTCATGAATCCCAATGAGAGAGGATATCACCATTATTTACCAAAAGGACAACAGACTATGTTGAAAAATTCATTAATGGAGCAATAGAGATTATAGACTCACCATGAAAGCTGAAGCAATACATCAAGTGAGGGATGGGGTCTACTTCCCATAAACTTTATTGACTAGCAATAGCAGCATAATCACATTATGGCTATTAGACAAAGTGCAGGTTTAAAAGTCCATTATGTCAAATGTAGTGACATCTAAAGGCACATGTTGCAAATTAAATCACCAAACTATAGTGGTTTATTAAAAAAAAGCACACAACATGACTTAGAGAGAGGCATGACTGTGTGGAGGTACATTATAAATTCTGCATTATCATAAAACATACAATTAATGGCTTTTGTCATTTCCAAGCCACAGAACCCAGAACAGCATCAACACACAGAGAAGCCCAAAGCCCAGATTAGTTCACATATTTCTGAATCTGCCCCAGACATGCTGTGATATAGATGAGCACCTACAGAGCACCACCTCAGAGAGGACACAAAAACATGTTCAAACTCATGTACTTGTTATATATAGTTGGATGTGATGTTTGGACTCACTTCCTTGTACTTCCCATAGTAACTTGATTGTAGATGTGTCCGACCTACGCTAACAAGTTTAAGATAGACCCCATATTTGAGGAGGGGGTTCCATCTAAACAGAGGGTGTCTGGACATACAAAGATGCTCAGAACTCAAAAGCTATTCAATGTAGGAGCTTCAGATTTTTGCTTGTTTGTTTTTTTGTTTTTTGTTTGAAGGGCTGTCCATCGGGCCCACCAATGAGCCCCACCCCCCTGCCCACACCCAAAACAATAAATCAGTTCTGGTGAGTTCTGAGTGCACTGGTGCTTTGCGTACATGCTGGGGTCATATATGCTGCCACTAAGAGATATCTAGTTTTGTAGAGAGTTCCTTGTTTCTTTGTTTTCGCTGCTTCCTCGTCACACCTGATCCTGTTTTGTAATCATCAGACTTGTACCTTCTGTTCATTATCTCTTTCTGTGTGTTTTTCTTTGTGAATTTCCCATTTCTTTTATTATCCTGGTCTCCTGTGTTCATAAGTTGACTTGCGTTCTGTTTGATGAGGGATTCAACATGCTTGAGTCCTCAAGTCTGCCTTGATTTTCTGACAGGATGGACTCACTCAGCAGACGAGAAGATTCTCCTCCAGAAACCAGATGAGTACATTCACATAAATTCAACTCTCCCTTTCTACCACGTTTGATTCCACAGACGTTAATTAGTGGATGGTTGTCTTCGCACTCTTGAAGAAAACGGTTTCCACTTAAGTCGGGACTTCTGACCCTGCCTCAAATGACAAAACAACTAGAGGTCCTGTCTGAATTTCAAGAAGGATTGTTAACACAGTCTCAGCCTGAGCCCAGTTCCACACCACTACCCCAGACTTCTCTATTATATTAGTTACAACTTGTATAAGATTTGGTTGGATTTTCACAGAAGTGGAATCATAAGTTAGCCTATTAATACAATATTTATACAACTTTAAATACACAGGCATGAATGTTTTTTTTATTCTGAGGTGTGTAAGATGGATATAGAGGATTAAACATTTGCTTAGTGTAGTTTAATTTGTCATTTTAATTTTTCTTACTGACAGTTACAATTCATACAGAAATATAATTTTAAAACAGGATCAATCATAGTGTTCTGTTTGTTTTAAATCTGCAATATGTTCCCATTTACTATAGTTAAACTCAGCTAGTTTCAGTGTGCGACAAAAAGTAAAAAATAAAATTGTTAATATTTATAATAGATAGAGCCTGAAACAACTAACAGATTAACACTGACAGTCTAGTTTAATGATGAAATAAGGAATTTAGAGCTATTTTAGTGTTGAAAACTGTATTTATTTAAACTCAATTCTGCAGTAAACTATAAATATGCATAATGTTTTTTATTTCTTGAGATAAAAGGATGAAACTTTCAGAAGAAATAGGAAAGGACATGCTCTTAACATTGACTATATTTGTTAAATTATTTATTATTTATTAATTAAAATTGTATGATCTAAAACCCTCATATGCATAAGTGCTAAAACTAAACTGATTAGGGGACAATTTGATTAATTGAAGATCAAAAAGAAGACAGATTTTCTGTTTTGCTACCTTCCATAGCATTGTCAAAATTTGGGGTCTTAAAAATCCTGTTTGCCTGATCAGATTGTCATGAAATACAACCTGTATTTCCATCAAATATTCTATACTGGTGCTGTTTACCTTTGAAGCTTGACATAAACTTGTTGAAATAAAGCGACCTTTTCGTCACAGATAAACTGTGAGAAGAAACTGCAGAATCCATTCATTTAAAAAACGTGGTGAAAGTTTAACTTCTTTGCTGCGTCATACTGAAAAATCAGAGCGAAATACCTCTGAAGAACGAAAGAATGAAAAACGCAGCAAATGGAGAGGAGTCTGAAAACACTGCGTTCACTACAAAACATACACCTGCGGAAAGCTCAAGTTGACCGAGAGGCAGGGTTTGTCACATATTTATAAATAATTTTAATGCCATGGACTTGTAGTAAAACCTCACCTGTAAAATAAATAAAAAAATAATAAAAAAATAAACACAACCTTTAGATCCTTTAGTGTATTAGTGTTCAACTGTATGAAAAATGGCAGATAAGTACTTTCTTTAATGCTCAATTTATACTCAGCAATTATGTTTTTATTATGACTCATTCAACTCATTTTACTCATGTGCATTTTCTAATAAAGCTTTTATTGCGAGAAAATTACTGGTAAAATTAACCTCGCTACTGAAATACTGCTGCAGCGGCCAAATCAATGGGCCATTATTGGAAGTATTACAGAAGTAGATAAAAAGTTACAGATGGCAGTCACATTGCAGAGTCGGAGTAAAACCCCTAGAAGTAAGTCTGCCTGACTGCCGTTGCTAGAAGGGGGGATTTGCAAGCATCCGTCAGCACTAACTGGAAGTGACAGTGTTCAGAGAGGTCCTAATTACTGTCTCACTTGACTAATTGTCGTCTTTGAAGAATGTATTCCCACTGAGGTCTCGGGGATTTTATTGAGAGTGCCGCTCAAGACATATAGGCTGGCGCTGGCTTTGCCATGCGTTATTCAAAGGCATTACCCACAAGTGGGGAAGTGTAAATACACCAAACTCAGAGCCGCTGAAGTGAGGCACAAACGCTGCGGCGCACTCGCAGGGGGGGGAGAATTGCAGCGACGCTTGTGCCGGGAAAAAGGAACGGCTTTATGCATTTTGCACGTGCAGAGAAAGTGTGGGTGTTTCCGCGAGGCCCTGCCAACATGTTAAGACATCCTTAGCCACAGTCATCCTGACATAATAGGCTGATGTAGTGAGCCCACCTCTGGTTTTCCCGGAGCCAAGCATGTGGAAATGACTTGTAGCGTTCAAAATAATGCAGGAGAGATGAGCCTTCAGTGTAGGGCAACTCAACTGAATGAATGTCTTCTTTTTTCAGGGTCTTACCATTCAAAGTGCATCAGCTTCTCGTTTCCATGGTTTCCTTCCCCGTGCCAGTGCTATCTTTCCACCAGTCTGGCTGTGTGAGAAAGCGAACGAGAGAGCAAGAGAGGGAGCAAAGACAGACATAGAAAGGGAGAGAGGACGACAGAAGGCTTTTTTGCAGTGGTTATCTCTCCTTTGCATAAAGTCCCCTCTGCATTACACACACACACACACTTACACACACACACAGACACCCCGTTCATGAATTGCGTTTGAATAAACTCACCAGCCGGCTCATATGGAAGCCTCCGTGGGTTACAAGTGAGTGGGCGCGTATGAGCTCATCTAATTTGTGGTCTCCTTCAAAAACGACACCGTCTGATCATGGATGAAAATACGAGATCATCTGTCAAATGGCACAGGGGTATTTTCCTATTAGTCCCCGACAAGCCAAAAGAGCACGATTCGTTTGAGCATCATAATGAGGCAATTTGCCATTCCAGTATCTCCCTCTTCTTCTTCTTCTTTTTCTTCTAACTGACACAGTTATCTCATTCGGCTTGGCTCAATGAGAAAGGAAAACTTTTTGGCTTATGATTGCTAATTAAGATTTGAACACACAATAACGTGCAGAGCATCCAAATGGGTGTGAATTTGACTTTTTGTTTTACAATTTGATTTTGATTTTCAAGCTGTTGTCTTTCCTTCGTTGTTGTTGTTTTTTTTTAATTTGATGTTTGCATTTTTGGCATTGGCGCCACCAAGGGGGCGGAGTGGGGAATGGGGGGGTCAATGACTGGCAACCATTCTCTTGAGTCCTTAGCTTTTGTTTAGTATATATATATATATATATATATATATATATATATGTGTGTGTGTGTGTGTGTGTGTGTGTGAGTGTTTTATTACTCTATGCTGTTTTGAATTTGTGTTTGTCTCATTTGTCTTTAAAGCTCTTTTTCCTTCAAACCAGGGTTCAGCATGTTTGCATTAGACTATATGACCCAGTTCCTCCGTTCCACCACAGTTCCATCTGGGCCGAGCTGCTCAACCAGATTTCACATCATCAGCTACTGATCATTGATTGGTTCACTCACTGGGGTGGGGGGTTATGTCACACTCACACAGATGGGAGTAACTTTCCATAAATTGTTTGCAGCGAAGGTAACATTTTTTCATGAATTTAGCTACACAACTGGCAGTGATGAACTCGTGACGTGTCCAGGCTGTGCCCCGCCCCTCACACAGTGACTGATAAATTTGTTTTGGGCAATCTTGCCTTTTGCTCAACAGTCCTGGGGTGTTACATGTTCCTGCTACAGTTTATTTTCTTTTATTTGAACTTACTTCTAATTGTAGAAATTTATATTTTGGCTCTGTCTTTTGTGTTTATTGTCAAAATAAGGATCTTAAAACAGAATTGTATACCATGTCATGTGACAACTTAGTATACGATAATATTCTTACACAAAAAGAAGATGACTTCAGTTAGTGAAGTAGTGGCTGTACTGTTCTGAGTTTGTAATGTCATCTGCAAAATATTTTTTAAAGAAAAACAAAGTAGATTGAATAGACGGTGAATCTCTAACTACCATATTGCAGTATTTTTTTTTCAAATATCTTATGTACAACAATAAAATAAAACTCTGTTACAGCTTTTGGATTTGTGCCTTCAGTAACCCCCAAATGCCTGCCTCTTTCACAACTTTCCAAAGGTGCACAGAGTTTGTTAGCACCCGGGAGCTTATTGCATTTGCAGTACCTCCTTATTAGGCTAGAGGGCACCTTAACTTTTATGACGCCAGCTTGTGCGCCTGTCAGTTGATGTCCCCTCCCTGAGCTCAATAAGCATTCCTTTCATGCTGTGTGTAGCTCTGCTGACTTCTACGGAAAAGCCTGAATTTCTCCATAATTATGCTAATGGTCCAGATGGTAGCATGATGAGTGCCATTTTCTTTTTGAAATTCACACACTTCAGAGTGCTGGTGTGCAGACCCACGCAAAACCGACACAGGTTCAAAGTCAGTGCTCACACCACCACCTACTCCATTCCGTGTAATTACTTCGTTTTTCCTTTAGCTGCTACAAGCGCCCTCTTCACTGTTAAATGTGTCTTTGTTACTTGTTAGGGGGGATTTAACAGATCTTGCAAAGTACAACAGAGTAGCACTTCAGGAAAAAGGGAGCAATAACGTGTTTATTCACACATTTGCTCCTTATTATGAAATCTCCAAAGTCGCTAATAAACAAGCAACAAGTAAAACAACTGAATGTGGTTAAATGGCATGTTATCAGACATCTTAAGAACAGATCGTATCACTATTATGCAGATGATATACAGGTATTTATTTATTTTAAACCCTAAGGTTTTTTAAGCTAAAGATTATGCCAATGTTGCACAGTTTGGGTGCTTTATTTGGACTTGAGACCATGGAAGACCCCTTAAATTGATATTATTTTTTATTTCACTCCAACCTTAGACTAAACTTCTCTATTACCTAAAAATACTGAAAAGTTTAGTTCAGGGCCAGCCCATGAGATAGGCAGCATAGACAAATGGGGCACCCCAAACTGGTCATGATGCAATCTGTAATGACTGGGGAAACGAGTTTCACAGAGTTGCCAGACACCAGAGCAGTTTTAATAGTTTTAATAGCAAACAAGAAGCTGGATCTGGATGCACACGTCACGGAGACCAGGAGCTCTAAACAGGAGAGGATTAATTTAGTGGCTGGGTTTGACTGAGGAGCAGATTTTGCATTGAAACATGCCACTAACTTTCTGAATGAGCACTTGGTCCTGAACGAACTCTTGAATGATGTAGTCAGCCTCGGGTGAAGTCCGGCGTAACTTCCGTGTTTACAGAGAGACCTTCGGTGGGACTTGGAGGCTCGGGGATAATCTGTGGGACTCATACACAAAAGATCAGAGAGCAGACAACAGGTGAGTGACATGATACTGATTATGACTTTCTGTTACAGGAGGGGTGAAACAATGAGGTGGTGATTAACTATGGCATGACTTGAGCATGAGTACAGACATGATTCATGACAGTACCCCCCTCTTAAGGTCCGGCACCTGACGGATCTCCAGGTTGAGTGGGGTGATCTTGATGAAACTGGTCAATCATAACTTTATCCAAAACATGACGAGCTGGAAGCAGTGTTCCTCAGGTCCATATCCATCCCAGTCAATGACATACTGGATCCCTCTACCCCAGAGGCGGAAACACATAATGCAACAAATGGTGTAGGCTGGACCGCCATCGATGAGCCGGGCAGGTGGAGGGGGCCTGTAGGTTGGTAAAAACTTGAAGTACTGAACTGGCTTGACCTGAGACATGTGAAAAGGAGGATGGATCTTCATGGAATTAGGGAGCTTTAACTTGACAGCCACCGGGTTCACCACCTTGGAGATGGGAAAGGAACCAATGAACTGAGGTGCCAGCTTTCGATTTGTCCCGGGTCAAGCCAGTCCAGTACTCCAAGTTTTTGGGGAAACAATTAAAACAAACTACCGGTGCCCAGTGTGTAAATAGAAAACAAAATAAGGATAATGGAAGTTTCTATTCTGATCTCAGAAAAAGTTCTGGTTAAAGTCGAGCTTTCAGTGTTCTACCTTCATAAAATACTAATTTTATGTAGCTTTTTTAATCCCAAGAATTCAGTCAAATGTTATTCAAATGGCTGGAAAATGCATAGTTTTGAGTAGATCTTTTACAAAAAAAAATGTTGGACCCCCTAGAACTGCTTTATGCCACAGCTGCTTGTTAACAGGTGTTCCTTATTGAGTGAATGTATGGAAACTGGCAGTGCGATTTAGAAAACTGCATTAGGGGGCCCCACCTGAAATCTTGCCTGGGGTGTTAAATGGGCTAGGGCTGGCCGTGGTTGTTTCACTGTATCACACTGAGAAATCAAGGTTGTTTTTGTAAAGACAAAAGCCTGGCGATGATGTTTTTTGGACCATGTCTGCGTAATCATCAGATGAACATCCCCAGTTGAATCACCACTTTTCAAGATTGCCACCACAGCCAACTGAACTCAGAAAAAAACATAAAAATCACACTTTGTGTTTTTGTTTTGTTTTTTTGGAGGGTGCAGGTGCTATAAAAATAACATTTTACTTACATAAATAAACCAAAATATTCATGCAAGATTATCTTTGATGAATTTATGTTGGATTGTTTTGTTTTTTTCAACACACACACACACACACACACTCCTAAACACACAGGTAAGTCATTCACACTTAAACCCCACAATGACAGTGTTCATCCACGCTTGGAGTGCGATCAAAGAGCTCCTTTCACTCCTCCATGGGGATTAAATAGCCCTCCGTGATCCTCTCTGGAGCAGAGGTGCACAACTGTACCTTTTTATTTCCACCGGACGCACTGGCGTATGAAGGGCTGGCCACAGAGGGGGGAGGAGTGGGGACACTGATAAGGTGCATCCAGATGCTCAAAAGTGGCCGATAGGCATCTTCTCAGGTGCAAGGAACACTGCCATTCAAAAGCAAACCTTTTTAACTCCAATAATCAGATAAAACATTCAGTTTGCAAGATGCCTTTAAATGTGAAATTCAGCCAGCAGCTAGGCTTTTTTATGCCACACACATACGCACACACACCTTCACACACTTGAGAACTCCAGTTTTGTTGTTGCAAAGCTTTGAAATCTAACTAGAGTTATTTGCATAGGTTAAATATTCACACCTTTCAGTGGCCTCTGCCGATTTCACTTCCTTTCATCCCACTCCTCCTACGTTGTTAAAGAGATATAGTTGCTTGAAAATCCCATGAAAGAATAAAAAAAAGAAGCTGTGGATGAAAATGTATAAAGGGTTCTTGTGGGGGCATTTTGGAGAGTTCTTTAAACACCCAGACGATAAAGAATTGCAGTAATCTAGATGTAATATTAGATCAGATCGCTGTTTGCTTTTATTATTATTTAAATGTCATTAGCTTTATTTAAAATTAACTTGTTTTACAATCTTTTATGAAATAACTGGATTAGCATATTGGCTTTCAAAGTTATTTCAACTCAACTAAAACAAAAACAGCTAAAACTCAGCAGGTTTTACAGATATCAACCAACAAATAGGTATTTTTATAGCTGAGAGTCATTCACAACATTAACTCTGAGGGTCTCCTGTAGCATGATAATTCAGAACAATTTATTTAGGGTTTGACAAAAACCACTATAACTCCACTATTTTTCAACATAAAGGTGGGATATTAATTGACTTTTTTGAGCTTTATATCATGTTCTAATGTCATTCCCTTATCAAAAATACACCCAGAGTGTTGCTTTGACTCATTCATGCAGGTTTGAAAAGTCCTTAAATCAACTGTGGTAGGCCTATAGGGAACTACCTTAACGCTTGCTGGTACAAAGCACCGCCTATTTAAAAACCCACAGGCAACCCCTTCCCTGCCCAAAGCACTGTTGAGAGCTGAAGTGGGAGTGTCAGGAACGGTAGGAGGGACTTAGAGACAGAAGCCAATTTCAAAGTGTTTTTTTCTTGTTTTTTTTTTTTGTAAAAACACATTTAATTTTTCATACAACATTTTCATAACAGGTGAAAATAGCAATCACTTGATTGTGGTGTAGAATTGATGTGCTTGGAAAATACATACCCCCCCCCCCCCCAACACCACCACCACCCAATTCTCTTGAAGAATGTTGGGCTTTAAATTTGACCTGCATTCAGTTGATGTCTTATATATATTTGATCTGAAGTTAGACCCCCTGACCCTGTAAGGAAGCAGCAAATATAGATAGATAGATAGATAGATAGATAGATAGATAGATAGATAGATAGATAGATAGATAATTGGACGGACGGACGGACGGACGGACGGACGGACGAATAGATGGATGGTCGGACGGATGGATGGATGGATGGATGGATGGATGGATGGATGGATGGATAGATGGATGAATGGATGGACGGACGGACGAATAGATGGATGGTCGGATGGATGGATGGATGAATGGATGGATGAATGGATGGACGGACGGACGGACGGACGGATGGATGGACGGACGGATGGATGGATGGATGGATGGATGGATGGATGGATGGATGGATGGATGGATGGATGTGAAATAAAAATTACACTCTGTTTAGCTTCATGGAATTTTTTTTTTTTTTTTTTTTTTCAAATTCAAGCAAACTTGGCACCAAGTTGTAGGAGGATCGCGCGGGGACACAAGGTGGTAATAATTAAAGTTTTCCACTCCTCGCTGCCCATTATTTCTCCAGTCTCTGTCCCTTTTTTTGTTTGCTCTCTCTCTCTCTCTCTCTCTCTCTCTCTCTCTCTCTCTCTCTCTCTCTCTCTCTCTCTCTCTCTCTCTCAA
>JARVGW010000086.1:14384719-14396167 GCA_031762495.1 Anablepsoides rubrolineatus | reverse complement strand
CTCTCTCTCTCTCTCTCTCTCTCTCTCTCTCTCTCTCTCTCTCTCTCTCTCTCTCTCTCTCTCTCTCTCTCTCACGCTGTTCCTCTCTCCTCTGCGCGTGCACAGCAGCAGGCTTGGCTCGACGTCAGAGTCTGTGCAGCAGTGCAGTATAATGGGAGCGCAGGCAACACAGAGAACCTCATAGGAGGCTGCATATCGCTGCTGTATCCTCTGCTTGGCGCTCTCCAGCCCCCTCTGCGCCCCCTCCTCTCTCTCTCTCTCTCTTTCTCCCTTTCTCTCTCTCTCTCGCTAGTAGCTCAACCAAAGCCCATGCTTGGGCTACCCCTCTCCTCCACCTCCTCCTCATCCTCCCCACCGCTGGATCCCTCCGACATGGATGTCCCACCGTACATCGACCCCGAGGACTGCCGCTTCTTGGCGCAGTGAAGACGGAGAAGGACACCGGGAGGGAGCGGGGAAACATGCCGGGATCGCGAGTGGATTTAGGGGAAGTGACCATGCCGTGATCTTGCGCATCCAGGGCCGTCGTTTCCCCTTGCTTTTTTTTTTTTTTTTTTTCATACATTTTTTTTATTATTCTTTTTGCCCAACAGCACGTAGAAGAATTTACGAGGGGATTCAAACCCTCGCTCCAGGAACGGAGGGGAGTCGGATTAAACCACTGTGTATTTTTGATTTTCTTTTTTAATTTTGTATTTTTTTAAACAACATGAAGATTACCTCCCATCATCTGATGATAACCAGTCTCGTTTCCAGGTCCAACCTCAGGCTGATCCCGCTTCTTCTGCTGTTGTTTCTTGGTTACACTCGCGGGATGCCGCACGTTTTAAGATTTGGTAAGAATCTGTTTGACTGCATGTTTTTTTTTTTTCATTTTCTACCTTAATTCTAACACTGTCAGAGTGGCCACAATAATACTGAAGTCCAGATGTGCATCATGTTCACCTCGTGTCGTTTCACATTAGGAGTAGAAAACTGGGAATAAATGTTTGTATTTCAAAATCATTTAAATCACAACCTATATCAGGAGGTTTTGAGTTGTTTTTAGAGCTCTTTCTGAGGACATAAGCTTGTTCTGTGACTTGAACTCTGAGTGTTTTAATGAGCATGCAACAGTTAAATGAAGCTTTAAAAAGCATGACTTCTTCTGTTGTTCCTGCTGGTGGTCTTTTAAACTGCCCACTGCAGTAAAAGGGAAACACGATTGATTTCTGATATCTGAAAAGTTGTCATTAGTTTCCCCAGCAGTGCTACTTTTCAACCTTCAGTTCCACATTAAGCGTTGCCTAATGAGATCATTAGAGAAGAAAGTTTCCGTTGCGCAGAAAGAGGACCCCCTCCCCGAGGAGAATCAGCTCTGAACACCTTCAACTTTGTCTTCGAAAGTTAATTCTCCTCTCTCTTTTTTTTTTTTTTTTTGCAGAGCAATTGTCTGCTCAGATCTGATTGCACGCATTTAAAGTTGATTACAATTGCCACTACAGCGCCTAATGGTTCATAACTTCAAAATAGTGTCATTAATCCCTGCGCGCCCCGAAACAACCAAATCAGACTTCTTAGGGGGGCTTCTTAATTAGATCGTCTCGGGATGGGGGAGGGCTTCAAAAGTGACAAGAGGGAAAGGTTGTCATCAAGTGTTGACAATACAGCCTTATACAAACAAAAAAAAAAAAGTCCCCGCTGTGGGGGTCCTGTTTAAGAGTCAGGCTGCGTCCACCCGAGCAGCCGCTATGGCAACGGGGAAGTGCGTGTCTTCCTGCTGCATTTCTCACTCCCGATGAGTGATTTTCCGTCTCACACGTTGCCAGACACACCGTCCATTCAGCCTTTTCTTTTTATATAAATACATTTATTCCTTATTTTGCTCTCTGAGTGCAAAGTTTTCGAACCTGATGTTTGTGAGTCTCCTCGCGGACAAAGTGGTAAAACAATTATTAGTTGCGTGCGTTTTGTCATTTTTTATTATAAGCAGTGAGTTGTTTGAATTTGCTGCACAAACTGAGTCTCCTTTGTTCGTTTTGATCCAAGAGGAGAATGACATGTGAGACAAAACATTCATGAGATCCTTTGGTTTTAGGTAAAGTGTGACTTTTACCTAACCCCTCATTTCTAACACGGGTTTGGATTCAGGAGGGCCTCTACGGGCCACATAAACTTCAACTCATCTGTCATTTTGAGTGAGTTTCAGCCATGCTTGTGTGTCCAAAGCTAATTTTGTGTTGACCATCTTGAAAAGGAGTTTCTCCAAATTCTAACCATATAGAATTGCATCAAATTGTTCATTTCTAAAAGTTTCATTAAAACCCACCCAGTGGTTAACGAGATATTTTGCAAACAAACAAACATGGTGTACGTTATGAAGATGGTTTAAAGCCAAATCTCACTTTATGACTTAGTGTTCATAGTATGTTTTAGGACTGAGTCTCAGCTACTACCACACCAAATTTGAGCCCAATATCTATGCAAATGACAGAGTTACAGCCGTCTTTGTGTTTGATGAGATTGCTTTGCTGTAGCGGCCATCTTGAACGGGATTGGTTCACAAAGTTAATCAGTTGTAGATGGATATGGAGCAATTGCTTTCTGAAAGTTTCGTTTAAATTCGTCCACTCGTTCGTGAGATATTTTGTTAACAGTACGCACACTTGTAGACAGGGTGTCGCTTCAGCGGCGGGCAAGCTAAACCCGGGCGCAGCCGGTTCAGCACCACGGACAGCGACGCGCCGGCAGCCTGTTGCTGAGGCGTTTCTCTCGTTTTGTTTGTTCGTCTGCATCGTTTCCTCTCCCCGTCAAGCAGCTCCAGCTCACGTCTCTGTGCTGAAAGATGCCGTTGTCTCCAGAGATCATGATTTTATTCCTGTTTGCTGGTTTTAGAACTGAGTTTCCAAAAAAAGGAGATTATAATTGGCAATTATATGAATATTGTTGTCTGTCTGTTAGCAGAATGTCTCGTGAAGCACTAAATGAACTTTAATGAAACTTTCAAAAAGTGATAAATGGATCATGCACATCAACTGATTAACTTTTGTTGTCAACTTGATTCAAAATGCCCGCCACAGCAAAGTGATTTTACCAAACACTAAAATGGTAATAACTCAGTCAGTTTTACACATATTAAGCTCAACTTTGGTGTGGAAGTAGCTGAGACTGATCTACAACATATAATTGGAGCACTGACTAATTGCCTAAGATCTGTATTTGAAAGTTTGCTTTTAACTATTGGATTCCATTCTGTCTGTTAGCAAAATATCTCCTAAACCACTGAATGGATTTTACTGAATCCTTCAGAATATGATTGTTAGGTAAATATCTAGAAATGATAACACCTTAAAGTCAACTTAGTTCAAGTTGGCCTCTACAGCCAAACAATTGTGTAAAACACAAAAATGTCTATAACTTTGCCACTTTTAGAGATATTGAGGAAAAATTTGGTGTCATAGTAGCTTAGTGTTGTCCTTAATGCATATTTTGAGTGCAACACATTGCATATGATTGGAGTCAAATATGTTTATCTTTTAATATCTCTTAAACCACAGAGATGATTTCAATGTGATTAATGGCTTCACACGTACAACAGATTACCTTTAGGAGCCAATCTAATTTAAGATGGAAGCCACAGCTAATTTATTTAGCTTACTAAAAATGACTTTATCTGAGTGAATTTTACAGCTATTGAGTTAAAATGTGTCATTGTAGTAGTTGACCATCACTCAGTGCTAAAAGATTGTGCAAGATACCATAAAGTTGCATGTCAAAATGTTTGGCCAAAACTGAATATATATGACTATATCTTTCTGTGTGTAAATGTTATCTGAAATTTAGACGCAAACAGTTCAATTAGAGTGAATGTATGTGTTAAAAGAAGGACAGAGGAAATAAAAACATGCCTCCTAAAAGGACACAGGAGCCCTTTTTTTCCCTTGTCCTGCAAGAAGTGCCCACTCAGCAGAAAGTCCCAGCTGCCTCCTGCAGGAGGCTGGCTAAATCAGGAGGTCAGCTCCCCTGGGTTTGTCTGTTTCCTCCCTGCCCCGTGCTCCATTCTGCCCAGACAAGAGGCATGCATTGTACTACTGCTGTTCTCCTGTCAGGCTGAAACCTTTACACACTCCCACACCGCACAGCCCCACAGCCCTGTAGTCAGCCTTTTGTATTCTCAACACCAGGCTCTCCATGTAGAGCGACAAGTGTCAGAAGGGGAGAAAAAAATACTGGGGTTTGGGTCCACCAGCTGCATGTGAGGAAACTGGGCTAATTCCCCACACAGAACTGAAATATTACATCCAATGATTCTCATTTAAAAAAAAAAAACCTACGTGGAAGATGTTTAGCCAGATTCTGTATATAAAACACCTTGTTAGAGCAGATTTGATGTTTTATTTTTTATTTTGCTTTTTTTTCCATTATAGCAGTTCACACCTGCTGGTTGAGTACACCAAATAGCACTTTGCAAATGCAGCTGAGGGTCTCGGGGATCCAGAACAAAATGTCGCGATCCTCCTCCACCTGCGCAGCGTCTGCAAGCACAATCTGAAACGTTGCTGCTTGGTGGTGCAGGCAGCTGAACATCAGGATTCATTTTGTAAGCTTGGTTGTGGTTTGCTTGCTTCCCTTTGTTCTGTTTTGTTCATCATTTTCTTGAGCTAATGTGCAAAAATACAAAGTGGTGGCCACGTGCTGATTTTGCATAAGTGATGTAAGAACAAACTTTTTGCTTTGCATGCAACAAATCATTAAATATAGCACTTCATCAAACCCTTTTGAGTTCTCCCGAAAGGAACAAAATTCAATAATGAGACAAAATCCAAAATACAGCAAAAGATCATTAAAGTCAAAGACTACTGGAAAACTTCTAACTTAATTTTCTTGGCTTGAAAATTGGTCAGAGGTCATGAAAAGAAATGGAGACATTTGAAGTATTAACTTAGAGTTCATATAAAATGGTAAAAAGGGACACATTTGGCCTGCAAGCCTTGAGTTTGACATGTGTCATAGCCCATCGGTGTAAACAAAAATGTATTTTTCTGTATTAGTGTTATTACCAAAATATCTCATAAACCAGTGGACATGTTTTAATAAACCTCTCAAGAAGAAGTAATCATTGGATTGTAGCTAAGCAGAATTTAAAAACACAAAAATGGCTATAATGCTGCCAATTAAAAAAAAATAAAAATTTGGTTGTGCTGTAGCTAAGATTCATATGCAACATATACTCTGACCAAAGGGCCATGTAACAAAACTGCTATTTTAAAACTATTTGTGCATTAAGTTTATTAAATCAACATACAGTGCAGAACTTGAGTTTGAGTTTATTTTGAGTCATATTTATAAAAAGAAAACTAAAGACAATAAAAAGAAAAATACATATTATATACCTTATTAGCAGAAAAAGGGTAATGTTAACAATCAAAAAAAAAAAAAAAAAATATATATATATATATATATATATATATATATATATATAATATACATCCACTAAGTAGTGTATATTCAGTAAGAATAGGACACTTAGTCATCCAATTCATGTTTTTTAAAATAATTGTATTTAGATATAAACAAGAACACATTTAGTTCGAAAAGGAGTGGGGAGAAGGCAAACTTGTTTATTCCCACTCCTTGTTCATGTATCTATGAAAAACTATATCTGGTAAAAAGTTGCTGTTGTTTATGTACTTGTAACTTCAGTGAACTTTGTATGTTTAGCTTTGTGCAACATGTTGTAGTGGTGAAAATCCTCCATGGCAGACGTCTCTGAGCAAACTAAACATCTAGGTTTGCCTTAAATCCTGCGAACAGATAATCAAAAAAAATAACAATAAATCGTTTCTCAATTTCTTTTTACTTAAAAAGAATAAAAATTGGCGAGCCGAATAGAAGTCACCAATGTGGCTGCCAGTTGTCCATCCCTGCTCTGAACACTTTGTGTGGTGCAGTTGCCTATAGAGTGGGCCTTCATTGTCGGCATCCTCCAAATGTTTACATCTAACTGACTCAGCAAACACAAAAATACTGATCATGTCCGATCAGATTAATAAGATTTCACCAAAAATACCTACAACCCCACGTCTTCACAGCAGGAAAGTTTACAACTCTGGCATTAAAGACAGCAGGTAATCATTTCTTTTTGTATTTTTCCATAACAGATACAAGTTAGTAATATTTGCATTTATGTTGGGATGGTTTTGTTTCAGAAAAATAAAATCTATTTTCTTTTTAGTCTGCTGCCAAAAGACAAAGATCCCCTTAGGTGAAAACAATATTTTTCTGACTTCCTCCCCATCACTTTGCTGTGATATATCAGCTCCTTACTGCATTTCAGGCTTGATCCCCTCAATTGAGTTGTGAAAAGGTAAAATTATAATGATGTTAGGAATAGGGACAGGTGGTGGGAAGAAACTCAAGAGGAGTTAGAAGTTAACTGACTTTATTTGCTTTTGCTTTCTGTCAGTTTAGGAAATGCACAAAATGTGGATAACACCCAGTGGTCTGGCCCGCTGCCAGCATGTTCACAGCAAACCCATTTAAATACGCACAAAGCTGCTTAAAATATTCATGTGTCACTTGGCCTTGCTGTATAGCTTATAGAAATTTGAAACCATCTCTGCTGGCAAATGATTTCCATGGTTTAAAAATACCCACAGTGGGTTTCAAGAACAAAGAGGAGATCTGTCTTACATTAGCATGCAGCACCACACATGGACTCGAAGCAGCGAACTATCGAGATGGATTTCTAAAACATGTTTACAGTCGTGAGGCTTTGAAGGTCTCGCTGTCATGCCTCAGTTAGGAAAAAAAAGGGCTCAATGCTGATTAATTCAGGGTACAGATTTCTTCCCCGTTTTGAAATGGCAAATGTCTGTGAGGTATGAAATTAGTTTTCTTGCTCTGCTCAGAATTAAGTCTGTCTTTCTCTTTTAGCTTTACCCACAACATTTGGAAAGATTATTTACATAGAAGGAAGTTTAAGCTGATTGACCTTGTTTGCAGGGTAAACAGTTTTGCTGCTTATTTGAATACTTTTTTTGGGGGGGGGCAATCAAAAGGAATACAAACGAGGCCTGCATCGTGCGTCTCCTCTTGTTGTGGGCTTGACTTTCATTATTCCCAGCCTTTTTTCATTCATTGTCATCGTCTCCAGTGAATCTCCTCGTGAGGGGGTCAGGATGGGGGTGGGGGGTCACGTGTGTGCACCAGTTCTGGGAGCTGTCCCTTGACAGAAAACAGCGCGACACGTCCGGCTGCGTGGTTCCCCGAGCCGACTGGAGGTCAGAGCAGAAACATGAAATGATTATTTCTGCATATTTTAATGTGCGTCGAGCCGTTGTCCTCACTCTTCCTCTCAGGGAGATGGTGGCAAATGTGATTTTTAAATTTTTTTTACTCCCTGGCCTTTCATTCTGGTAGAGTTTGAGATTATTTTAAAGCTTTTAATGTTCTTTTTCTCTATTTTAAATTGATCTTATTGTTTACATTTCTGTGTTGCTTTGTTGTTTTGTTCTTTTGGCTGAATTGTGAAGCACTTTGGTCAACTTTAGTTGTTTTAATGTGCTTTATAAATAAATTGACATTGACAAACTGACATTGGCAAATGTGATGTCACGTCGAGGTGCAAGGATATCATCACGGGCATTTGTTGGGGAGGGAAAGGGAGAGTTGGTTGGTGGTGGCAGCAAAGGGCTGGGGGGGGGGACTGTGTGAAGTGTGAGTGAAAAAGAAAAACAGTGAGTGTTGAGGCCAGCAGATACAGAGTAAAGATAGATTAGTTTGCCTCAGAGCGGTCCACTCTCAGCCCACTCTCTGTTGTGGTCTTTTATTACCGTTTTCTTATATGGCTTCTGTGGGGAGAGGCACAGAAGGGAGAGTGGAGTTTGCTGTGGAAATGCAGTGGGAGGCCAGGAGTCATGCACTGCATCTCCGAATAAATGTCAGCAGAATTGTATTAGCTGGACGAAAATTTGCCTGCAACTACAGAAAGGCATGAGATGACTTTAAGAGAAAAAAAAAAGCATTGGTAACACAAATGTCCTTGTGGCATAACCGAACCCAGGGTGTGTTTTTATTAGCCTTTATTAGTAGTGTGTCTCAGCGTACTGTAGACTGGAAAACAGAGGGAATCAATAAAAATCAAGAAGTGGGCATTGCTATGAGGAATAATAAAAAAAAGAAAGAAAGAAAGAAGGAAACTGGCAGGAAAAACAAATACGCAGCACAAATTCCCAGATGCCTTTTTCTTCCGTGTCTCCCAGGTTCCCATCTGTGAGAATGAAAACGTAAACTAACGATAAAAAAACAACAACATAAATGTGTACTATAAGCAGGCTGTGTGGGATTGTATGTGTATGCATTTCACAGTGAATTAATGACGACTTCACGCAGCCGCAAGCTGCAAATACTTACACCGAGGAGAAAATAGTCTGAATTAGTTCATTTTCTCCCATGTGCTTAACTGCTTCGCTTGAAGAGGTGTAAAAACAGGCAACTTAATATTGGGAGAGACCTTTAACTTCTTATGAACTCAGCTGGGGTAATTAAATAAGAAGTTACTGCTTAACGCAGAAAAACAAACCGGGCTCATCAGTTGTTTGCAATAGAAGCAGGACTAATCGATGAAGGGGTAAATATTTACTTTGTATTAGGATTAACATGTTTTGGATGGTCTCAGACTGCCTTTTTGTGAGTTGTGTTTTGGAGATATGAGTTTTCAGTCATTAGATTCTTAAAAAAAATGCTTCAACCAACAACAAATTTCACTATGTTATCATTTATTGACAGTAAAGACATATTAGAAAAAGAACTAATTTAATTTTATTTAGTAACTGGTTTTTTTATCAGCAGGACCAGCTCAATTAAATGAGACATATCCTGCTTTGAAATCCTTCTTTTTCTGCAATGCTCTGGTCTGAATTCCTCCTTATTGTAACTCCACAAGCCCCGCCCCGTTTCTGAGGCGCGTCTCATATCAACTCGTTTTGACGCTGTCTCTCTAAACCCAAACGAGGCGCTTCACACCCCGAGAGAAGCAGCCATTTCTGCTCATCAGTCGGTGAAAAGTTAACGGCCATTTTTTAAAACGTTTTAGATGTCCCATCTTTCGAAGGAGAGAAAGTTTATTCCCAAGGGGAAAATATTTAAAACCACTGAGAAGAGCTCAAGAGCTTCAGTTGAGACTCAGGCCTCAGTAAGAACGTCAAAGGTTAAAGTAACAAGGATGGCTTGTATTGAAGGGCTGTCAGCAGAAAGTCTTTGCTCTCTAATAAAGCTGCAGCACGAGTTACATCAGAATGAACCATGAGACATCTGGAACAATGGAGTTAGAACAGATTAAACCAAAGTAGAGATGGTTATCTGTAACGCACAGGCAAAAAAAACACAACATTTCAGCACAAATACCTCACCTGTACTGCCACGTACGATGGAAGATGGGTTTCGTTTTGCAGAAACAGGATCTGGACACTCCAAAGATTTTTGGGTTAAATGTCCAAAATGGCTAAAACCATCCCCAACTGGACAATGGTCCCAAACACAACAATATGGCCGAACAAAAAGAGAACCAAAGTGTTGTAATGATCCAAAGTCCAGACCTCAGCCTGATTGAAGTGTTCTGATTGGATCGTAAAGGAGACGTGCAGAAACAGCTGGGTTTTCATTTTCCAGCTGAATAAGGAACTAAGAGGAGGAGTGGAGCAACCAGCTGAGGGAGAAGGAGAAACTCAGGCTTCCCTCTTACAGCAGAGCTTGTCAGAGGGATGAAGATTTCTCTGTGTGAGCCAAGGACAGGAGGAGAAATAGGCCCTATAGGGCGGTGGTGCAGTGGAGTTGGGCCCACTTAAATCATGTTCTTTGGATCAACAAGGTGCTCCTGTGTCCAAAATGATCCAAGACTACACACAAAGTCCTCCTTTCAAAGCCTGGAAGCTGTTTATTTCCCCCCTGCTTTTCTTAGATAACTTCTATGTTACTAAAGCTTTTTTTCCTGAATACATCAGAGAAATTAAAAGTCAATATATAAATAATAATACTTGTGTGTCGATCTGACCTATAACCCACCCTTTCCACACAAAGCATCGCTGCAGGCTAGAATACAGGAGTGATTTTTTTAAAACGGTCACTACTGACAGCAAAATAATATGTGTATGGTTTGTTCTTTGTTCTTTATTCTTTTATTTTTTCATTTTTAAAGACTAAATATAAAATCAAACTAAATAAAAAATTCAGTGTTTGATTTTTGCTTCAGCTTTTTAAATCCCTCCCTAAAATATGGTGGTTTTAATATGTAGTGATACCAGTAATGGTGGAAGTCGCCAAAAATTAAGAATTGTGGTTATTACTGCCATTGCCACTCGAACCCTATTCTGCATAACTTAAAATATTATAATAATTTTGCTCACAGTAAAATCATCATCATCATGTGATGACGACTCCTAAATGGCCAGAAACTTCTAATTTGCATAATAGGCCATTAAAATTATTTGATTGGTTGTCTTCTTTTGACTGACATCTCTTTTGACCAACTGGGTTGATTTATAGCATCTTCAGAACCAATAATGTGCAGCAACCTCCACGTATCTCATTAGCAGGAAACATAATTGATTGACTTTAGAACCGGCCAGTCAGCTTTGCTCTTTATTCTGACATCACAGCTGTACAGCCAATCAAGTTATCTTTCAGTCCACGTGCAGTTTTAGGGGATGGAGAGGTTATCTAAACACAGAAACCAACCTAAAAGAAAACTCTGGAAGGTTCAGGCATGTTTTCCTCCTAAGGTCCTGTTTACACGACGCTGATTTTAGGTGAAACTGCAGGTTTTTTTAGGTTTCTGAATCCTGATTTTAGAGTGGAGATTTTCAGGAACCTCACTCAGCTGTTTGACTCAAAATATAATAATGTTAAAGGAACAGTAAAACACTTTACTATGTCCCATTTGGCAACCCTGCCTGGTACATTACTGCAGTGGTTCCATGTAAACAGGTGATTTTTCTGTGTAAACATTAGCATTTCCAGAGAGCGGGCCTTAGTGAGGAGGACAGAGGACACAAAAAAACATGGATTTAAAGAGTTGTTTTTTATATTAGCTGGGTAAACATGTTGTAAAAGAGCAAATTTATATGTTACAAAGTTTTTTAGAGTGTTTCTGTAAAAGGAAGAGTGATTTTTGAGGCAAGGTAATGTCTAGAAGAGTGGACAGAAGCTACGCCTTGGAGGCCATTTTGGATTGCTCTTTGGTCAGAAAAGAGGTGAAATTTTGCATCAAAAGTAAGTGAAAACATTTACATTCTGCTGCTGGTGCTTTATTATTGTTAATATAAGCTGTGTAAATATAATGCTTTGGAAAAAAATGAGGATTTTTTTTGTTGCGTTGTGGCTGTTTGTGAGAGTTAGCTGCATGACCCACAGCTGATTCACATTGCTGATTTTATTTATATACATACACATATATATATATATATATAT
>JARVGW010000086.1:14371210-14384339 GCA_031762495.1 Anablepsoides rubrolineatus | reverse complement strand
TATATATATATATAGAATAAGCTTCTGAATTTACCCCAAGGGCTCGAGAACTTTATTTAATTTGTGTATGCCTCCGCTTTTTAGGGAATTTCAGCTGCAGGTTAGCTGAATTATAATAATATAGCATTTCTTCATTTTGAAAAATTGTTTTTCAATTTAGTTTTATAAAAAAAAGACTTGTTTATTTGTTTTTTTTCTCATTTTATTGGACAGGTTTTAATGAATCCTTCAGGAAGTAATCACTGGTTGAACATTAAGAACTGAATATTGTTTAGAGTTGATCTGATTCAAGATGGCCGCCACAGCACGGCAATCTTATCACACAACAACTCCAACTTTACACGTTTTGAGCTAAAATTTGATGTTGTAGTAGCTGAGCGTAATTTACAACATATACTTTAAGTGCTAATAAATCATGCAATATATCAAAATGTTCTGATTGGCGATAACACTTTAACAATAAATGATAATCTCAGCGTGAAACCTCTGGCCAGAGTTGGATTCATACAAAGAATGCTAGGCCTTTAAACTGATTATTATCTCACACAATCTGTTTTAGGATCTCAAAGAAAAATAATGAAGACAATCATCTTCATTTCCCCCAAAACATCTGCTTGTCATCTGCGCCTATACTTTACTTTTTCAACATGACAAAAGACTTAAAATTTGTTTCCTGTCAGGGTGTAACCGATCGTAAAAAAAAAAACAAAAAAAGAAAAAAAAATCAGTGAAAAATAGTCGACAGCAGATCAGGAGAAGAATTAAAACAAGGCTCTTGATTTTCCTCCCAATTTTCATCTGTATTGACTCGCTCTTCCTCGTATTCTCAGTAGATGTTTTCTTGTTTACTGAGAATAAAATGAGCTCACTTTTTTATTTATTTATTATTTTTTTTTGAGGGACTTCATTACTTAGTCTGTTCGTTTCGTTCACTCGCCTCGGGCTATTTTTCTTTTTTCTTTTGCAAAAGTCACTGAGCAGTCGCTTTGCTTTTTCCTCTCTGCTGCCGTGCAATTGCTCGTGTGTTTGTAGAACAAGCAGGGGGAAAAAATTGACACACCTTTGCAGCAAAAGTGTACCTGCAGCTCTGATCATCAGCTAGCTTCTGAACAACACGGGAGGCTGATGAACCCGAAGCAGGAGCTGACATTTTCATGGCCTGCGGCAGAGCGGGAGGGGTGGGGGGCGTGCAGGTGTCTGTTCAGGTCTAATGGGCCATCCATCCAGACTTTTAATTGAGTGTCTTTTATCTGCCTCCAGTGACCTCTTTAATTCTCAATTTCTCCCTCTTCGTTTCCTTCGTTAATCTATTTTTTTTTGGTGACACACCCTCTCTCTTTCCTTCCTATCCTTCCTCTCCTCCTCGGTGCAGACTCTCCTCTTTTTAGCTGCTGGACACCTTTCTGCCCTCTCCCACTTTTAGCGTAATGGCTCATCACTCGTTGTTTTCCATCAGACAGGCTGTGAGGAGACAGCGTGACGACACGATGCACTTTCAGCTTCAAAATGATACCCAGAAAATAGAGTTTTCTGCCTATTTTCTCTTTGTGTGCTTTTTTTTTTTTGGACCCATTTCTTTCCATTTGTCCTTCGCTGTCCTTCCACTCCCTTCGGCTCTCAGCTTGTCTCCTTGTCCTTCCCTCCTACTTTGTTTTCAGCTTTTACGATCAAGCCTTACTTCTCCCCATGCTCTGGTCTCAGTGTGCACACAGACAATGGCACGAATCCTTTTTCTTTTGGTCACTGCAGGCTTTATATATATATTATTTCTTCCTTATTTTCTTTACATGTGCCTTTTCATTTCAATAATAATCAAAGGCCTAGCATTCTTTGAAAGAAAAGAATGCATGTCTCTGGTGGCCTTGTAAAGTTTAAGACTTCATCTTATGTCAAAAACGGATTTAGTTTAAGCCATTTTAACCAAACCTTTTAAACAGCAATATGCTCACTCTGTCATATTGAATCGTCTCACTTGATTTGTTAGGGATCAGGCTATGTGCTGGTAAAAACCTCCTTTTGGTTGCACTTTATAATAATTACACCTTATTTAACCATTAATAAATGGTTAGTTAACTCTGAAAACATCTTTTATTAAGGATAAATCATTATTTAATATGTTTGGTTAGTTAGGTACTAATTAATCATTTATTAATGATTATGTAAGGCTAAATAAGGTTTAGTTGTTACAAAGTGTTACCGAAAGTTATGTTTGTGATGAGGTCAGTTAGGGATTAGGTTGACAAAAGAGTTTTATTAAAATCCATCCAATGATTTATGAGATGTTGTACTAATGGACATCCTGAGTTGACCTCAAGGTTTTAAGCAAAAGGACGTTGCACAAATTTTAACTCGGTATATGTATTTTTATTTATTTATTTTATTTTTTGGGGGGGATTGGGTTAAATGGAAAAAGTAAATGAGTTGTTGCACAATGTTTATGATTAGGAAGGTTTTATTCAAATCTATCCAGTAGTTTGTCAGATATTTTGCTAACAGACAAACAGACTTGATTCCATTGGCAAAGTTTTAAACAGCCGTCATGCAACCAGTTAGCACTAAAGGTTTATGTTGTGACTCAGTTTCAGCTACTAATACAGACTTTATGACAGTATCTGTTGCATTGACTGAGTTTTAGCCATTTTTGTATTTTTGCTAAGATTGCTCTGCTTAAGCCATATTTGTTTGGGTTGATTTAAGGTAGACACATTCTTTTAAATTTGTTTTTTACATTAAAACCATTTAGTCTAAATAAATCGGAACTGCAATGAATCTGAGCGAAAGCCACAGGAGAATCAAGACCACCAAATTGTAGCTGGTGAGTCCAGACCTTATTTGGAAGTTTCGTCGCACATATTTGACATAATAGTTAGAACCGAATATGTTGAAAAATATAACCCACAAAGAATATAAAGATACCTACACAGCACCACCAACTCATAGAAACTTCACAACAAAAGACATTCAACTGCTAAAATTGTAGATTTTGCATATGTCCACTTTAAAAACAAAACCAGCTGTAGATGCACATCTATTGATTTACTTTCTGACAATTTCAATAAAATGTGTTCAGTGATTCATGAAATGTTTTGCCAATAGTTCTGACAAACAGACGTGGAAAAAAAAAACAGAATTAGCCTTCAGCATCTGGTGCTAAGTATAACTTTTACACTCATTTCAGTCATTGACTTTTCTTAGTCTTGAATTATAACCCATATTGTCTTTTACATCTTCAAAGAAGAAATGGATTTGATGAATAATATAGACATCATGTGGTTTAACTCTCTTAGTCACAGTTTTATTTCTGTGCATCAGAATAATATCGTGTGCCATGCACTGAATATATTTTTTGCTTTAGTTGATATTAAAGTCAGCCAGTGCTGCGCCCGCGTCACTGCCTAAATGAAAAAGATGATAATCTCCTATGCAAATATCTATATATGTCTGAAGATTAAAGATTGTTTTAAACAGAATAACTAAAACCATGTAACTTCTTTTTCTTTCCCACTTCGTTCTGAACCCAGCAGTAAGAATTAAAGAGCTGTCTTCTGAATTAATTCTTGACCTTTGCTCTGAAGGGAGATAACATCTGCCCCTTGACAAAGAGGAAAGTCTAATTTTACAGCCATTTTGTTCCAAATGACAATGTGAAGAGTGAAATACAGGGCGGATTTAATGTGCGGGAGAACACAGGACTGGAATGGGCGCGACAAAGGGAGGAATGAGGACGATGAAATCATCTATAATTTGCTCTGACCTGATTGCGACATCATTTCTTGAACTTTCTAGCTCTCTGCTAAGGTCTGTTACCTGTCAGAAATGTTACGTTTTTATCCCTGGCTGCAGATGGCGAATTAGAAGCAATAATATTTTGCCCCTGTGTGCACATGGCTGTAGCTCAGTCAGTTTTACAAATATTGAGCTATAATTTGGTGTGGTAGTAGTGGAGAGCCATCCTCAACACATAATTCTAGTATTAGATGATTATAGATCTTATATCATTGTTTACACCAATGGTTCCTGACCAGGGATGCACCAGAGAGAAAAATAAGTATTATTTTTCCTTTTCCAAATAAAAGTTGGTAACTATTTACTTTATTCTTTTATTTTGATAAAGGGAAATAATACCCAGATTTAATTCATCTTTGGTAGAGGTGGGGGATCCACTGGGGCTCTATGGGTTGTTTATTTTTGTTCTGAAGGACTCTGTGTGAAACCGGAAGTGACTTTGACAAAAATAAAAGAAACAAACATCTCAACAAAACTTCAAACTTGTACAAATACATCACCCAACATGATGAGTTTTTATGTTATTGCAACATTCAACATTTGTCTAACTGTGTAGACTAATTTTTGTGTCGTAAACTATGGAGAAAATGGAGTGATTAGCCTTATGCTAGCTATCATCTTTAGCATTTAAACTATATATTAGCAGCTAATTAGCAAAATTCTAACGCTTGTTCTTGCACAGTTTGGATTTTTATTGATGTTATCGACTCTAGTGTTTTTAAAGAGTAAATTAAATGAGGTTGGTTGGGGAAAGGAGGGCTTTGAGGAAAATAGATTGAGAACCACTGTTTTACATGATTTGACATCCTCTTTCATTGTAACATGTCAAACTCAAGGCTCGTGGGCCAAATCTGGGCCTCGTTAGCATTTTATCTGGCCCCAAAGGTAATGCTTTAACTGTGAAATAGTTTTATAGTTTCTCTTTTTGTCTCTATTTAGTGCATTCTTCTCCTGACAGCCAACTGTCACATCAAGAAAATTACGTTTGATGTAATCTTTGGTTTTGGAGCAACAAAGAATCTGCTTCAATTATCTTTTTCTGTATTATTTTCCTATTTTAAAGTCAAAGAAATTTGATTTTTTACCTGATTTGCTGGATTGTGATAAAATGTTTCTCTAGAGTAAGGCATATGAATAGAATGCAAATGATAAGTTTACCTAATTCTTTATTTGTTAGATTTTGTAGATTCTAAATGCAACATAAAATATAATTTGGGAAAGGTCATTTTATATGCATTCCTTATAGAGCAAGGCTTTTATTGTGATTTTGACTTTACTCTAATATCCTGTTAACAAAACCAGAGTGATTTCATGTCAGAATACTCCAACAATAATACAAAAGTCTAAACCACCCCCACCCCCTCATTTTGGCTTGTGTGCAGGGCGACAGCTGCAAATCCTCTCACTAAACTTTCCAAGAGTTAGTCTTAAGACTCCAGGATTATAGTTAGTTGACAAACTCGTCCGTATTTATTCTGCTGAGCGACGCTTGCTCCAGGGCTGGAGCATCTTGGGACACTCAAGATGGTCCATCCTGCCTCGTGTCTCCCGTCTGCACCGCCATTAATGGTGGTGTTTATCACAACAGAGAAAGCGATAATAAACTGATGATGCAAATGCATAGTCACAGTAGTCTCCAGGTTGGACTTTCTCAGCCTGCAGTGGATAATTAGCATCTCTCACATGTGCTTAGGCTTGATTAAAACCCAGTTTACAGTGAGCTGTGCTGTGAGGATGCCATCTGTCACCTGCAGAGGCCACCCTGAGATGTACTCTTGTCTGGGAGAGAGTGAAAAGGCTGGTGTGTGTGTGTGTATGTGTGTGTGTGTGTGTGTGTGGTAGATAAAGGAGTGAAAAAGATGGGGTGCAGACAGTCAAGACACAAAGCAATAGGAAGCATTCTATTAAATAACTGCTCTTGCTCTCTCCCTGTGGGCTGTATATTAAAGACAATTCACACATTTTCAGTTCTGGTAATGTTACATAAAAAAAAGCTGCTGACTGTAGTTGGAAATTTACTGTTACTTATTTGAACTGTTTCACTTTGTGCCTGAAGTTTTGAGTTGACTCATGTTTGGTTTGAAAGTTTTAAAGCTCATAAAACCAGAAAATTATAAAAATAATATTTTACCCCAAAACAAATGCAAGTATTTTTTATTTTATAAACCTTTATACTGCTTCAGGTGTTGCACTGCATGGTTAATCTGATCTGCTTATTTTTATGTGTGCAAATGACCATATGATTATATGTAAATATATGTAGTGCAAAATCAACAATTATGTAAAGATTTATAAAACAACATCCACCTGAACCAGATACAAATAGATATTGGGCTTGTTTTAGCTAACTAGCCATTAGCTCATAAATCCTGTTTAATTTTCTTCAAACTGAAGTTGTTCAAAGACAGGTAAGATATTGATTGTGTATATCCTTTTCATAATGTTTTAAATATACTAACATTTCCTTTTGTTTGATGAGATAATAGTTCAGCAACATAAATATGTTAAATAAGGAGAAAAGAAGACTTTCAAAGTCCCTCAATCCAAAATAAGCCATTTGAAAAACTTTGATTGGAAAGAATGAAAATATTTGAGACTTGATTTTTTTCTTGAACTGCTGAGTTGTGCCCCCATGAACAAAAAGCATCATCTCTCTTTATTTTCATTTTGTTTGTGCTCTGTGTGCTTCTTCTGAGCCATGTGCATTTAAAAGCCCAACAAACAGTTTTATTCTTTGTTTAGATGGAGCTTACAGCTGCTGTGGGTGATTGTTTGACTGGAAAGCTCTTGGTTATATTCTCAGTTGAACTTTTACTGAATGCATACAGAATGCACATATCACAAATGTTTATTTTTCCAGGTGGCTAAAAATAAATCCAATTTCATATATCTTGTTTTTACATTGGATTATGAGGCTTTCACCAAAACAAGCTAAACCTTACAACTATTTTAACAAGTTTAGTTAAAAAATAAACTAAAATAATCCCCATGACAGTTTTTTTATAGCTGAACTGCTGAATAATCTTTCATTAAGAAATGTTCATGGACATTTCTCAGATTCATAAACCACCTAATTAATCTATTCAGAAACAATATAAGCAGCAGTTTTATAGATAGTGAAATGACCATTTTAGCAGCTCTAAGTGGAATTCTAGGTTTCACTCTGAGTGATATATTCCAGGTACAGCTCTCTGTACCTGCCAATTTAACAAAGTACTTTTCTTTTTTTTTTCCATTTTGTATGTGGGTGTTTATGAACTGACACTAAAAATTGTGCTTTTTCTCCCTCCCTTTTAGCTGTTTGTGCAACTGAAACATAGCCTTCTGTTCCTCAATTATATGCAAACATTTAGGTGTGTCCACGCAGCAGCTGCTTAACAGATAGATGATATTTGGAAATATTCCAGCAGGATATTAGATCTTCATATTGTTGTTTAAAAAAAAAAAGAAAAAAAAAGTGCTCGTCACGTTTATATTTTTTCATGTTGGGATGATGCCTCCGAGCAACCATAACATTTGACTTTAAAGAGCTCATCCAGTCTCGAGAGCAGCCGCGTATTGCTGTGCAGCCCTGCCTGTGTTCATCTGTTTGCGTCGCCAAGTGTGTGTGGCTCTCGGTGCTCATGCATCTTATTTTCACAGTGGTTGGCGTTTCTTTTCAGCAGCACTCGCAGCTCGAGAGCAGTGGAGTGCTTGGAAACCGCCAGCAGACAGAAGTCATTTAGGAATTCAGCAATTCAGGGCTTGTGGAAGTGTACTCACAGTTTGGCGCAATTAGTACTCCCACCCCCCCCCCCACCCTAAAAAAAAAGGGGTCCCTGCTTGACAAATTAGCACACAAAATGTCAGCTGGTTGTTTAGCACAGCCACAATGAGCCGTCGCAAATTAGCACATATTTTGAGGAGGGATCTGGCACGTTATTGTAAATCGAGAGAGCCCGGCAAATTAGCACATCTGTTGCCAGTGCTATGAATTAAAAGCCGTCGTATGATTCGCTGCTTCCCCACTCAGAGCTGGCCGAGGTCAGGGAGCGACAGCCGTGGCACACCATTCTAATTGAAGACCGTGCTCATTATCAGAGATTGATGGGATTGATTTTCGTGGCCACGAACAAGCTAATTATTAAGCAGAGTGCAGCAGAACTCAGGTATCAGTGAGCGCCGCGGGCGTGTGCTTTAAATTCTTGCATCCGCCACATTTTCCCTGGACTCAGTTGTTTCTTATCCGACAGATTTGTTTAGTCTCAATCTTTGCCGCGTACGTGTGTGTGTGTCTCTCTCTCTGTATGTGTGCTTTTGCACTTGCACGATGGAGTGTGTGACTCAGCCTGAGGCTTAGAGTCCTGCAGTGGCAGGTGACAGTCCACTCCAGTGTCAAGAGGCTTTAGGTTGACAGGATTAATTCTGTTCTGGAGAAAAAATAAAATCCCAACAAGGTGTGGTCTGATCGTGTCATGTTGGGTTTGTAGAAAGTATCATGAGCAGATAGACTGATTGACAGGTACTGACAGATACTAATTTACCATCAGTTCTATTCATTTCCGTTAGATTCCACGTTTGTTAAGAGGACTTCTTTCCTAATCCAACATCTAATTAAAAAATCAAAGGCCAAATAAACTACTTTTTATTAAAACTCTTATTCATTTTTATGATTTAATTTCATTTTTTTTATTTATCAGTTTGCCAAGATGAAAGATCCTTTCATTGGTTGAGGTAATATAGAAATTCTGTTTTCTTTTTTTTTTTTAGTTAATGTTTTTCTCATCTGAAATGTTTTTCCTTTGGGGTTTGTGTGCGTGCGCGCGTGTGAGTGTGTGTTTATACATATATAAAATCTTTTGAACCAATCTGTGAGATTCATTTTATTTTAATTCTCAGAAAGTAATCAGTAACTTTTAGGGTAAACCCCATTCAAGATGACCGCCACAGCTAAGCTAACCTTCGCAAACACAAAAATGACCACAACTCAGCCAGTTTTACAGATAATACACTGGTGTGGTGGTAGCTGAGCATCATCCATAGAATTGAATAAGAACACTAGACTGAGCCCCGCCCATCCACTGATACAGCATGGAGGTGCAGAAACAAGACTGAACAGGGCAACAACTCATAGCCACCAGAAACTAGTAGCTTGATTCAGCAGAGAGCTACACTCTGTATATGCTCAGCTAATATCTGCTACACAGTTCAATAAATAACAGTGATTACATCAACTTTATAAGATTATTTTAATTTTAAACTGTTATATTATTAGCTTCAGTTCTGCTCAAATCACATTGAGCTAAAAAAGATGAAATCTGTTGACTTGTGTTGTGAAATGAGATGTTTTCGCGTTTATCTTCTGTTGGTAAATCCATAACATAAACAGCTTCTCTGACATTTAAAACATTAGATAGATTATATAAACTATCAAATATTATTAATAATCTTGTTTATATTATTATTAATAGTTTTAATGATTTCTAAATCGTCAGTCCTTTTTTTCTGCTCTGTTGTCAACATGCACAGTAGGTAAATCCAGACTCTTGACCATTTTGCATTAGCCGTTAGCTTCACCAGCGATTACACAGGTTTCTGAGCACTCCAGTTCTTATATATAACCTCCTTGGCATCATCTCATCTATATCATCAAGAGGCAGCAAAACATCAAATTGTTCAAACCATGTGAGAGGATAGAGCACCAATGATGTCGCTCAAAACATTGCCATTAACTGTTGGCATCTACCCTTCTTGTCTGTTAGCAAAATATTTCCTGAACTACTGCAAAATTTTCATTGAAACTTATATATAATTGAATATGTTTTGGAGTCGCACCAATTTAAGATATAGCCACCACAGCTAATCGACGTTAGCCAATACTTGTGTATTGGCTAATAAAATAATCAATATCTGCTGTAACATCGTGCAGATATTAAATTAAAACTTGTAGAAACTGAGAGTAATCATCCACACATAGAGTGTGACGTGATCGCATTAGACTTGACAGTATCGCAGGAGATTATGCATCATTTTATGTGCAAAGTTGGACCCTAACCCTCTCAGCATAAGAGATAAAATCTGTTTTTAACACAGTGAAACATTTGGGTGGTCTGCTTATTGAAACCAGACAGTTTTGTTTTAACTTTATCTCTTTTACTCCTTTTATTTAAAATCATTCCATCAAATAAAAGTTTCTTCATGACTACTAGTGAAATTGAAAACTGATTGTTCTCTCTGCAGATCATGTCTGACTGAGCCATCTGCTGAGCAGCAGTAACTAGTAATGGATGATTTATTACTTATCACAGAGCTGCTCTGTATTTATCTTTTGTACTCTTCTAGCCTTTTTTACTTGCTGCGTGCATCAACATTTTATAAACTGTATAATAAGCTACAAAATGCACAAAAATAGCATCTGAAGAATAAATTATACATGACTGCTAGTAAATGTGTGCTTCTCGCGCCAATAAAAAAGCGATTGTTCTTTTGTTTTTCACACTTGTTTGCAGCTAATCACTTTTACTTATTGTTGAAATAATAAACCTTAATTTATTTAATTATTTCACAACAGGTTTAATGTTTATTGTGTTGATTTTTCTCTTTTTTTTCCTGCATTCATGTTGACTAAGAGGGAGAAAAATGTCAACTCGTAAAATAACAACTGATTGGCATGTGATTGACTCTGGAATGGCCCGGTTTGTCAGAACCGTGCAGCGTTATTATGGATGTCTTGTTAGATGGGCTCATAGTGCAGGTGAGTGTCCTGCGTGGCTCTGCGCAGAAACCTGGGGTTGTTTGGGGGGGTGGAGAGGATGTGGGCCCCTTGCGCAGCACCAAAAGGTGACTCCACCGGGGGGAGCGTCAGATTAATGACTGGGGGTGGCAACTCTCTGCAGGCCTTCATGCATCACGTCCCATTCACCGCCAAACATGTCGGGGAGCGCTCCCGCCGGGAGTTTCAGTGATATTTATGGAGCGTTTCCATCACTTTTGCCTCCTGCCTGTTGGCTTTGAGCTCTGATCCTCACAGGCTGAAGGATGGAGGGGGAAGGAGACAGAAACAGGCCATGAGGTGCAGTGAGTTGGGGGGGCTAAAAGCCTAACTGAGAAAACTTTGACTTCAACCTGGAGCCCACTTGCCTTGGCGACAGGGTTGCTCGCCGGTTGCCATGGCAGCCACCCAACAGCCCACCGCCATCCTGCAGCTGCACCCTCCGGGCCATTAGTCACAGAGACAAGTCGTTCATATTGTCACAACACCCTCCCCTTCCTCTCCTCCTCTTCCTCCGACGAGCCGCTCAGATTCCAAAACCGCCACCGATGCCTCGTCGCCATAGCATAGACGAGTCGCCATGGCAACGTATGACATGCATCCCTCTTTGTATGGAGCAACCTTGAGTGGAGCGAAAACCTGCCTGCATTTCCATTCATTGCTTTTGTAAATAGCACTTTTTTTTCTTTCTTTCTCTTTAAGGAGGCATTCTCCGTGAAAAGGCTGGCAGTTCACCAGAGTCACAAAAACACAACCTTGGATTTAATAACTTCTGTATTTAAACTGGGGGCGAAAAAAGGCTTTATTTTCTTTAACTGAATATGGATTTAAAGGTTTGTGTGAAGTTATTGTTTGTCAAGCACATGAGATGAAGGATCTATTTACCAAAAGTAAGGTTTAATTAACTTATTTTCTGTCAGTAACCAAGCAACGTTAATGTGAGATGTTTCATGTTTGAAAGAAATGCTTCAAAACCCGTTAAAGGCCTGGCATTTCCTGAAGCAGTGCATGTTACCCGCCACCTTCCATGTCAGTGTCGTAACCTTTTTGGTTATAATCTTAATTATAACATTATGTATGTTTTATGTCATCGCCACACCTAATTTTAGCTCAGTATGTGTAAAATTAGGAGAGGCCTTTTTTGTGTTTTCTAAGATCAGCTGGTTGTGGTGGTCATGTTCAGTTGGGCTGAGCCCAAATGTTAATCAGCTGTAGATGTAAATAGGATGATTATTTTCTCAGTTTTTTGGGGGGTAAATTCCTTCTGTGGTTTATCAGATATTTTTGCTAAAAGACAACATTGGTGGAAAAAATGTTTAAAAGGAAGTAAAAGAAACAGTAACTCTCCTGCATCGTTCCTTCAGTTTGACTTCCTGATCATTTTCCTTTTGTTGCTTTCTTCCATTCAAAAAAAACCAACACAATTATTTACATAAACGCATCCAATGACACACACACACACACACACACACACACACACACACACACACACACACACACACAGACTGTCGGATCAGCTGGCCTGTTTTCTCATCAGGGTGATTATCCAGCTCATAACTCACTCAGAGCCTTCATTTGCACCATAATTCACACCAGCCCCAATGATGGCGACTCTATAATTCACAGAATCACAAACACAATCACGCACACACACTTACACACACACGCTCACTGATTATCTCAGCTGTAACTCACTCACCTGCAATCAGACCGAACCACAAAAGCAAGCGAGAGGAGATTGGATAGAAAGATGAGAGAGGTAGTATTATTAGACTTTAATCAAGTAAAATATATAAAAAATAAAGCTTATGGGGATGAAAGTCTTCTCCGAGGTGCATTAAGTCTACTTGGTGGGAAATGTCAGCTTCATCAGTCACTGCAATCAGTTCAGAGCTGTGTACTCTAAGGAATGCGAATCAGGAATTCATATAAACAAAAATTAAACTTTTAATTTATTAGGCCTCTTAATAAATTTTTTTGACTAATTCCTGGAAATATTTACCCATAAAGTCTCAGTTTTTAGATGTATATTATTCCTGCAAAACTCCTGTCCAAGCTGCATGCTAAAAAATGCCTCAAAGCCTCTGCTCTCTTTCAAATATCCTCTGTTCTCTCTTAAATAATACTAGATTTAATACTATACTTTTATTGTTATCAAATTGTTCCACTGCATGTGTGGTGTGGAAGAGAGAAGTCATCCTTCTGAATTGGCTTTACAGCAAACAAAGCTGGTTTATTGGTTTTTCAGGCCTCACAGCAGCTTATAAAATGGCAGGTCTTCCATCAATCCCCCTACATCCAGCAGTCCACCTATTTATACACGTCAGACCCCGCCTTCTCAATTTAACTCAACCAATCACCTCAGCCTTTCAGAGTGGGGATAAGAAAACAAAGAAGTTGACATTCACATAAAAAATGCAAACATTAACAATTCTTGAAATGTCAAGCAAACACATATAAATGCACAATTTACAGAGTTGTAAATTAACTAAGTACAAATACTTTGTTACTGTATTTAAGTAGAATTTTTGGGTATTTGTACTTTACTTGAGTAATTATTTTTCAGCCTACTTTTTACTTCTACTTCTTACA
>JARVGW010000086.1:14353433-14371110 GCA_031762495.1 Anablepsoides rubrolineatus | reverse complement strand
CAAATGAAACATTAATAAGGCATTTATTTGTTATATTTTGACAAAATGCAATTTTTGTAAGTGTTTCAATCAAAACAGTATATTTGCCTATTTCTCCATATCCCACTTTTAGACTTAATCCTCGTTTCGATGTATATATATATATATATATATATATATATATATATAAATAAAAGCTGAAATCATTTTAACATTATTGTTTTTATATGACATTAAAGCCATTTTGGCCTTTAGGAAAAGGTTTTTTGAGGGTATCACCTCCCAGTAAAGGTCATTTTGGGAAGTCTAGCCACTAATTTTTACTCAATACTTTTACTTTTAATACTTAAGTACATTTTATGTCAAAAATTTACTTTTGATACTTAAGTACAAAATCTATTAGATACTTTAAGACTTTTGCTCAAGTAATATTCTTAGACTTGAATTTTTACCAAAGTAAATTTATGCTAAGATATTTGTACTTTAACTCAAGTATCACTTTGAGGTACTTTATACAACACTGACAATTTATAAGTCATTTTTAATATTTTAATCACTTGAACTTTCTTCTAACTCTCAACCAATCAAACTCCAGCTCTTATCAGCTCACTTCCTATGAAGGAGTTGGGGTTCGGTGATGCACACCTGAAGGTTTTTGCAAACCACCAATAAAATCTAAGAAAAAGAAGAAGGAGGAGTTGGGTTTGAGGCAGGCCTCCTCTTTAGCTGGAACTCAAGATAGCTGTCACAGACACCCCCATGGTAACAAACATTTCATTAGTAAATTGATATACAGAATGTTTACAATTTTACACACTGGAACTAAAACAGAAAGGTTAGAGAAGAACTTAGTGCTTCTTAACACAAACACATTTACAGCAAGTACCAGGTGTTAAATTTTAAATTAAAGAAGTAAAAGTATCATTTTTATGTTTTGAATGTAACAAAATAAAATTGAAAGTTACAATGAAAAAAAATACTCTGTAAAATTTCAAAGGAAATTGCTGAAGTACTGTAATGACGTAAATGTACTTCAGTACACATGTCTGATACGCAGTGCTGGATCAAACTGGAACCAAGCCAGCCCTGATAGCTTTAACTCCTGGTTAGTGCTAACTAGATGGTATTAACTACCATTACTATTAGCTAATAGCATCTATTAATGTTAATTTAGAAAAACAAACTCATTGTTTCTGGCCCAAAACCAGATGATTTTTGTTAAAGACAAGTGATTAATGAGGAAAACATCTCCTCAAAAGTTGTTTTTATGGTCTTACCCTTACAAATAGAGGTCTAGTCAGGTACACATTGGTCATATTCTGGTTTAAAATGGCAGACTGGTAAAAATGACATTGGTTCATTTTTAATCTAGTTAAACCAAACCTTTGACCGAAAAACTATAACTATGTTATTGAGTTTTTTAATAGTCCTCAGTTTTTAAAAAAAGATTTAAAAATTAAAAAATTTGGATGTAGTTAATTTGATTCCATTTTTCACATTCATAGAGGGAAAAAAGCTGCAAGTCTAAGTCTCCTCCAGGGAAATAGTGTGATATATTTATTAGGTTGGGGATTGGTTGTTCTCATCTGTTAGAGAGAACTTCTGCTCTTTTTAGAACTACTGGCCTTATTTCGGTAAAATTAAATTTAATGAAAGGCCCCACACATTCAGTCTACAAGGAGATTTTATTTTAAAAAGGCAATATGACATCCTGTTCAATAAAGCACAAATGTGTATTTGAGTGCTTTTTAAAGTTAGCTCATACCTTCTGTCCTGCACTGCAACATCCTCTTTCACATTGTCCACTCTCAGACTATATATAAATAAAAATACAATAAAACAGAGTAAAAGACCCTAATATATGGCTGCACTCTGGTGACAGTGATAAATCTGGCTTCCCTTGGTTAATGACATCTTCTTTGCCCTCCTGTGCACATTTTCTATCACTCCCTGCCATGGCCAGCTGCTATTTATAGCTGCTATGTCCATTACAATACAACTATACCTCTCTCTTTCTCCCCCCTTTTTTTAATGCACCCTATTCTTTTTGTCTTTTTTACCCTTTCTGTCTCACTTTTCGAATCCATAAACAGGATTTAAACTTCTCAGTTTAGATTTAGTCAATCTTTGCACCGTGTGGATGGGAGTCAAAGACGGACTCCTGAACCTCTCTCCCATCTTTCCTTTCAGTTTTTTCTCCCCCTTTCATATATTCTCTTTTAAGTTTGGACTCCTTAAAGCTTTAAGATTTGGTTCACTTTTAAATGCACAGCTAAGCGTTGGAATATTGTTTTTATTTTGTTTATGTGCAGAATAGCTTATCTTATCTTGATAATGAGGTAAATGATGATACTTTGTCATTAATCTCATTAACCCTATAAATAGGGTTAATGAGATTAATGACAAAGAATCATCATTCAACCAGGTAGATTAGATTGTAAAAGTGACAAATGTGTGGGTTTTATTTTTGCGGGGAGTTGGCTTAATAACGAGACCACTTAAAGAGAAATGAGTCTCGCAGATTGGACTTGAGGTGTGTGCATTATGAAGTGATCAGTGATTTTGTCCGTTAGTTTAGATTGCAACGGTAATACTTTTTAAAAATGTTTTGTTAATGAACACACCCGAATTAGCTTTGACACAGTGAGGAAATGAGACACATTTATCACGAGTCGGCTCGAAACACTTGTTTTCCTCTGTTTGGGATTGTAAATCATGTTGATGGAACATCTGGAGTTTTAATCAGCTTTGTTCAGCACCAGAATCATTGACAGGTCTGAGGAGAGCCGTTTGAAGCTGACAGTGCCCTGCTTTGCAACAGCAATTACTTTGATGGCAAAACAGTGTGCCGCCTTTTTTGGGGTAGTATCAGTTTTCCTTGTCGGGGCTATTAGAAGTTTGTACACAAAGTTATCTAAATTTGTCATTTAAATTTTAGGCACCAGCTCCCACGCAACCCGGAGAGGGAAAATGAGTTAAAGAGAAAATAGATGTTTTTGCCCCCGTTTGTATTCAAGTTCAAGAAGTTCAAGTTCAAGAATCTTTATTATCCACGGAGGGCAATTTGTTGTACAGCCAGTAGACATAAAAACAACTAAACAAAAACATTCATACACAAAAATCACAGATGTTCATTAAGGAATTTACCTGCTGCTGGGATAAATGAGTTTTTAAATCTATTTGTCCTGCATTTGGTCAACTGATGCTTCTTTGAGTCGCTTTGAGTTTAAGTCTGACTTGACTGATCAGTCCAAGCTGGGCTAAGTACAAAATCTACTTTTTTTAGCCCCTAAATACATTTTGTAGTGTACTTAGAGTCTCTAGAAGTGCAGAAAAGTTGAATTTAGTTTCTCAGCTGTGTGTATATCTTTATATTCTGTTTAAGTGATATATTTCACTCTGTTCAGTTTTCTCGTATTTTGAACAAAAACGTCACAGTATTTGCTGCAGAACTGCTAAAAATGATCATGGGCTCTCGCCTAAATAATTTTGCAAATATGCAATTCTGCAGGTTTGTCATCTTAATTCTCCTCTGGCTCTGAGTCAGACTCTGGCTCCATGTAAGGCTGGATGGATAAGTCTTCCCTTGTTGACATCTTTGAATCAGTTTTTTTTTTTTATAAAAAGTTTCTGCAACGATAAATATCAAACTACAAAAATGGCTGAAGGAAGAGACGTGGACAATGATCATTGAGAGTGATGGTGCGTTCCAGTAGCACTGGGAAATGGAAATGTTCTTGCTCCCATTTGTAAATTTCAACTGCAACACCCCCTCCAGTGGTAAATCCCATCTGTATAGTGAGAGCGACTGCAACTGTCCCGTATCGATGTCAAGATGGCGGCTACTGGCATCTTTAGAAAGTTGATACTCTATAATATTTTCTGTTAATTATCATTCTTAATGTTATTGTGCATCTTTAAATACAAGTAGTGCGATTTTGTGCACACTGTGCATATTAAAATCAATGTTTAGCCCTCTTTTTGTCATTGTTTATATTGTAACAGTGTTGTAGCTAGGATAGCGGCAGCAATACAATCACCTAACTGGAATGTGATTTCATATTTTTTCAGTTTTTTGGGGGGAAATTACGTCGTTACCACTTCCCAGTTCTGGAATATGATGTAAATGGAATGCACCATGAGACCTGCAGGGGTTGGTTTGAAACGCCTCATTTGCATATTAAGAGACAGCACCAAAACGAGTTGATCTCAGACATGCTTCAGAACAGAAAGAGGATCTACACTAAGGAGGAGTTCAGACCAAAGCATTGACGTTCCTCTTTGATGATTTAAATGTGAAAAGGAAGGATTTAAAAACCTGATGTATCCTTTGTAAAACAACTTCAGTCTTAAAAGACTTCACAGCAGTTCATGCAAAAAGGGTTTTTCTTAAACCGTAAGGACTTTAAGGACCACAAAAACGTGCTTAGCTAATCAGATCAGCAGACTTATAATTAGCTTGTCATTTCCTAATTAACACCCTTTATTCTTCATCTCATCATTAGGTGATATTATTAGTGAGGACTGGCTTGCCATTAGCTAATTATGAGTCTGGTAAGATGAAATGTGTAGGTAAGGAGTGGGTAACCATTATAACATTTTTGGAGTGGGAGTTGTTTTAAAACAGCACTGACCCATTTTAATCTTGGCACAGTTCAAACTAGCCATCAGCTCATCAGTCTGGTCAGAATTACTCTATTTCTTCAGATTGAAGTCATCAAAGAGCTATATCTACAAGTACAATATTATTTGTTCAAAACCTTTCCACAGGACCCCACTTCCATAGATCGGAACGATCGCTTTAAATTCTCATCTGCCCCTTTGCCCTCATTTCTGTCCTCTTAGCGTTCCTGCTTGGCTTTATTTGCTCACCTTTCATCTGAAAATCATTGAACTCAATTGAACAAAGTGATAGAGTGAACCTTTCTGTACGGGTTGAGCAGGGGAGTTAAAGAAGGCAACCGCCCCTGAACTTACCTCCCAGTGCAACTAATTGCCTATAATTACACCTGACTGCTCCTGCAGAATGCAAATCAGTAGAGATCCAAATGTCTTATCCGCAGTGCAAACCTGTCTCACGTCAATGTGGAACTGATCTGTGTACAGTGAACACAATGGCCTCAATAATATGAGTTTAGAAGATACAATGATAGCACTCCTTCAGCTGTAATTACTTGCATCGTATTGATTATTTACCTGAATGTGGCTTGTGTTAAGGAATCTATTGCAATTACACTTATCTAAAAAGGCCTGTTATCTTCTGTTGTGTTTTTTTTTCTTCTTCTTCTTGCCCTCAGGGGGAATATTTGAATCCATCGAGAGTGGCCCCTCCGGAGCAGAGGAACTAGCCTTTAAATTTGCCTTGAACACAATCAACAGGAACCGCACATTGCTCCCAAACACCACACTGACTTATGACATCCAGAGAATAAACATCTTTGACAGCTTCGAGGCTTCCCGGAAAGGTGGGTGAAGGACCGAGGGAAAAAAAGCATCAAGCAGAACTTCAATTTCATCAGATTTCTGTGAAACGTTTTTTTCCCCCCCACACAGCCCTTAGAGACAATTATTGTGATGCCTTCTGACTTATTCTTTATCCAAACCTGATGCAACAAATGCTCCAACCTTTCAAGCTTGGAACACATCAACATATTCATGGCTCAGTTTTACTCGTCACAAAACGATAGGCTTAATAGGTGACAATAAAAGGCTAAAAGTTTACTTTTTCAAATGGATTTATTTTAATGGTCTCATCTTTTAGAAGCTGTGAAAAAATGGTGAAAGATAAAAAAACTCCTGAAAACCTTGATGTCTTTGAACAATCTTTATTAGAAGGTTTAGACTTTAAGATTAATATTATGTTTGTTCTGAAGACTGTTGTCACCACTACTAACAAAATATCACAAAAAACATAAAAGCGATCAATTTAAATCTTATTTAATGCCTTGTTTATTAAAAATTGAAATCTGTCACAAAGTGCTGGGTATGCCACAAATAATAAAAATGAAATATTAACCCAGGGAATCATGACACAATATGGGATATTTATAGTTGAAACTGTAAATTTTACATTTTAGAGCTGCTCTTCGTTAATGTTAAATTATTATAAAAAATATATCAATACAATGTTGATCTGCTTTTGTTAAAGAAAATTTAAAAAACAAAAATATAGTGAAGTCTCCCAAAGTCATGTTATTTTTTAAGGTTTGAACAATCCTGCAGAATAAATGTAATATTTTCACACATGCTGTGTGTTTAAGAGCATTTTGTTCATGTACAATAAAAATGCATATAAAATTAAGTAGATTTACTTGCATACCGTTACACAATTTTAAACATGCCTTCCCAAAACTGTGGATTTGTTTGCAAGGATATTGAACAAATACATGGCCCCTCTATGAGTATTGATGACTTTTTACTCCTTATCCTTTACTAAATCCTTGATCTGCCACTGAAAAAATCAGGGCTTCACTGTGCTGTAAATATATTCGCAGTCTTTCAGTAAAAATCTAACACTCATAGACACAATGCAACTGCAAAACATGCTATTTTGGTATGGTATTTTATTTAAAAGATCAAATTTCCTGTAATATACAGGCATCTGCGATTCCTGGAATTGGCTAGAAAAAGTGTTTATAATCTATTGTGCAAAAAGTGAAAACATGCTTTTTTTCACTTTTTTTCCCCACTACAGTTTAAAAGATTTGAGAAGTAGAAAAAAAATCAGCACAGCAAAGTGATGCATTACAGCAACGTTTACAAGAGTTTTAATATATTACAACTTTGAAACAAGCCTAACAGAAGATTAGGTGAATAAAATGTGCTTGACAAAAAAAAATCATCTTGTTCTTAATTTTTTATGCTCAAGTTAAAAAATCCAACAGAAACATAAAATTAACTAAGCGCTTCCGCTCGTTCCAGCATGTGACCAGCTTTCTCTTGGGGTGGCAGCCATTTTCGGCCCCTCACACAGCTCGTCTGCCAACGCGGTCCAGTCCATCTGCAATGCTTTGGGAGTGCCCCACATCCAGACCAAGTGGAAACATCAAGTGTCAGACAACAAGGACTCCTACTATGTCAGCCTGTTCCCCGACTTCTCCTCGCTCAGCCGGGCCATCCTCGACCTGGTGCACTTCTTTAAGTGGCGAACGGTCACTGTGGTCTATGACGACAGCACAGGTACAGGTACAGTCAGTGTCTGTCCTCTTTCAATCCTCCTGTTTTTCTGTGATGATAAATGTTCTTTTTTATTGATATTTTATTTCGTAAATCATCGTTTGCGCCATAAAATGTTTCGATGCGGGGGCAGGGGGGCAAAAAAATCTAAGAGGCACCAGGTGAAGTACAAAACGTGGCACTGCTCCTCAGAGTTCAGCGGGCGCTTTGTAACCTGTCAAGTTAATTCAGAAATCAATAGCTTACTGTTCTGTCTCAGTCCTCCAGGTGCTGCCCATGTCAGTCTTCCAAGAGAGTGAGCAGCGGCAGAGGGAGGGGGGAATAAAATAAATAAAACCACATTACCCAGAATGACCCAGTGTCTCTTTAGATTAATGCAATGCAGAACTGTAGTGCGTGTGTGGGGGCTGACAACAGCCATTAATAACACACAGAGACACTTGATCTCTGAGTGTGGCTATCAAACGTGTCTGTGAGCCACTTTGTCTATCCTGTAACTTTGCAAAGTGGCTCATAATACGTGTTTTAAAAGGCACGTCGTATTTTAGCTGGAGTACAGTGATATTTTTGTGAGGTAAAGTGTAATCACTCTAGAGAAGATGACAATATTCACAATTTATGAGCTATTTGGCATGATGCAGCTGACAACTAAATGCAAGTAAATTACACAGAAATCCAAGTAGATCTACATTTTAGACAAGACGTCCAATGAATTCCCTCCCTGCTGCAGAAATGGATTTTGTTCTGTAGTTGTCATTATAAATTGTGCCACTAAATGCACACAGAATCCTTTTTAGCTCCTTTGATCCATTTAAGTGACTCAGAACGGTTACCTTTACTACCGTTTCTTTCTCTAGCATCGTTGCACATTTGTGACATACATTACGGTAAACAGGCCATCCTGCAGCATTCTAGCACCAATATGACCTCAGATTACATCCCACCGGCTCATCCCACTTGCCACATTTTTCTGACTCATCTCTTTGACCTTCCTCCACTTCCTGCCTCTGAGCTCCAAACGGTAACACCCTCAATCACCCCTCAAATTGTCCCAGAAAGATGCCAAGAGATGGCCTCCTGCCTCTTTACCTCAGTTGGGAGCAGTTCCCGGCCTCCTGTGTGTGTGTGTTTTTTTTCTTTCGTGTTGTAAGACACCTGACGTCCTGAAAAGTGTGACAGCTGCATTGCTCCGCGCTTCACTTCCACCCCAGTCTCAGGCTGTAATCACACAGCGTCATGCTCCAGGGCCCCGCGCTGCTGATTGGAGCCTATCTGACGTCTGGCAGGAAAAACTATCGGAGGGGATAAAATATTCACACACAGCCGTTAGAAGATCCAGGGGGAATGTCTGAAGGCATTAGCCAGAGCTCGCAAACATCTACACTGACAGTGTTTCCCAAACGTTGAGCTCCCTTGACAGATTTTTTTTTTCCTTGCTTAACACCTCCCAAAGTGTCAGCACGAACAAAAACAGGGAGAAGCAGACATGCCCCAGAGTAGGGATCTATAGGGATTACCTTAGGACAGCTCTCAGAGGTTCAGAATTCCTCCCTATTGTAGTTCGTTTCACAACAAGACCTGCATGTATCTATTTCGCACCAATTTTTTTACAGGCCTCGGGGAGATCCAGCCCTACTCACGGTAAGACCATTAAACTGCTCACACAGCACTTCGTTTCGAAATATAAAAAAAAAAAAAATAGGCTGAGCTATCTTAAAGTGGTTCCACAAAAAAAATGAGGGGGAGAAAAAAAAAAATCCTATCTTTCTCTAGTTCTCTCTCAAACTACCCTTTCTGCTCCATCCATTTTTATACCCATGACAAGTAATCATCTCTCCCATCAATTCGGCCCCCTTTCATCCCTGGACTCTGAAGTCCTTCAGTGAGGGAGAAACTCATTGTAATCTCATCACAGTATCTCCTGGAGAGCTTTCTACCTGAGCGTGTGGTCGAGAAATGAAAGGTGAAGATTGGAGCTGAATATGTGATGGCGGCGTCAGGCTCCCCAACCCGAGGGGGGGCGGTTTGGTGGTGCAGGGAAAGTACAAGCTGGGCAAACAGAGCCACTCTCATCAGAACACATCTGAAGTGTGTGTGAAAAGACAGAAGAGGCTGAATTGACCGAGACTTTCCATCAGGATAAAATTGAACCTATTCAGTGCTTCAGTGTGGCGTCCTGGAACACAAGAGCGAATCAACATTTTGGAAGCCTCTGTCAGATTGGAAGTTAATGTAGGAGGGAGGGGATCGAGGTTCTTTCTGTTTCGTGCTTTTGGTTTAAAGGAGTGCAATGTGCTGGCTCGTTCTCCTGATGGGTCTGAAGCAGTCTGTTTGCTTGCCAAGCATGTGTAGGAGGATCAATAGAGTGTGGATTAGAAAGGCATGCATATAAGTCTTTTTCTGCCGAGAAAACCTAATTCCAGTTTTTTTATTTATTTCTTTTTTTTCATGGCACCCTTAGAATCAGAGATACTTCAAAATGGCGACAGATCAAACACACTCTGTTGCTCCGTTTTTTTTTTTTTCTTTAAAATTCCGCTTTCATTCTATGTGCATCCTTTTTGTCCGCAGGTCTCATTCGACTGCAAGAGCTGATCAAGGCACCGTCGCGGTACAACATCCGTTTGAAGATCCGACAGCTGCCCACAGAGACCAAGGACGCCAAGCCACTTTTGAAGGAGATGAAGAAGGCAAAGGAGTTTCACGTCATCTTTGATTGCGGACACGAGATGGCTGCCTGGATTCTGAAACAGGTGCAGTCACCTTAATGAGCTGCCAAAGTTTCAGGCAATCATTGCAAAAGTAAAGCAATGAACTCTGTGCACACACCCAATGAAATCAGACCTATCACAATACTGTTCAACCTAATACTGTGGCAAAAAAATGAGCATTTGGTAATAAAATGAACAATTTGTATCGTATTATTCCCTGGATTTGAATAGGACTCAAGATTTACATACTTTTCTCTTGTAGACTCAGCGCTGAGTGCACAGGCTCATCGTTCATTCATTATGTATAAGTGCTAAAACAATAAGCTCATGTACTCTCACTTTATTACTCTTTCTCTTAAGCACTGATTCAAATCATTAGGATACCTTCCTCCTGCTCTGTGCAGCTGTAATCTCATTGTGCAATATTAGATCTCATCTACTGACCTATCGCAGACGATGCTCTCAATTGCACAATAAAGTTTTTTAATTAGAAAGTGTAACTCTGCTCACAGACATGTTGAGTTCATCGAACCAAAGCACATTATTTATGACATTTGCGGGGGATTTTATTGAACGGAAGAATATTATTGCACGGTTGGAAATAAGCACCCGCACAAACCTGCGAGACGGCAAAGAATGAGCGTTGTTCAGGAAAAAGAAAACCTTCTTATGTGACATTTTAAGCATCATCTACAACGCAGACGTATAAAAATACTTTGTGTTGCAGGACATTTTGTTTATGCCACAGTGAGAAGATTGCAGTGCTTTTGTTTTTGTGGCCGTTGGCTCCTTTCTGGGCTTTTTTGCTTTTTTTTTTTAAAAAAGCATTTGCTAAAAACAACAAAGATTTTGGAAGGTATTTAGTGTGTTTTGAAAAGTGAAATGAGTTGTGAAATGGACACGTTTATATCAGCGTGAACAACACATTTAGTGTGAAACATATCAGCTTTAAAATGCCTTTTAAAGTACATCTTTTTCACACAAAATGTGAAAACACACAAAAAAAAACTGTAGGTAGAAAGTGTCATTTAATTGTTTAGAAAAGTTAATTTTTAGTTGTGTTTTTTTCTTTTCATTTCTTTTGGTTATATGTAGAATTTTATTTATATATTATATTATCCTATAATTCTTAAATAAATTAGAGGTTGTCAGTTGTTCTAAGTGAAAATCATAGGTTCCACCTATGTATTTTCTGCTTAAAGGAGACATAATGATGATGGACCTGCAATGCTTTGATCTGAGTTCCTCCTAATTGCAACTTCACAAGCCCCTCTTTCACCCCTGTTCTGAGGTGTGTCTCAGATCAACTCGTTTTGATGCTGTCACTTTAGATGCAAATGAGGTGCCTTACATGTTGGAGCCAGAGTCTGACCCAAACTCAGAGGAGAACGAAAGAACCACAGATTCCCAAAATTACTTATGCGGAAGTCCACAAACGTTTTTTTATAAGTTCCACAGCAAATAATGTGTCGTCATTCCTTAAACTCTGAATAGAGAAAACTGAACAGACTGAAAAATATGACCCTAACAGAATATAAATGCAGCTGCTGAAGAGACTGAATTCAACTTTTCTGCACTCCTGGAGACTCCAAGTACACAACAAGATGTATTTATTGGCTAAAAGTGGATTTTGCAGAATGTGTCCACTTTAAAGGAATTGTCCAGTCAGCTTTGAAGAGATGTTCTTGTTATGATTTTGCAGGCTTATAAAATCCACTCTTTTTTTTGTTGTTGTTGTCTTTTCTAAAACTTTACATTTTTGCATGACACAATTTGTCAATGCTCTGATCAAATACAATTATTTTGCATAGTAACACAAATGTTTGGTTATGAAAACAATGACAACCTAAACAAATGTCATGTTTTAAAGACTTTAAAAATCCTTTTGAAAAACTGGCACATTACTGTTTGGACAAAGACTTTGGTTTCTTTCTCTACACTCTGTCCTCCTGATAAGGTTATTTATGGCCATTAGACAAACTGTCACTTCAAAGTTGCCTGGACTTTCCCTTTAAATATGTCTTTTTCTGAGTCTTGATGACCAATGTCACCTACTATAGAAGTGAAATAGCATCTGAATGAATCATTCTAATTGATGACATTATATTCTCATTTAAATGTATTTAAGTGTACTTAACGCCTGATGTTCTTTTCTCCCTCTAGGCACTGGCAATGGGTATGATGACTGAGTACTACCATTACATTTTCACTACCCTGGTGAGTACATCAGCACTTTTCTGAACTGTTGTTGACTAAATGCAAAGATGGGCCAGATTTCCCCCCATAGTTCTGCACTTTTCTGTTACTTAAAAATGTTTGTTTTCAACATTTTCTTTTTGTTGGACTGCAAACATTTACTTGATTTGTTTGCTGCAACACAATGTACATCATCCATCTGTCCATGAGTCTGGTAGAAGTTTTCTGCTTTAAGACTAAAATGAGCAAACTTTTACTTTTTAGAAAGTTTTTATTTAAAGAAAAAAAAAATCCATGTTTTTTTTTCTCTCTTGTGTTTGAACCATTTTTTGAAGCTCCTCCGCAAACTGATGAAAAAAGCTGAGTCACTCTCAGCTACTTGATACACGTTTTGCATGTTAAACTCGGCTGTGAAAAGTTTAAATCGAATGGATTCTCCCTAATCCGGCACCCACTTTTCACCCCACCTGGCTGACCACTACCCTGACTGCAGGAGACAAAGGCAGGTGAAAGTATTTTCCTCTGACTCCGACTGCCATTTGAAGTTCCCCCACACAAAAAAAAGTTCTTTGATCTAGCCACTACAAAGATTGCCCACTGCCATGCTCCAGATGAAAAGCAGCACATCCTCCCTGAGCCCAGAGAACAGAAGACTGAGAGCTCTGATAATAACCCTGAGCAGGAGATACTGTCACCTATTTGTACCATTATAGACCTAACAAACAAATAAAAAAACACCATGCTGCTTGGAGCACAACTGGAAAGTTTGAAAAAATACTAAAAATCCCACGTATAAGTAGTGCATCCACATATATGCATGAACCGCTCTAGATGAAAGGAGAAGAGGGTGACAGCAGGTATGTCATTGCAAAAGAAGAGGACAGCGATTCGGTGGCATTGCTGCTGCCCGTTGTGATGGAAACGAGCCTACTTTAACAACGGCCAGTGTTTGGCAGCGCAAGGTTCACTCTGCTGGCTTTGGCCACTGTATACTCTGGTACCGAGCCATTCCTGCTGCTTTCGGAAGAGCAAATATTGACCATGGCACCCCTGTTTTGTGTGCATCACCTGCTGCTGTTGCTCTTTCAACTGCGTGGCTGCGTCCCAGAGACATCTGCCCGGTTAGATTCCAGACATGCCGTATATACAGGACAATCAGGTTGTCCTTTTACTTCCACATGATAGATGGCAGACCACCAAAAGCCTGCCTGTAACCTTGAAAGCATTGCCTTAATCAAGGCTACTGCCTCAGCATGAGAAAAACAATCTCTGAAATACCTTCAAATGTACCTCTCTGCTCGGTTATTGTGCTACCGCTGCAGATCAACTAACTTCTCTTGATTGCTAGGAGGTGTATAAAAAAGTGTAAAAGATGAGGAAAGAAAGCTAATTTCTTCCCTGTATAATAATGTTCCAGCTCCAGGTACATTTTATTCAATCGTTGTTCGTTTTTTTCCTTTTAAACCCCAAAAATGGGAAAACAGTCCATCTTTTTATTTTTGTTAAAATCAGTTCATCATTTGTTTTTTTTTTTCGTTTGACACAAAAACATGATGTTACACATATTTACACGGACCGTTCCGCTGTTGAATCTTTGCTTCTAGGACCTTTTTGCTCTCGACATGGAACCGTACCGCTACAGTGGAGTCAACATGACGGGGTTTCGCATACTCAACACCGAAAACTCTCAGGTGTCATCAATCATTGAGAAGTGGTCGATGGAGCGGCTACAAGCCCCGCCCAAACCGGACTCGGGGCTGCTGGATGGATTCATGACAGTAGGCTGAAACCTTTTTGTTGTAAAAAAAATAAATCTACATGCAAGAATATCTTTATGGTTATACTTGCCCGAGTGACCAAACCACTTGGATTTTTACGATGCAGGCGACGGTGCTCAGGAGCTGCCGTCTTTATGGGAATATAGATCAGTTTTGATGCAACAGACAAATGTTTTTGAAAAATGCAATGCTTCTTTCAAAAAGGAAATGTGTGGGTGTGAGATGTCAATCACGAGCGCCGTGTTGCAGGGTTCCTGGGGTGAATATAGGAGTAGCATAAATGCCCTCTGCGTGGAGCTTTGGAGTTGGTGCTCCTGGGTCTAAATGCTCAGTAATGAGCCGGTATGAATGGTAATAGCCGTTTATCTGCCCTCCTGCCTCTCACATCCTCTACTGGGAGCATGGCCAAAATATGACAATCTGTCAGTGTTCATGCAGAGGGAGGGAGCAAATTGGATGGAGATTATGGCCTTGGTTTTTTTTAGGACGGCGTCCAGAAAAGCCAGGAATAAGGTGATTTGAAAGTGAAAAAGGGAAGAGCGCTCATCATGGACGTTCAAGGTCCCTCTCTGGGTCTGTTGTTGTAAACAGTCAATTTACTCCGCCTCCCTCGCATCACCTTCCTCTGAGACAAACACCTTTTTTTTTTCTTTCGCCCCCTTTCCTTTTAGCCGTCCATTCTGTTTTTTTTGTTTTTTGTTTTTTCTTGGCAGATTCAGGGTGTAGAGTGAGATATCTGTGTAATGTAAGAAACGTCGTCTCATCAAAGGCTTACAGATGAGCCTTTGAAATCAACGCAGCACATGATGTGTATTCATAAATCAATCACAGCTTTGAGGTCTTTTTTTTACTTCGGATCAAAAATGAACACTTAATATCAGTCAAGGAAATGAATGTCTATCGCTCACCGCCAAAGGCAATAATGTTTTTGCTTGTGCCTGTCCATCTGTGTGTGTGTGTTTGTGGGGTGGATGGAGGGGGATTGTCTGTAGATTAAAAACTAAAATCTCATAAACTATCTCAATCAAGATGGCCGCCACAGCTAACAACCTTAGCACTACATGCTGCATAATATGCTTCGTCTGTAGCCCAATCAGTGAGTTCAGTAACGCCTTCACCATAATTAAAACCTGCCTTGGGTCTATTCTGGACGCTCAGAATTTCATCACGGAATTAGAATTTCTTCTTTTGTGTTTTTATTTTTTTAGGGTAAGTTTATGTAAGTACTTATATTCTGGATAAAAGTCTTGTGCTGAGTCATGAAAAAAGGATTAATTAATTTTGTGCCCATTTGGATTATTTAATCCAAATAAATTTCAGTCCCATCAAAGAAATGTGTATGTAAACCCAGCTTGTGTCAAAAAATTGCAACACCCACTGTTGTAAATATAAATATATAGAATTTCCCTCAAACATGTACAGCATGTGCCTTGGAAATTTTGTGTAGAAAAATGAATACAATGCAAAAACTAAAGAAACTTGATTTTTTTTTCCCCTATGCAGCAAACTGATGGATATTAGTGGTTGAATTTCAAACTGATTTATGAGCACTGCATGAATCATTTTGTCAGATCTTACACCACATATTGACAGATCTCACTGGTCTAGAAATACGACTCGATAATAAATAATGGGCTCAAACACACGCGTGATAAAGTGCTTCATTAGGGTGGTCTATTTATAAGTGCAGGGGTCTTGGTGTCGTTCTTTTTCTGAAAGCTTTCCTGCCTGAGACGATTCTGTCAGATGACTGAATAAAGTCATTGTCACAGAAACGCGTCGTGGATGAACACTTCTGCAGGTGATGAAACAAATCCACGAATCTATTTTGAAAAAGCACGTATAGAATTGGACACAGACTTCAGCTTTTTCAGTAACACGGATGTCTTCAATTAGCATGCAGATTGCGTGATATTTATGCTCCAGTCCTTCATCCGAAGAATACAGGTTTTATGGTGTCATTAAATGAAATGGAGGGTGGACTGCAGCAGGCAGTGTGTGACCCAACACCCGCTGACCCTCCCTCCTTCCAGCCTTTTATAGCATCTCTTGGAAGCCTTTTTCTCAGTCTGCGCAGCACAGACGCCTTGCTGGGGCTCTGAGCTTGTTTGCACTCAGTGACCAGGCAACAGTTGTGTAGCAATGGTTACCAGGACAACACTGTACATGTCACCTCGTGATTTCACGGGGGATTGATTGACTGAGGTGGGATGAGGCGAGGGGGAGTGAGGTGACAGGGATTGGAGGCAAAAGAGCTTCGATGACATGGAGGAGGAGTGGAAGGGGGGCAGAGACGTTACAACTGTTGAGAGCCGCACGCAGACGTTTTCTCACATCACGAGGCGAACGCGGGGCCGTGTAAAAAATCACAGTGACACTCGGCGCCGTGGGTGAAGGCGAGCTTTGTCTCCAGCACAGATGGATCGGGAGAAGTCCATCGTCGGACGAGGCGAGCTCGCAGCCACAAACGCTCTTTCCGGTTTTCTCTGAACTCTGTTCGTGAGAAATGTCCCCGATGAGGAGGAAGGCGCTTTGTGAAAATTAATTAGTCCAGTTTATTTTTATATACAGTATTTGCTGTTTATCTTGGGGTAGCGGTTGTGTTTCAAAGTGAAAGCACAGTAATTAGAGACTTAGCTCCTTAAACACAGACAGAATGCAGACACAGCGTTAGAGACAGACCGACTAATCGCAGGCCGGTTTTAATCGGCCCATGTTGGCCACTTTTTAAAAGTTGTCCATCAGTCATGTCTGTGCAGATTTAATCCATAACTAAGGAGGCAAATCAACATCCAGCCACAGCTGCTACAATCAGCTTACTGTAGCCCAGGCTTTAGTTTTTTAGAGAATTGGAAAGGATTGAAACATTAAAGGTGTAGTGTGACTTTTTAATTGGTATCAGCCAAAGTCAGAATCCGGAGGTCAGAAGATCAGTGATCGATCAGAAAACTGCAATCAGTGCACCCCTAATTAACTTTGATGTTTCATGTTTAGCTTTGTCTAAACACGCGTTCCTCATCTCTTTGCTATGGCTGAGCACTGCTAACAAACAATAACTGAGCTCTACCTGGTATTTCCTGCAAAGAAACATCAATTTAGTGCGTCCTCTTATAACACTGAAAAGTACTACGTGTATTACTGATTAATGTGAAATAAATGATGCATAAATACTATTAAAAGTAAAAGAAGAGAGTTTTACCCACTGTTAAGTTGTGGTGAGTAGCTGCTGTCTTCAATTTTGACCCCTCCCAGTTTCTGACTGAGAGGGGCGTTCCAGTTTAAATGTATGTGGGAAATTCCCACTTTTAGTAAAACTGGGCCACAGCAAATTTTCACCGGCTGACAGCTAATGGCTACCAGCTATTGTTTTAACCTTGTGCACCCCCACCTAGTGGTGGGATGACATCATTTTGCAGGTAAAATAATCAACATGCATTATGGGAGATGTAGTGTATGGTCAGTGTTGGCTTTAATGCAGTATACGTATATTTTAAAACATTCTTGCGGGACATATTTGGCCCACAGGCCTTGAATTTAACACAATTGTGTTTTAAAGATTATATATATTTATTTTTAGTAACTGCTAACAGGCCCCTGTGAGGCTTGTATTCAAATCTCAGTAAATCATGAGCCACAACCAGTCAAGGTTATAAGTAATTATTGTTGTACTTTGTTAAATGAAAAACACATTTTGGCAAAAGAAAATAAAGTTGGTGTTGTTTATCAGCCACTGGCTGGTATGTTTGTAAAGATTGGTAAGAAAACCATATGTTAGTCTACACAACATGCAAGGTTGGGACAATATTGTAAATGCTTTTACTCCTGAAAGAGTTTATA
>JARVGW010000086.1:14342706-14352810 GCA_031762495.1 Anablepsoides rubrolineatus | reverse complement strand
GTTTGTAAAGTGATTAAAAAATGTTGCTTTTTATTTCCACCAATTGTGGTTGTAAATTCCAAGACAAGGAAATTAACCTGATGCAATGATGATTAGTACTTAAACCCTTTTTTTGATAACATTTTGTACAATTTTCATATGTTTTGAAATATTCTTGCAAATATTCTTGAGCAAATATTCTTGAGCCATTTTACTTTTCCTCCTCCTTAGAGGGAAAATGAAATTTCCATGGAAATCAGGTTGAGCGACTGTGAGGACTCTGACAAAACCTTCAGTCTGTCCCACTTGAGTCGGTCTATTTTAGATTTAGAGGTTTGTTTTAATGAACTCCACTGCGTTAGAGGCCATCTTCTTTTATCTATTTGCTGGTATTTCCTTTCAACATTAAAATATTCCATAAACAATAAAAGACAATGAATTCTTTGTTGCTCTTTCTAAAATGTTGCATCTTTTTTTTCTGATTGTAGTCAAATTATTCTTTGTTCATCTTTATCAGTCTAAAGGTTGTTTTTGTTTTCAAAATTCTTTTTTTTCAGCTACTGATGCAGAATCTTATGACAAGAATAATTTATTTTACTGATGACTTGACACTGATGAATAAATCTGTACATTTTGCAGCCATATAGGTTTAATTCAATATTTAGTCATCCTAAAATCAACTTTCTCTAAAAAGGTTTATGACCTCATTGTGACTTCCATTATTACCTCGACTTTCTAAACTGCATTACAAAAGGAGGATTTCAGTCTTACAAGCCTTTTGTCATTTCATGTTGAACAATTAGGCTTTTTTTTCCCCCCCAGAATGTCGAGCATCAGCTTAAAGAAGTCCATGGCTGCTGATTGCCAAGAGGTTTGAGGCATCGGCGTATTTATAAACCTTTTAAAATTAGCATCACCTGCCCTTTTCAAACTCCTGACAATTTGCGTCAGGGAGCTGGGTTATGATATCTCAAATGAGTTTGCACTATTGCTCTAAAATCACTTGTTGTGTTTATTGAAAATGTTAGATGTTTGGCAGCACAGGGGTTTGGTGTTTAGAGCCGTCACCTGACGAGGTTTCATATTTCCTCTCGCTCTGCATTCATTTCCCCCTCTAAAAACATTCACTTTAGGTGAACTATTGATTCTAAATTGACCTCAGGAATGACTTGGCGCACACATGTTGTGTATATTTGTGTTGGCCCTGTGATTTCCTGGCATTTTGTCCCGCATGAGCAGCATCTCTCACCCAGAACCAGCTGAGTTTAGTTCCAGCACAGCATGATTTAATATCGGGGTAATTTTTAGACATTTCTACCATACTTAATTGCCTGCCAGAGAGAGAGAGAGAGAGAGAGGCGAAGGTGGAGCGATAATGTTTTTGCCTGTGCGTGCGCTTCTGTTACCAAAATATTTCACCAACGACTTGATGGATTTTATTGAATCTTGCAGAAAGTAATCATTGGACGTGTCTCTACAACTGATTACCTTTTGGGTGGCTGCCACAGCCAACTGACTTTAATGAACACAAAAAATGGCTTGAACTTAGTCGGTTTTATGGATATTCTGCTAAAATTTGATGTTGTGGCTGAGAGACATTCACAACACATACTCGAAGTGCTACTCATTACACAGAATCTTTTGCTTAAAATGTTAGACTTAAAGCCAGTTTTGTTTTGTTTTTTAGCAAAATATCTCATGAATGATTTCCAGATTTAAAATAAATGAAAAAGTGATGATAAGGCTTTAGATTTGACATTTATAAAAGCATAATCTGATGCACTCAAGTCATAACAGAGTTTTATATGGGTGTGTTTCATGAGTACACACATAATTGTGCATGTTGTTATTTTTAAGATTTGACCAAAACTGTTACATAATTTCTCAAAATGAAATATTTTTAGTCTAAAACTTTGGCATAAAAAAACACCACGAATTCCTTCAAAGAATGCTAGGTCTTTCATTTGTTTGTTTCTACAAAAACTATTTTAAATTGTTTTTTATTAAATAGTTATTTATCCCATGTGTCTATAATTACTCTCCTCATTCAGTAAAATATTTGATTGGACAGCTTTGTTGTGTTTTTAAGTGATTTCAAATCCCAGGTAAATAGTTCGGGATGTTTTTACATATAACTGATAGAAAACAAACCATTTTCTTCTTTGCCCCCTTAAGAGGCTTAGAGCTCAATTATTTTCTATTTTTTACCTCTGCATCATTTCATTGATGTCTACATTTTGCTGAGCTGTAATTACCACCGCAGAGAGCTGGATGTTCTCCAGTGTCATCAACACAATTGAAAATTCTGGTGTAATAGCTCATAAAAAATGACTCTTATTAATAGTAAGTAGCTGCTCCCTTAGCTGATATGACACACAGTGAGACGCGTGTTAGACTAAAACAAGCTAAATGAACTGAAAACGCAATAAACACTCTGGGAAAATGTGCAAATTCAACAAACCTTTAAGGAGTTCTTTGAAATAAATAATAAAATGAAGAATTTCAGGAATGAAAATCACTTTGTTTTCTATTGAAACGACAAAATTTAAAAGCAGTATTTCTTAGGAATAGTTCACTTTTTAACTGTCTCCCTGTGTAACTGTTACTGGCAGTCTGCCCTTGCCCAGTGGGAAATAAATTGCATGCAGACGCGAACCATAGGATACGTCGCACGCACATACTGTGAGCTGTTTCGCTAAATGTGCAACGTACAAGCTGTGATCTGCAACACTTTTTTTTTTTTCTTCATGGTAATTTCTTACACAGAATGCACGAACCAAAACAAACTCTTGTTTCTGTGGCCCGGCGGTTGGGCTCAAATTAGGGACAATGGCAGAAAGGAATGGGGGGTGGGGGAAACGAGAGAGGAAGCAGGTTTTGCTGGTGGATGCTGAGAGGAAGAAAACAGACTGGAAGCTGCATTAATAAGCACTGCTGGGAGCAGAGAGGGACACGATGCAGGCAGGAAGAACCGGCGAGGTGGCAGCTTTACGCTCTACTGTTTATCGTGCGTGTTTACATACGTTTTTGTACAATCCTGTCTGTAGGTCTTAAATATCCCTAGAACAAGCTTTAAAAAAATGACCCATTTCCCATTTGACAGATTCTCTTAAGGGGTAACACTTGGCTCTGTGTTGTTACAGAACACAATTGCCGGGAATTTGGCAACTGAAGACACATGAATCCCAAGATGCTTCATTTATACAACATTTTAACCAAACGAGGGCCCTCAGTGTGGGTGTTGAGCCAAATTAGGTGCTCCCCAGTCGGCATGATATTGAATAGATGATGCACACTGCAGTTATGAATCACTGCACAAATAAACTTTACACAAAATAAAATTAAACTCCTGGGAAATCCTTTTATCTGCTTAAACTGGTTTTAGTTTCTATCCTTCAGCTTAAACACGTTACAAAATATTCACACTGCCTTTTTTATTATTGAGCAAAAGACTTCTTTATTCTGTTTTCAACAGTGGTTAATATATAATTTATTAGCGTGACTGGATAGATGAAAGTGATAGTTCAGATCTTTTGAAGTTGGGTACTGTGGAGAGGTTATACACAATGAATATTTCACTTGTTGTAGACAGGTTTTTGAAAGCTCCAGTTTGAAGAAAACAGTTTTGTTCTGACTGGATTGACAAGCTAATAGCCAGAACAAGAGTGTTCATCTCCAATCAGCAAAACTTCATAACGGTTGACAGAAATGTCATTTTATAAACCATGACACTGCTGTCAGTTTTACATTACAGTTATTTACATAGAGTTTTATTTAACACTAGTCTTTTCAGTGCAGTCTGGGTCAATTCTTGCATCAGATTCCTGCCAGAATAGAATGTAATGCAAAACTGACATTAATGAAAATATATTTTTCACCAGCCTCCAAAGGCACAGGTTTAACAGTAATGTTTATACCTGTGTTTGTGTCTGTCTGTACTGCAAGATAATCTCATAAATCATTGAGCAGATTTTTAAGGAAACTAAAGCTGGGTTAGTAGTGCCAAATTTTGGCCCATTTTTTTTTACTTTTCAACAATCTTCAGGACCGCTCGATTATCACGATGGCTCTAAAGATAATCTTAGGATACATTCCTGCCATGCGTGGTGTGTTAAGTGTGTAGTTGTCTCAGAAGAACGTTGGGACTGCGCCAATCTGAAACCGAGGGTGTTTAACGCGTTGGATTGTTCCAAGTCCGAAAACACGGAGGGGAATCCAAAATGCACAAGACACCAGAAAGTCCAGTCGGAGACGTCTTTTTGTTTTGTCTCTGTTAAAAATACTCCACTAACTATACATACTGTGATCAATTTTTGAAATATTATGCACCCCTACTGTTTATACATCAGTACACAATCTGGTTACATTAAAATGTATTTCTCCAAGCTGAGATCAAAAGCTGTGTCCAAATTCAGGGGCTGGGTCCCCAAGGACCCGGTTTACCCGGTCTAGGTGGTCCTTGGTCGACCGCAAAGACCGGAAAAACGTGGCTGTGAAATTGAACGGTCTAGTCTTCAGCTTTTTTCCTGCTTATACCCCGGCATATGTCCTGTCGCCTAGTCTATAAAATTATAAAACCATTAACCCAACCGCTTGAAACTGAATTTTTATACCACCAGATTTTTTATTTAAAACTGTAGTTCTTTCCTTCACTTATTCCGCCATTACTAGCAGGAAAATAATCTCTGGTCGGCCTGCAATGCATTATGGGATAGGGTGGTCCAAGAAGGATCCATCGTACCTGTCCCTCAAATCAAGGAAAGAGGAGGTCACATTTGTCGGTCGCATCGGAGGAGTCTCAAATTTGGACAGCCTCCGATGCAGCGCTGTGACATAAACAATCAACAAATTTAACCCTCGGAGGACCCAGCCCCTGAATTTGGCCTAAAAGCCACCTTCAACGCCGTTTCCACAGAACCTCACATTAAACAAACAGAACTGTCTCTTTAAGCTGACTGCATCGACATTATTTGCAGGGAAAACAAGTGAGCAAATGCCAAAAATAACAGCTAGGCAGCAGACACACAATAATCTAATTAGTTGGCACTGCAATCAACTCCCCAGCACTTTGACAAAACATTTTTCTTTTCCTTTTTGTACGTCATCGCATAGGAGGTAAAAAAAAAAAAAGTGTTTCAGTGATGCATTTGATATATTATAGATGGAGCTAACAGAATGAGCTCCACACAGGTTCACAGGTTGGTTGCGTCCATTACAGCAGTGTGATCTCCCTTTCTCTGATCCCACTTGGCAGAGAAGAGAGGCTTTTAAAGACAGCAACTGTGGAGAGCAGACACTCGATGCCCTGTGCCGGGCATCACCAGCTGGGCTTGGCACACCATCAACATTATTAGCACCACTGCTGCCTCGGTCTATAGAAGCCGTTTGTGGGTGGATTGAAAAAAAAAAAAAGCATAAGAAGAGGAGGAATTTTTTTTTAAGATTCGTTATCCTTATTTGCTGTTTCTCGCCCTTTACTGCAGTGTCTCATCCATTCCATTTATTGTCACAATATATTAACTTAAAGTGAGAGAAAAAAAGAAAATTAAGGATATAAAAAAACTGGTTAAAGGGACCAGACACTATCAAACAGATTCACGTGCTCCTTGAGACATCCTCGGTAGTAACACAAGCAAGCACCTGCTGATGTTCTATGGGGCAATAAAAGCTTTTGCAATCAAGGGGCTATGACTATCATCAGATCTGTATCGTACAATCAGCCCCTGGAGGTTAATGCGGCAGGCAGGAGGAGCTGTGGGTTATTTGCTCACCTTTGGGCTCAGAGATATTGGCTGCCTTTTGGATCTCTAGGCGTGCTATTATCTTGTGAGGGACAGAGAGAACTGCACACGTGGAAAATGGGGATGGCTTTCTTGCAGTGCTGTCAGTACTTTTATATATATTTTGTAAAAAGCAACTAAAATGCACTTTGATTTAGATTTAGCAAACAGGATATTTCTTTCTTTTGAATGCATCTTTTTTTTATATATATCGATGCTTCAAGCCTCCCTGCAAAATGTTCAGTTTGGCAGTAACCCTGATGTAATTAACACTGCTTGTATTGTTTACACTATGAATTAAGTTGGGACTCCCTCCCTGCTGCCTCCCTCCTCCCTCCTCTCTTTTCTGTTGTCTCCTGTTCTCTAGCCACCAGAGCTCACCAGATGGCAGGAAAAATTCAAAAGAATGTTTAAGACCTTCAGCGGGTCTCCTTTAGCATTTCGTTGTTCAGGCGAGTCCGGGTTTACCTTTTTTTTTTGTTGTGTGTGAAGCTTCAGATGCTTTATTGACTCCATATATATTCAGAGTGCATCCTCGTGTCTGTTGACTGGAGGCTTGATTGTTGTGAAACTTGGAAAATGTCTAAACCCAGCAGGAAACATTAAAGCTACTCATTGCAAAGTATGAAATCAAACACAGATAAAGCTACTCTGAACTATATCAAATTGGGCAGTTTGAAAAGTTTACTGTATCTAAATAAAGTTGAATAGGTTCTCTGGACATGGCAAGAATTTGGTGATACGATACATATCAGCACACGGGTAATGATATGATGATACTGCGATATATTGCGATACTGTAAGCAAGACAATATATAGCCATTTTTTTCCTGTAAAATATTAAAATGTTTAAAAACTCACTATAAAGAACTCAGAACAACAGTGAAAAGTGCATTTATATGTCACATGTCTTATAAAATCCATATATTAATCCATAATAAAATTGATATGGTGCTTTTAAGAATTGATACAGCGTCAGAAAATTAAATATTGCGACATTTCATTGCATTGATTTTTCCTTACACCCCTACTCTGGACAACTTCTTATTAGAAAAATTTTTCCGCATTTATCCAAAGTACGATTTCAGTCTGAGGAGCTCAGCCTTATAAGTCGTACCTTCTCATAGTGAATCAACAAGTTTACCTGTACCACTCAAAACTGGTTGTTCACATGCAAAACAGGACCTAACCGATCGTTAGAGCCCTGATTATCGCCTATTGGTTACAGAGGGTAGAGATGTACTCACAATAGTAGCGTTGCAGGAGGAGAACAATTGGACATGGAGGTCTCCATCATTGTTTAATGACGGGCAGTTTCTCCCAAACCAACATTCCACCTTATCAATGATTCCTCAGACTGAAGACGTTTTTTGGATAAAAGACTAAATGTTTAAACAAAGAAGTACCGTAATCAACTTTTTTTATTATCTAGAATGTTGAGAAGCATCAGGATATTTACTCCAGCAGTTGTGCAGATAGATTCAGCTTTAAAATACAAGTCTGCCCTCAATGTAAACAACACATACACAGGTTTTTCATTTAAGGACACATCAACTATATATGGCTGTCATCATATCGAAATAAGGATTACGTTAAATTGAGTCAAAATGACCTATTTACATTTTCAGATTCCTGCTTTAAATGCTACATTTTGATGCCTGGATCATTCTGATATATGATATAATTTGTCTTGTTACAATAATACATTACATTTGTTGAGTAATTTTTGATGTTAATTTAAAGAGGAAACCTCAAGTAGTATTTGTATATTAAGATTGCTAACTCACAAGGAAAAATTCAAAATTTTAAGGCCTTTTTCTACAAAACCAGGTTTTTTGTTGCTACTGCTCAAAAAAATGATTCAATTATAGGATTATATTTCAGACACTTCATTCAAATGATACATTGATAAGGCATTAATTCATTATATTGACATTAATTCATTATTTTTGACAAAATGCAATTTTTGCGCACGTTTAAATGAAAACCCTTATATCTGCCTATTTCTCCACATTCCACTTTTGAACTTAATCCTTGTTTTGATGTGATGGGTCACATATATGAAGAAAAATACTGCATATTTTGTTATTTTATTCATTCATTTACTTTCTGACCATCCTTTAAGACGTTGCAATGAGTAACTTTAAATATGAGGAAGGACCATCTTGTGAAACAGCTACTTAGTTGGGTTATTCCGCATGGCATTTATTAGGGTGGTCTCTGAGCCGGACCGTGCTGCCAGCAGCATATTGTTGCCTGAGGGGGTCTGATGGGACACCACAGTTCTGAGCAATAACAGCCTCTTTTGTCAGACTCAATAAAACAGTTAGGCACCACATCAGATTTGATGCATTTGCAATTGGAGATATTTTTAACCACGTCATCGCTTTGGCTCTAAACACTGTAGACTCTCATGTGGTTTATCCTCGTTTTTTTACTGACCTCATCACCTGACCTCTCAGGCTGACTAAATTTGATTTGATGTTCCTAGTATCGATTAGCACTCCATAAAATCTCAAACAAGACAAAATGATTACAGGTAATTTTTTTAATATACATGTTTCTGTCTGTCAAACATGTTCATCCTAGGCAAACAGAGGAGGGTTTAAATACCTGGTTTGTGCATATTTGAGCTGCTTCACACACTGAGCTGTGCAAACTAACTGTTTCAAAGTTTGACTAAGACATTAACAATATTTGCTCCTATTTTAGAGACTGAATTTACTGACAAGACAGTGCATTGAAAACTATGGCATTAGGTGAAAGTGTCTGAAGAGGTTATTCTTCAAACAAAAGGACTATTTAGACAATGACAAATGTACACAGTAAGAATGAAATTCAGGCGTTCTCATCAATAATATCTGTCAGTTTTTGATATTTGATGTTACTGCTGCAGCACTCAATCAGTCTATATGGATATACATAAAAAAATAAAAATCTGCTCACTTTCTCTGAACTCCCACAGGGAACCTTAAAAAAAAACCTGCAGAGCAATCTTTTATCTTTTATTAAAGTGTCCTTAAAGCTGCAGTGAAGCAATGAACATGCTATCACATAAACCAGTCATGATTGATTAATGAATTTCTTAAAAAGACCTTGTTGGAAGAACAAAGTCTTCCTTCCATGTGGCAAAATTTATATTTAAAAATGCATTTATGCTCGTCTGCTGCCTCGGCATGTGAAAATGTGAGGTGAGAGAGGGACTGCGGCTTGAATACGCACACAAAAAAAAGTGAAAAAGGGTACCCGAAAGCTGCCATATGTCCAAAAACCGGAGAAAAAAAAAAAAACTTGCTCACAGTGCTGTGAAATACTGTGGAAAGCAGCTGGGGAAGGCAGCGGGATGAAAGGAAGAGGAAGAGATGGGGGGATGATGGGAGGAGGCATCTCAGCAGAACATATTTAATCAGAATGAAAGAGAAGAAGATAGACAGAGAAGGAAAAGTCACAGGCGGAGAGAAAGACACGGCAGTACACTGAATCACAGTCACTCAAGGGCTTTTTTTTTTTTTCCACCAAAGTGATCTGACACCGCCCGTTCTCCCTTTTCCACTAGGAGGCCTGAAACTGCTATAATATGCCCCATAAATCACATATATCACATTTCAGTGTTTTTCAACCTTCGTCTTTTCATTGTCCTGCCAGGACTTTGTCAGCGCAGTGACTCTGTTTTTCTCACCCGGGTGCCTTTGTTGCGCATCGGTGCCGAAAAACACAAAACTTTGCAACATTTTGTGTCCTAAAAGTAGGTAAAGTAAGATTATTTTTTCATATTTATAAATATTAACAGTACAATAATATTGAGCAATACAGTAGAAAAGATCCTGTATATGTTCATAATACTGCAGTATAAATAACTGTTGGATAAACTGATTATCAAGACATTTGACAGATGGAATGATGAACAAGCAGCAGATCAGGTTACTGAGCTCTATTTACTTGCAGCAAGGTGTTCATATAGAGACAAAGTACAATCTCATACTTTTTAAAGGGTTTTCTACACAAAAGCCAAGTGTGAGAGGGTCTAACTAGGGCAAGGATCATTTGAGGACTCTTGTCTGCTAATCCCACCTGTCTTATTGCGGGTCATAAATATAACACAACTCTGCAAACTAGGTAAAAAGTCTAAGAAGTTGTCTCTTCACTGTCAACATTCCTGAGCAGAAACAATGTTTCATCTACATACAGTTCTGAAGGTCATGACAAGAGATTAAAGCAACAACAAGCCATGCAAAAGTCTAAGTTAATGAACAAACACAGATCAACAGCATGTACAGTGGGTTGCAAAAGTATTCATACCCCTTGAACTTTTCCATATTTTGTCACATTACAACCACAAACATAA
>JARVGW010000086.1:14306845-14329333 GCA_031762495.1 Anablepsoides rubrolineatus | reverse complement strand
CACTAAGAGACAAGGGTGAGAATCAACATAGTGACAGTCTAAGAATCAGGATTTAAAGTGGGTCAGTGTCCAGAGGCCTAAGAATACTGAGTGAACTAAGAGAATACAGTTATCTTTCTATCACAGGTTGCATTCCCACAGCAGGCATTTATTTATTTATTTACTTATTTATTTATTTATTTATTTATTTATTTATTTATTTATTTATTTATTTATTTATGTCCTGGATGACTGAGAATCCACAGAATTTCAGCAACGTCTATCTCAGAGCGTATTGATACTAAAGTTACTGGATCAATACTTTGCTACCAGCACGTCGCTCTTCTTCAAAAACGAAAAAGCTGCACTGGAGCAGCTGACCAGAGGACAGTTCAAATGTAAACAGTGAACTAAACAAGCATGTCAGATAGTTATTTTATCCAATTAATTAATATTTATTATAATGAATAAATAATTAATTAATCTGCTCTGATTGCTAAACAACTTCAGAATTAATATGTTAACACAGGGCTATTGCCTGTGAGCCACATCCGGCTCACAAGTGACTTCCATCCCACCCCCAAAAACTGTATTATTTTTTTCTTTTGTATTTCCTTTTTTTTTTTTTTTACTTAATGTAATATCAAAATAGTTTTCAATCATTTGTAAATTGAAAATTTATGCTCCAATTCAACAAAATAAATTTAAAATGTAAAAGATATTACTTGTTCTGTTACATGCTGCAGTGTTTCACCCACCATTACTGCCCCCGAGCTGTGGGCTTCGAGTAACCCCGGCCCCCAGAGCACCTTACTTGAATAGCCCTGTGCTAACACATAGCATCCACATTTAGGGTACTTTTGTAAACGGCGAGCTGAATGTGGCGCCACCTCATTTTCTGATTTTTCTGATGGTCACATTTACAATATCAGAATCAGAATCAGTTTTTATTGCCATGGTCAGTATTTTCACACAGACTAGGAACTTGCAGTCAAGTTCACCTTGTTCAAGAGAAAGGCATACATAACAAACATGGGGGAACAAGGTAAACAGGTCATTCACGACAAGGTCGCGCTACCTTTTTACAACTTGGAAAAACACAGTAGGACAGGTGAGTTAAAAAAATTGCTTTAATCTTACATGTACATCAGAAACATAAAATCATGCGCACAAAAAACACACTCTCGGGACATGCAGAAGCTTGGACAGAGGGAGCTTAGGTCATATATTCTGAACGCTGACACAAAAAAATCAGATTTTTAAGAAACTTCAGAATTGAGCATTAATACCTGCAGGGTGAACGCAGCTGTAGCAGTTGAGGTAAATGCTGTTTTATGAGCTTTTACACTGTTGTCACTTATGAATTGTGTGATGATTTACATAGAACTTTGCTGTTATTTGAAAGGTAAAAAGCAACATCAGCAGCTATAATGTTGGATCATTTTCAGCTTGAATATCATCAAGTTTACTTAAAAAATTTGCTTGTAATTCAAAACTGACTAAATATGCTTGGCATAAACCATTATGGAAAGTTAGAGAATTGTTTTAACATCAATCCACTTGATTTTTGGCTCCTGTTTGCTTGTTGATCCATTCCAAATTAATCTCTCTAATCTGAGGTCAAATTAAAAAGCTAATTGCAGCAGGTAAGATATTAATTGTTCATAAGCTTTTCACAGAACCCCTAATTCAAATCAATGAAACAAACCATATAAAGAAAAATTCTGATTTACTAAATCCATCAGTTATTTCAACAAATTCATTCTATTTGCCTGACTATAATAACATATTATGTCTTTTTTTACATGGCATGTGAATATTATTCCATTACCTTGTCTTAAATTAAATTGTGCTACTTCGTCAAAAACACAATAAAAGGGCTGAATTCACTTCACCAGCATGGCTTTTTATGTAACGAACTCAATAATTGAAAGACAGAGCGTAACAAACTTCCACATTATTGGAAAAAATATTGTTTGGAGACCAACTATGCATAAAGCTCTGCTCTGTTCTAGGAAATAGAGAATTGAAATGAGACTCGTTTCCTAATCAGTTTCTGTCACGATCCCAGTTCATTTATTGACGTACTGCTGGGAAAGGAGATATGTCCATACGGCCGTTCCCTTCCTCGAGAAAAGAAAGCAGGGTGCAGGGGGATAAAAACTGCAGAGATGTCTCCCTGTCTCTGATCTACTGCTGCCTTTGACAAAACACGGGAGAATTGAGGGACAGGCCAAAACTGCTCCTATCCATCACCGCAGCCACACACAAGATCCATCTCCTCCTTCCTGTTCTCAAATTCTCCCCAATTCTCTTCTTTTCTTGCCGTTGGATGTAAGATTCGTCAAACAAATTGACCTATTATCATCAAAAAAAAACGTCCTGAATAAGCAGCATATTTTTGTGTGTTTCTTGCTTTAAAAGCTTACCATGGGTCTGATCTGATCTGCACCGAGCAGCAGCCCGGCTCATTCTCTCCGGCAGCAGAAACTCCCACAAAGATCCTCTACTCGAGCTGCAGCTGCTTTCTGGCGCTCCTAAAGTCATTTTTTATGCTCCCTCGCAGGTTGGTCATCCAGGACTTGTCGAATGAGATCATCGTAGTGCGTTTCAGCCTGTGTGGGGTCCTGGAAAACAGGATCTGAGCTGAGCTGTAATGCGTTGACCTGAGCAAAATGCAGAGCGTCTCAAACTGTGTGAACAGACGGCATGAGGGGAATTCATGTGTGCCCGCCGGAGCGGTAAAGATAAAGCTCAGCGTGCCAGAAGGGGGAAATTCGAGCATTTACTCTCTTTGATGACTTATTTCTAGGGTTTTGTAGCAGCCATCAGGGATGCAGTTTTAAGTGTACCCCAGCTTTGTTTGTGCTGCATGTAGAGTGAGTCTGTCAGAGTGGTCTTGTGCCGACTGGGCTCTGATTTGCACTCCATCTCTTTGGGAAACAGGCACACCCATCAGGAGCCATTAGTCTTCACCCTGACAGACCATCCTTCCACTGAAAGACTCTCTGGCAGAGGGTTCCGATTGCCTCAGAGTTTGGTCGGGCATTTTTTACAAACGGGCTGACGCCGGTGCAAGTCATTTATAAAGCTGATTTTGTTAAAGACAAACTGTTTCTTGTGTTCCTCCACAGGTGAAGAAAGGTCAGCCAGTTTTAAAGAAAGCTAAAAACTGTCTGACGACGTTGTTTTCCTGTTTGCAGACGGACGCGGCGCTGATGTACGACGCTGTGCACGTGGTGGCGGTGGCGGTGCAGCAGTCGCAGCAGATCACTGTCAGCTCCCTGCAGTGTAATCGCCACAAGCCGTGGCGCTTTGGAAGTCGTTTTATAAACCTCATCAAAGAGGTAAACACCTTCAACTAGCGTATGTGAAATGTGCTCTCATTTCCCACCCCTCATTGTGAAAAGGTGACAATGTTTTTGTCTACGTGTGCTTGTGTGTTTCACAAAATATCTCATGAAGCACTGAAACTTTCAGAACGTAATCACTGGATGTTCATCTACAACTGATTAACTTTCGAAGTCAACCCAATTCAAGATTGCCGGCACAGCTAATCGAACTCAGCTAGCACAAAAATGAGTGTAACTGAGTCAATTTTACAGATATTGAGCTAAAATTTGATGTGCTTGTAGCTGAGATTCATTTACAACTCATAATCTCAGCATAACATTTTGTAATGTCTCATGAGACTGTGCATAATGTGTTCTTCAAGGTTTGATCAAAACAGCTACAATTTCTCAACATTAGATGATTTTAGTCTAGAATTCGATGAGTGCTATGCATTTCTTCAAGGAACCAATAATTTAGTTTTATATTCCTCAGTGCCATCGATGGTTTACACGCATTTCTGTCGGCACATCATTATTATTCTTCTCCAGAACAATTTTAATGTTTTTCAAAGCAAACATTTCTTCATCGCCATCTCTTGTTGTGATCGTCGTTATCAAACGCACGCCTCAAACAACCTTGACACTCTCAAAAATCTTTGTGAGAATGGAATCGCAAAATAAAAACCACCTGCCTTATCCGCAGTAACTACAATTATTTTGTTTCATTCTCTTTCTCCCCACATTTTCTCTGTGCTTATCTCCTCCTGCGTTTATATCAAAGCCTCTGTGTGTCTCCTTAACTCCAGTCCGGGTCAGCCATTTGCTTTGTTCTACAAAGCTCTTTCATTCTGTGGATGGTATCATTGCAGGTAATTTTCAGAATGAGCCATTGTTGTAGCCGGTGCTTCCTTCTCCCGCTCCCCCTCCCCTCCTGCGTCTGCCGTGCCTCTCTACGCCCGTCTGTTCCTCCACAGGCTTTGATGTTAAACTTCAAGCCCAATGAACCACATGCATAATGAACTCTTACCTGTCAAAGCTGCTTCTGTTCTCGCTGCTTTATTGTTTCTTGTTATGTTGTAGAGGCAGAGGCGGTGGAGGGAGAGGCGCGTGGAATTATTAATTGGAAAGGATTTAATTTAAAGTTTAAAGGCACTATTTGCAAAGTCACGAAGACCAGTCATAAAATATCCTGAAGTAATGAAACAAAAATCTGCGCAGTAGTTTTTATGTGACAGCGTTAGTGACCGCTAATGCTGCTAATGATGCTGAAAATGACATTTAAAATGTAATGTACCTCTGGTCCAACAGTTTAAAATGCAGTTTAAAATGCAGCTCGGATACTGCAACTAGCGTTAGCACTGTTAGCATCATTAGCAGTGTTAGCGGTTGCTTTTGTCTCAGGTTGATGATGTCACAACAAAAATTGAGCACAAACCGCAAAGGCCACATTTTATTCCAAAATACCTAAAGGTAAACATCAACACTTAGCCACAACATTTAGCATTTAACTAATTAAATTTAGGATTCATTACGTAGACATAACGATTAACATTTAAATTTAACATTTAGTAAAAAAAAAATAATAATAATTTAATAATGTAAGAACAGTAAGCTAAATAACAATAAAATATTAGTTGAACATTTGTAACTAGGATTTCGCAATCAGAAAATGAGCTAAACAATGAAAATGTGTTGGTAACATTTTTTAATGTTTTATTTTACACTCAGTGCCCCATAACTTTTCATATGGATGGTTAATGTGTTGAAATTTTCTGACCAGATGCCAGCTGCCACATACGTTTAGCCAAAGTGACTGAAAACAGTTAAAAAATGGCGACATTCCAAAGCCATTTGGAATGGAGAAGCCGAGTGCTTTTGTGTGAACCCACATTTCAGAATTGTAGAAAACTACTGGAATAAACTCTCTCGAATCTCACCATTGGATAATGGTTCAGGAAAACCTTTTTTTATGTTTGATTTCATACTTTATGATGAGTAGCATTAAAGTTAGGTTGATTTTGTTGAGCATGTTCAAGCTTATTAATTTCATTGTGCTATACTTTTTATGTTTCTTTAGGCTCACTGGGATGGTTTGACGGGACGTGTTCTCTTCAACAAGAGCAATGGACTGAGAACAGATTTCGATCTAGATGTTATCAGCCTGAAGGAGGAAGGCCTGGAAAAGGTTTGGCACTTGTTACAACAGCTGGCGCTCAGCAAGATAATAAAAAAAAAAGAAAGAATGTTTTCGATGTTTTGAAGGGCTCAATTTCCTCCTTGCAGTTTGGACAGGTGATACAAACTTGACACTAAATTGTTTCTACAGATTGGAACATGGGATCCTCCCAGTGGTCTCAATATGACAGAAACTCACAAAAGCAAGACGTCCAACATCACCGACTCTCTGGCTAACAAATCCCTGCGTGTATCCACTATACTGGTATACATGACCCCAAAAAAGAAAAGAAAAATCAAATACAAAACACAATGCTTTCTGCATGGCTACACCAGCTTATTTCCTCCCTGCAGGAGGAGCCGTATGTGATGTTCAAGAAGTCTGACAAGCCTCTGTATGGGAACGATCGCTTTGAGGGCTACTGTATCGACCTGCTGAGGGAACTCTCCGGCATCCTGGGCTTCCGATATGAGGTGCGATTAGTGGAAGATGGGAAGTACGGAGCGCTTGATGAGAGCACAGGGCAGTGGAACGGCATGGTGCGGGAGCTCATGGACCATGTGAGTCAACAATCACCAGGGTTGGATAAAATAGAAGAATATGTTATTTTCCTTCTCATCTGAGGCCAGAAAGCTCGTATTAGGAGCAGACTTTGTCATCAAAACAAAATATTTTAAAAAATAGACACAGGCATAGAATGGGACATCTTGCACTTTTTTATACCAAAGCAAGGTTTTAATACAAACACAGAAACAATTGTCACGTCTCAACTTAGTCTAAAACAGGGGGTTCAAACTCAATTACACAAGGGGGGCAAAATCCAAAACTTGATCCAAGCCAAGATCCAATTTCTGTCAGTTTTTATTGAAAAATGGTATGTAACAAATTATTCTTATATAAATACAAATATAAATACTAGCATGTTTTTATGGCTTATTCTTCAACAAATTTTGAATCCGTACATTTTTTGGCACATAACTCATCGTGTAGTTTATGTTCTATTTAAGCAATTTATATATCAAAATGTTCAGTTCCTTCAGGACATTCCAGCTATGACTTTTGGTTTTTCAGCAATTTATAATTTTCTGCCCTTTTATTTTCCCTAAATAAAAATGAATGGTCTTTAACAACCTTAAAACCCTTCAAAATGTTCCTAAATCTTTAGTGCACTTCACATTTTGTTCTGGTTCTGCTGTTTAATCATAAACCTATTCACAGTATTACATTTGGGGTCATATAAAATGGTAACAAGGGCCAGATTTGGCCCACTGGCCTTGAGTTTGACACATGGTTTAAAGGTTTTGCATGCATGTACTTCAATTACACAAAGTCAAGAAAAACCCTTATATTTAAGAAACTTGGCATAATTCACATTCACCCATTTTATCGTCTGTCATTTTTCCTTTTGAACTTGGCTCAGCCAAAGTGAAACAGAAAGTGACATCAAAGAGGAACTCTCTGATCTTTGTTTATTGAAACACTGAACTCTGACTCTTCATCTCTCTGATAGTGACTAAAAATAATCTAAAGAAACATCAGATTAATCTACAGTCCATTGTTAGCCATTCTAGCAATGCTCTGTTCACATTCAGACATTCCCCTTTGACATCACCTCCTGTTACTTCATATGCAAATATCTCAACAACTGGTCATCTCTGCACTGTGAAATTTCTTTTGCAAAATGTTATTAATGTAATCTTTCCTAAAATGCATTCATATGTATTACCAAATTGATGCCACGGGCACTTTAAAGCAGAGGTTCTCAAACTGGGGACCCAGGACCCTCAGGGGTCCACGAGAGGTATCTTGGGGGTCCTCAAAATTTTTTCACTAAATTGTTAATTTGGTTTTTATTTTTAAAAATGCATGGGGAACAATGAACTAATAAAACAAACATAATAAAATAAATAAAATATATATATTCCCATGGCATTTAGGGGTTGAAATGGCGTGACCCTTTAAAAAAGCATGGGGTTTTGGAGGGGGTTCCTGGAATTGTTTTGCCCTTGTAAGGGGTCCTGAGCTTTTAAGGATGTGTTTTCATTAAACAGTAACAGTGTATATATATATATATATATATATATATATATAAGCTCTGAAGTCTATAAGACTTTAGTTAAACATTTGTCCATGAACAAAGTATAAAGTGATTGGTTTGAGATCCATACTTTTGCAATGGTAGTCAAGATGTGAGAAGATAAATGCTACCTTCAAAGAAAAAAAGTATATCCAAGAAGTCTGGAGTAGAAGCATAAAGATAAAAAGCTAAGAAAAACACCCTGGCACTTTTGAAGATGAAAATATTTCTTGGAAGGATTATGCAGAAATAGAGCAGAGCAGGAGCTTTAGCAGCACAAAGAGCTGATGTTACAGTATGTTCAGAAGGGACATGGGGTTAATTTGTCACAGATTAATTTAATACAAAGACTGTTGCCTCTGTGACTCACCTTTGGCACCACATAAGAGGGATCAGACGTATATAATCACAGCCTCCTACCTGCTACTCCAGCTGAAGTAAGACACGTCTCCATGTCACTACTTCGTCCTGTACATGTTATCAAACTCGGCTCTCAACAGAAATAGTTTTATTTAAACAACAATTAGTGTGTTTTCCTTAACTGCTGGACTCAAACACCTCTCTCTCTGTCTCTGTCATCTTGCAGAAAGCAGACCTTGCTGTCTCTCCTCTGGCCATCACCTACGTCCGGGAGAAAGTCATCGACTTCTCAAAGCCCTTTATGACTCTTGGGATAAGTATTTTGTACCGCAAGCCCAACGGCACCAACCCTGGGGTCTTCTCCTTCCTCAACCCCCTCTCGCCTGATATCTGGATGTATATTCTGCTGGCTTGCTTGGGTGTCAGTTGTGTGCTGTTTGTCATAGCCAGGTAACATGTCAGCCCACAGCTCCTGTCCTTTAATCCCAGCCTTCTTGGCTGTTCTCACTAACGTACAGTTGTTGCTTCATCCCAACCTGCAGAAAACATCCGAACCTCAAAATACTTGTGTGGTCATAGTACAGATTAGAAACAATATAACATTAAAGCTGCATTGAAAGTCTGTTTGATAAGGACCATACCAGTGATTTTATGTTTCATTTAATCTTAGTAGTTTTACTTGAATAAGGAATGCACCAGTTGCCCAATAATTGGGTGGAATCAGTTTGTTCGTCTCAACTAATGACAGGCACTAAATAATACTAATATTTTTGGATTCTAAATGTGTGTAAAATAAAAGAAAGTACAAAAAAACAACAACATTAACTAGCCTACAAATATGGTGGCAACGGAGGTAAGCTTTCTATATATTGAACACTTCCGCAGTTTTTTAAATCATGATCTTGTTGGGGGGAAAAAACAGAAGCAAAATTTGACTTATAAAGGAGATCTGCTCTGACTTTTTTAACAACTGGAGTTTTTTGTTTGAATACTTGTGTCCAATTAACTGGTAGCCTGGCCCTTGCCTTCTCTGCTCTGTCTGGGATTTCTCCCATAGAGACAAATTTCTCCGTTAGAATTTCAACCGGGCCAATCAGCGAACAGGAGGAGGAGTTGTGAACAACGACGACTGGTTTTAGTCTGCCTGTAGTTTGGTAATGGTAGCTGATGAAGGGAAGGAAGCCAGTCGGTGTTGATGAGGCTCCCAAATTAAATCAAATTTGTCTCACAGAGCCTGCAGCTCTCCTTTACAGCCATCTCGTTCAGCTCGGTACTTCTCTCCTCCCAGTAGGAGATGGTTGTTTATAGCGCACATAATTTCCAGTTAGCTTCTTAGCCTAGCTTCCTTCACGGTTGAGCTGGCACTTTACATACGTCACAGCCAAATTATTTCCATTCATTTTAAACTTCAACAGAGTCCACGCTTCCAGCAAGAAATCATTTCTCAGGTTCCAGACTCTCTGTACGAACCAAAGCGTAGAACAAGGGCTGATTTTTACCAGGCTAATTAACTGGAGGATTATAGTATTTTTGTGATAAAAAAGAGAAAGTAAGCTAGTGCTGTTTTAGTTTTTAAAAAATGCTAATGTTGTTGATTGCAAATGATTTGTTGTGAACAGTTTCATTTTTCAGTTCAACTAAAATTTAAGAAAAATTTATTTTTAAAATAGTCATAGTTGGAGAGATTTGTTCAGTAATACGAAAATTAGAAATTAGAATCAGCCCATAAAGCTGCAATCGGTGCATTTCTAAACTGAGCACCAAAAGGAAATTTGTGTTTAGTAGATTATTTCTTTGTTGTAACAATTATTGTTTTGAGCTTCTGGTACCCTCCTGGAACTGCCAATCAGGTTGTATAAGATCTATTGCCAAGAAGAATTGTTACAACAAAAAAATAACACAATAATAAACACAAATCTCCTCACTTTTGTGCTAAATATAGTTTTATTTGTGACATTTAGAAAAAGAATACTTTTGTTCAAACTTAAGAGTAAAACACTTGTATGGTCTTTAAATTGACTTTAAAAAATAAAGCATTTTTCCACAAGCGTCAAAGACCAGCTGCCATAATCAGCTGTAAGACATGTACGGTGTACAGTTCTCACACTATCTTGATCAACCTTGCTAAATCCCTTTTGCATGACTGATGCAGTCTGATGTGTGTTAACCCCAGGGCTGCTCTCCTTTCATCCTGAGAGGTTTGGGTTTAATGCACATTTTAGCAAATGTTACCGGCAAAATGAGCAACATGAGAGGAAAGCAGCAACTGTCACCTAAGTTAGTTCAGAATATGCAAATTCTGCCCGTAGCCTTTTTGTTTCTACGGTTGGTCCGGGTAAGTAATGCGCATGAAATTATTGTAACTGGTTCTGATAAACTGGCCTCGGTGCTTCTAATAAATTGTATTGTTTTCGTTTTATTGGCTTAAAATACTGGGTTTTATTTTTTGCCTTTTTTGATTTATTTTTTTTTATTATACAAGTCACATAAATAGGTCGTCATTATGTTGCCCAAAATATCCAGTCAAACCTCAAATACAGTGTTTCCTACAGTTGCTGAGCTGGTTCTCTCATAATTGTTGTATTGATTGCACAGCCCGCCAATTGATTAAACAATCTCCCAAACACTGGGTATATTATTTTCTTTAATCCCCTGCAAATAGAGTGAGTGAAGTGAGCTTATGAAGCCCTGGTTTTGCACAATAAAACACCAAACACCTCAATCTCACCAGGGATTCATGTCCTTGAGTCGCTTCACACACACATACACATTACATTTTCATCTCATTTCAAGCTCCGCAGAAACACATTTCACTCAGTGGTTTCTTCCAGCTCTGTTTGTGGTTGAATTGATTTCTCTCTTTTGTTTGCAAAACAAATGCTGTTCCCTCCAATGACAAAACATTTTCAGTGCACAGAATGACCTCCTAAACAGAGGAATGGATTGTTTAAACTGTTTTTTTTTTTTATGTCTTATGCATGATTTACAGTTTTGTAGTCTGAGTACTAGACGCCTGTAATTTTTAAGCTCTCAGCAACGTAGCCTCTTTACTTTGCAAGAGACGAGGCAACAGATCTATAAACCTGGGCTGAGAAATTGAATCCAACAGAAAGTTAATGGAGAGAGGGTGTTTTCGTGGTATTATTGTCAGGACAGGTGAAGGGGAGGAGAAGGGACATGGTGTTGGGAGAGAGAGAAAGAGGAGAAAAGTCCTTTTAAAATTCAACGTACAATTCGACACGTCCCCTGAGCTCATTGTGAGGAGGTGACCTTACGTCTGCCTGCTCCACTTCTCCCCCCCCCACCACCACATCTTTCCAGCGATTGTCGTGCAGGACACGGGTTTGTGAGGAATGCAGGCCAGCCACAGGCAAAGGTCGTGCAGAGGAGCCATCAGGCCTCGCGCTCTCACAAAACACACACGTAGCCGCCGCGAGGAGCAAACACAATCCAATCAAGTGCACATTATATAGATCTACACCCACAATCTTGCAGTCTGCATACATCTCGTGTCGCCCTCAATCTGCCTCAGGCTGCGGCTTCACATTATATATAATGACTGTGAGCGACCACAAAAGTGTTTGGCTCTGAGATGGATTTGATAGGGCCAACACAAACACACACACACACACACACAGTCGCCACTACCAAAATACACACCCATGCACCACTGTAATGTTGTTTTTTATTATTTCGAAGAAACATTCATGCACCAACAACTTGATGTGTACAAGAATAAACAGCGCAGAAACATTCAAGAGCACAAGATGCATTCCACTCAGCTCCACAAGGCCATTGTGCCATTACAGTTGCCTCTGGTTCCAAGGAGACAGAGCTCATTGGCATTCCAGTAAATCAGGCATCCTGATGGTGTTGACAGGAAGAATTATAGTGTGTCATCACCGCCATGTCCACACAGATGATCCGCGAGGGGATGGAATTGCAAAGAGCTGCGAGAGGGAATGCAACGGGACGAAAGCGCTGCCGCATCTGCATCGTAAAATTTCAGATCGTTAATTAGTCTGACATGAAAAAAATATATATATATATATAAATAAAACACAATCCTGGAAAAGATTAAAGCGAGATGAAAAGATGCATCTACTTTTAGTTCTACAATAATTATGCAATAAACAAGTCATTATTTCATTATGTGTTTTAAGTTTCGACACGTATTAGTTAAATTCAGTAAAGTTATTTTTAAAAAAAAGGTTAAAGGGATGTAGGGACACTGCAGTGCAAAAAATGGTAAGAAAATAAAATAAATTTGATAATTATAAAGCAGAAAGGTGGTCAAAAAACCATTTGTATCGATTTGTACTGATCCTTTCTCCAAGGGGACGAGTAAAACCCTGTAAAACCATGCCAACAGTGTGCTCTAACAACATCACGCACTCAGACCTGTTTTATCCTCCTGATGAAGGATGACTCACAGGGAAAAATGACTTCTTCTTCTTTTCCTTTTTTTACCTCCACACCTCTCTGGACCAGCATCTGTGTTTTTTTGCACCACTGAAGTCTTAAATGTGCATTCATCTGTGTAATGAGAGGTTTATGCACCGCAACCCCTTTTAAAATATCCTTTCAGTGTGTAACTGTGGACAGACTGTTCTTGCTGACACAGTCTGATCACGTCCTGTGCTGACATTCCCATTCACCTGAGGAAGTGTTACTCGTCTGCTTTCCTTAAATATCCCACTATTAAACCACTTGGACACTCTTTTGTCCCAGTGTTTCCCCCCCCCAAAATGAAATCTCACTGCAGATGCAACTTCAGTCATTTTGTTCCTAATATCATAGCCTCTATTTTATTTAGTTTATTTATTTCCTGCAATTGGTGCATAAACACGCACAGACTCTCTGTGCACGTGTACTGAAGTGGATGCTTGCAAAAATTAAAAAAGCACAACCTAGCCTACTTGTATTGTTAAAAATACCTAATTATTTTTGAAGTTTAATGCCTGGTTTGAATTGGACAGCGTTTTTAAATCTTCAGTCTCAGGTTATTCAGAAACCAAATCTAACCACATTAAGGATAAATAAGAATAAAAAGAATAAGCTGGTCTAAAATAGCTTACCTTGATTTCTGAAGTGTGGGTGTAAAATGTGGGGGGAGGTAGGCAACTAAATAATGAATGTGACCCAGAATACAGGTTGTGTCTCAGTTCAGGGGTTTCAGCCCATGTAGACTGCAGCCCACCTAGGCCACACCCAGTGGTGGGCAGTGCTAATTCAAATTTTAGTTGCGCAATTTCTAAAGCGCTACTCAATTTATTTAGGTCCACAAGTTCAAAAGTGCATGTGCTCAATAAAACTTAGCGGAAGCTAAATTTAAAGCGCAACATAATCTTCGTTTAACAGAAAACATTTAGGTAAAAGAAAAGTCAGCGCTTTACTGCCATCTAGTGGTAAGATTATTTTCTTTGACAAATTGGCACATATCGGCGCAGAATGGGGAGCTGATTCGTAGAAACACTTATAAATCATGGTGGTAAAACAAAAAATAGTTGTGGATTGCTAGTTCTGCTGCTTCTTGGTCATTTTCTTATGTTTATGGCAGGGCTTCAGTAAGAAAACATGCAGATATATTAGTCATTTTAAACAGTTTGTTGTAAAACTGAAGCGATGCATTCTGGGTAGGACAGATTTATTTATTTAATATTTATTGCCGCGGTGTACCTCAAAGAGGAGGTACAAACTGCACAGCTGAGTGAGGTTCTGCAGATCAGAACCGCAGGTGGATTTGTCACACAGTGAAGAAGCTCCAACTGCTTCCTGCCACGCAAAGAATTGTGGGAACTCTACAGTCTCTACTTAACTAAATGAAAACCGTCACCGAGAAGAGTCAGAAGTCAGAGTATAAAGCTCTGTGAACACAATGCTGACTGAGGGGTTGCTGTCTCCTCTCAGTGGAGGTCTATTGAGTTGAGTAGAGATGCCTTTCCCCTCCAGTGTTCAAGAAAATGATGACAAAGGTTTAATAAATTATTGGGCTACAAAATGTGGTGAGACTAGATGGCTCTTTCTCTTTACTTTAGACAAAATCGACATTTGAATGAGAAACATTTGCAATTAGCCCTACTCATTTATAAATTTAGAAAGCGCAAATCCACACATTGTTTTAAGAAATTAGTAAAACTCCTAAAGTGCAAAGAAGAAATGAGCGCATTTGAGCTTTAGGGGACTAGTGCCCACCACTGGCCACACCCTAACCCAGCCTGAGTAGGCTGCATACAACGGCTGTGAAATGAGACGATCTAGTCCTTGGATGTTTGCGTGACCACGCACTAACTCGTTACCAAAGTGTCACGTTTTGTACACGCATTTGAACAAGTAAGTTCACAGAAATCAACGTATTATTAAAAAAACTTTACATGTAAATAAATAAAAATATTATTAATTTGGGTTTAGCACCAGGATCAGTACTTGTGATTGCATTTTATCTCATTGCAACTCATTGCCTTAAAAATGAAAGCAGCAAAGTTAAATATAAATTTAAGAACAAATGATTCAGTTCGCAATGCAAACTGGGATATCATCAACGGTGCAGGATACTCTGATGCAGCCTGCGTATTTTTGGATTTTGTCTGTCATGTGAGAAAAAACCTACGAAAAGGGACAACCCTACCCAGTGACAGTTCTGCAAGTCATAGACCTAAAAATAAAATGACTTTCAAAAACTGATTGTGCAAAATGTGGCCGCACTGCTCACTGGTTACCCGGTTGAAAACACTCAGAAATGAAAATTTGTTATTTTCTTGCAATTTCAAATTGGCAGTTATCAGCTGCAGCTCAGTAAGACACTAACCTTAGCGTGACAGCTAGCTTTAGCATTAAAAGTGCTATTGCTGCAAGAGCACTTTCACAAAAAGGCCATAAAATTCTATAAAAATAACCATGTAATGGGAAATTGACAGTGATGTAGAAGTATATTAAATAGTTACTATGATCTGCAAAGACATTATTTTAGAATAGAGGTTGTTCTAAGAAGACAGCCGTACACTTTGATCTTGGTCCAGCTCAAACGAGCTGTTAGCTCATCAATACGCTCTCAATTAAACTCTATTTCACTAAACAGAAGTCATTTAAAGAGCTATCTGCAACAGGTCAAATATAAATTGTTCGTAACCTTCCCACAAAACCCCACTTCAAAAGATGTAAGCTTTCCTTTTAAGCTAAAGGAGGCTGCTTGGCCGTGCACTCCGTCAGGAAATATCCTCACAGAGACAGCCGTCTGAACATGTGTGCCTGCTCCTCTGCATCACTAACAACCACAGCTGACAAATTGGCATTACATTTCTAAACAGTCTAAGCCTTTAAGACATGCCCACAGGCTTATTAGCATGCACCAAGTTGGGGAAAAGCTCCTCAACAGCATTAGCTGACAGGCCCCTCAACTCTGCATAAGCAATGTTCTCTCTATCAACCACTTCAGCACAAACTCAATCAATTCCTGATGCTTAACACTAACCCAATCACCTTGCGCTAATGCCGTGCCACTTTTGCTTAGGATAATAAATGAGAAATGTCCACAAGTAACCTGAAGACACTGACAATCTGCCAAGACGGGTAGCAGATGGATGAGGGTAAAGGGGGGGAGGGTCATAGGGGAAGCAAGGCTGCGAGGGTAAAATAAGGTTTTGGTTGTTATAGGACAGGGAAGGGTACAGGCTGAAGAAAGAGGGCGAATGTGTGAAGAGAGGTGAGAAAAGAGGAAAAGCTGCCAGGAAGGGGATGGGAAATGGCTGAAAGAGAAAAGAGAAAAAAAAGGGGTGGGGGGATGTGAGGAGAATATATCCGCAAATTACCAGTAATTACAGCTGCTGGGGGAAACATTTAGAAGCTCCAAAGTAGATGGAAATATGCTCCAAGATCATCATGCACAGATATTATCATCAGTGACAGTGTTTTTTCAATTTATTGATCTATTCTTATAAAAAAAAAAGCAGATGACATTTGAATATGCCAATATGTTTATTTCACTGAGAGCACAAATGATTTCCTTCGGTTTCTGCAGAAGCACTGATCCAATACTCAAAAACCCCAGATACCTACACATTTACATTCCTGTTCTGGCTGCAGTTAGCGTTCTGTCTCATCAACCGTTTGATTTCCATCAGGGAGTTCACAGTTCTATGCTTGATGTGCTGACTTCTGTCTCTTTATTTGTTCTTTCTTTTATAGGTTTAGCCCCTATGAATGGTACAACCCACATCCATGCAACCCAGACTCGGACGTAGTGGAAAACAATTTCACGCTGCTCAATAGTTTCTGGTTTGGAGTTGGGGCTCTCATGCAGCAAGGTATTTGCCTCATCCTGTGGCTGCTGTTGCTCTGTGGAGCTGAAGCTCTCTGTACCCCACTGTTCCCAAGGGCTGGATATGTTTCTAACAAAGCCAGTGGCAAAAGAAAGGCACCTCTGAAGGGTTTTAGCAGGACTCAGCTCAAGGTTAATGCAAACTAATCCTTAACTGAAGATATAAAAGATGTTCTATGCAACTTGAGTAGAAACTAAATAAACTTTAAACAGTGTTTTTATTTTGAAACTCCCTAAAATTGACAATCTGTTGAGCTCTCCAATGAGCACTTTGCTTTAAAGATAGTTTTTCTGCCTATATTACAAATAAAAGCTATTAAAATATAGGTTTCATGTCTAAAAATAGCATAAGTCTCAGTTTTGATTTATTTTTTTATTTCAAGACATTTATTTTTATCTAGATTCTAGTATTCAATTTCTATTTAATCAATCAGTGCACTTCTGATTTATCTTTTCAATATAAATGTTAGTTTTGATGCTGTTTGTAGCTCTGATTTTAGCTGAGAAGCTGAGTCCTTAGAACTAAAATGTGAACATAAAAAGAAGAGGCCTCCTTTAAGATGGTTGAGAACAATAAAAAAAAGTTAAACAGCATATTTAGAGCGCCAAAAATAAGAGTTTTACAATGATTTAAACAATGCATCCAACTGAAATAACTTAGATCAGAGGAGTCAAACTCATTTTCACTGAGGGCAACATGAGCCACACGGTAAATTAACTTTAACGTTTTGTATTTAATTTCAACTCTACCTGGTATTTCCTGCATATAAACAGCATTTTAACTCCTCCTCTTATGTGTACAACTGACTAAATGTGAAATAAATAAAACAAATACTATTAAAAGTAAGAAGCAAGAGAGTTTCACTCACTAATGAGTTGTGGTGAGTAGCTGCCATCTTGAATTCTGAACTTTCCCACTTTCTGACAGGGAGGGGCGTTCCAGTTTAAATTCATGACTTGTAAGAGGGAAATTTCCACCTCCCACTACAACTGGGAGGTGAACCCTGTGCACCTCCACCTAGTGGTGTTATGCTGTTATTTCATGAATAAAAGAATCAACATGTGAGATGTAGTTTATGGTCAGTGCTGGCTTTAAAGCAGCACACACCTATTTTAAAACAATAATACATCTTTGAAGCTCTTGTGGGCCACTTAAAATGACATGACGGTCCACATTTGGCCCGTGGGACTTGAATTTGACACACATGCTTCAGAGTCATGATGAATCTACTGACACTAGTTCTTTACAAATGTCTTATTTTAGGTTTAATATTCAGTAAAAGAAAAAGGATTAAAACAGCTGTATAACTAAATTAGACAAAATATCTATTCGTTTTTATATACTGAATATTTACTATGAACATTTTTAAACAATACAACATAAGATTTTAACTAGATAAATTCAGTTTTAATGTTCATATGTTGGACTAAATTGATTATTATTCAATATTTTTAAGTATCTCCTCCACTCTAGTGCCAACACTCAAGTATTTGTTTGGATGATGCAATGTATTCTTTGTGGATTGTTGCCAGATTCAGGGAAAAGAAACTCAAAGTGATCCAGTCTAAGCAACAAAAGTACCGACTGTAAAACTCTCTGATAATATGATGATCCAGCTGCCGATATTCAGTCTCCTGTTCTCTTGCCAGTGGCCTATCAGCACCTTGAGATCAGTGGGGTGTGGAGTCAGGATGTGAGGTTACCTTGGGTGCATGACTCTCTGACTCAAACAGCCTCTCACTTTTCCACACTCTTCTGAACAATCAATGCTGACTGTGTTTGATTTGGAATAATTGATTTATGCAAACACTTTGTTCCCAGCAGACGTTTTACAGAGTACTTTTGGGTTTCTGCCACACTTACTTCAAGACAGTTTAGCTTGTTTAAAGAGTTTGAAGTCATCTTGTGTTTAGAGGTCTTCCAGGTGATCTAATCATGAAGAGAAAAGGCTCGTCTGCCTGAGCCAAAACTTGAAGTTTAGTCACATAAGAAGATTAGAACCATAATGAAGACACATTGAGACGAACATGTTTTTCAGTGTAACGTTCACTCCTGCCACCTCCCTCGCTTCAGGCTCAGAGCTCATGCCCAAGGCCCTGTCAACTCGAATAGTTGGAGGCATCTGGTGGTTCTTCACCCTCATCATCATTTCCTCGTACACGGCCAACTTGGCTGCCTTCCTCACCGTGGAGAGGATGGAGTCGCCAATCGACTCCGCTGACGACCTGGCCAAACAAACTAAAATCTTGTACGGAGTGGTGGAGGACGGCGCCACAATGACATTCTTCAAGGTAGAGACTTTTGTGGCCCTTGTGCTTATACTGATGAAGTCATCTGAAAAACTAGATTATCATGAGTACAACAGATGTTTACGATCGATCAACCACAGCATCGGTCATACAGTAAACTACAGTTATGTACTGGTTTGGCTCATTGACATTAGCTGTGTTTCCATCAACGTTTCTTAATGCACATTATGAAGTATTGCATCAGAAAAGGTGAATGGAAAAGGCATGATTCGAAAAAACTTCCTCTAATTTGCAAAAAAGGTTGATACGCTCACTTGAGGTGATTTTTGAGTTTTTCGTTGAGTTACTGAGAAAAAAGAGGGATGGAAACACATTTGCTGTATAAGTTCTGACGTAGCGAACATTTACCTCACATGATTGATCAGCTGTTCCCACAGTCGAGCTGTCTGGTACCAAACCGGTTTACTACGCACATGTGTCTGACATAATTGATTTGCTTCAAGCCACTTGATGGAAACACATCTGATTTGTTTTATTCCTTTTGCGAAATTATAAAAATTCACTCAAAATTCGAATTAAAATTGGATGGAAACACAGCTAATAAGAAAACTGGATGAGGCGACACCAGAAAAAGAACTGAAGCTGAAATGTACATTTTTGGGGACAAATAAATTTGTATCAGTGGGCTGGTTTGAATGATTACAGCACTTGATACTAACAGAGAATAGCATTATCCCTATGGAGCTGTGTCCAAAGTCAGGCGCTGCACCCTCTAAAGACCAAATTTGTCGGCCGCTTATGTCACTGCGCCGTGCCAGAGTTTGTTGTTTTATTATATTAATTAATACTAATATATTGATATTTTGCTAATTTCAATCTATTTTTGCTTCTGTTTAGCGCTGTCACAGTTGCTCAGCGACAGGACGTAAGGGCAGGATTAAAGCAGAAGACTTGACCATCCAATTTCATAGATGCTTTTTTTGGTCTCGTTATATGCAAGGACCAGGCACACCTAGAGCAGGTCTTTTCAAGGACCCAGTCCCTGAATTTGGACACAGCCAGAGTCAACGTTCTGCTCATGCTTAAGCAAAACCCTCACTCGCAATAACTGGAAAAGTGAAAGTACTTTTACATATTCTGTAAGAGATAAAGTGTTGAATTGACTTAACTAAAGTCGTTACACTAAACTTTAAAGAAAATGTGTAAATTGCTTTACATTTACTCAACCAAATGACTTCACTAAACCGTGTTGAGTAAAACTCAACAGATCATTTTTAGAGTGCATAAACAAATCTTTCATGATGAAGTCTGGTCATATTTAAACATTTTAACAGGAAACTAGGTGTTACATTTTAAAGTAAAGATGTAAAAGTGTCTTTTTATATTGTAACAAAATAAAAATAAAAGTTACAAATAAAAAAACTTGGTAAAAATACAAATCATCACAAAATTACTTAAGTACTGCAACAAAGTAAATGTACTTAGTCATCATTTTGGCACATCATTTAAGATCTAACTGTTACATTTATAATTACACATTTACATTTAAATTTAACATTTAGTAAACATTAACAAAATGTCAAAATTAAAGCTAAATTCCAATTAACTGTTTATTTTACTCTTTTCCACTGTTTTTATAGTATTCATATGTTTATATAAGTAAAAAAGAGCGATTGAAATGGGTTTGTGGACTACTGGCAGACCATAGAGCGCACACAAGGCATTAACAATGTATGACTTCAAAATGTAAACAGCACAAAGTGATAGACATAGCACTTAGTAAGATGGCAGCCACAAATCTCACCTAGCACCGACAGTGGCCATTTCAGTGTATTTCTATTTTAATGAGATGGACTTCGCTTCTAAAGCCAAAAATGAGCTTTCAATGCAAATCTACTAAACACCGAAGATTTATCAAATAGTCAGCAAGGTTGTTTTTTGTTCTTTAAGGTATACTGTGGATAATTTTACTTTTCTTGCTTGATCTATAACCACAGAAAACATTTTCTAAATAAGTTTGTGGTTTTATCACCAGTTTAAAGTTTCTTTTAATGTTTTATTTAATAGAACCTGCTGTCCGTTTTGTAAGAAATAGTTTCCTTAAAGAAAAAAACCTACATTAGAGTGGAGCGTTGTTGTGTGATGTATTGTATGCTTCTCAAGAGATAGAACAGTAGACTTTGCAGCTTTGTCTTTTTGTTCCAATATTTATGACTAACCTGCAAACAACAAAAATACTAAAAATAACATTTGTTTTCCTGGATACATTCCTGGGTTACAGTTGCAGCCTGTGTTTGATTCATTGCTTTTATGTAAGAGAGGATAAACGATCTGGCTTTTACAAGGTGAATGCTTTTAAAACAGGAGCATTTGTAAAGATTTGGTAAACATGAATGAAACATAAACGTTTGAAGATAAACATGCTTCTTCTGCAGAAGTAATTAGATATTTGTGAAACGGCCATTTGTTGTTAAAATTCTGGTCATGAATACTGCGGCAGTAAAAACAGCTCTGACGCTACCCTATGAGGCATAACATTATAATTTCCCAACTCTGTAGTTCTCTCTTTTCCTTGGCTAAGTGGGTTTCATGATAAACAAGCTGCATGATAAATACAAATGAAGCAGCATTTGATTGACTCCTTTCCTCTGGTCACTTGCAGAAGACTAAAATCTCCACCTACGATAAGATGTGGGAGTTTATGAACAGCAGGAGGCAATCTGTGATGGTGAAGAGCGTGGAGGAGGGCATCCAGCGCGTTCTGACCTCTGACTACGCCTTCCTCATGGAGTCCACCACCATTGAGTTTGTCACCCAGCGCAACTGCAACCTCACACAGATTGGAGGCCTCATAGACTCCAAAGCTTATGGAGTGGGAACGCCTATGGGTAAATGACCTGAAACATAAAAACCCCTTTGTGTATCCGTGTTTGGCTCGCTGTGTTTGGAGCGAGGGTTTAGAGAAATGCCATGATAGATAAAGTTATATGGTGCGGATAAGGTATGAGAACAGAGTGGTTGATCAATCTTTATGATGAGATCATGGACGTGATGGTTTCCGAGTGGGCTGTAAAGCGTTTGGCTGAATGAAAAGCAGTTGGCTGAATTTATGAATGACATTAAAATGTGTCTGCGTTCTCACCAGCATTTCAAGTGTCTTGCTATTTTTTTTTTCTCTGTAACCAGAATGATTTTCTGACAGGAGTTGTTCCTTTTATGACTTGCCGTGCTCGACTTCGGGGTCACGTAGAGCACAAGTGTGAGTGCAACACAGAAAGCATTTTAAAAGTCCAGTCAGGCAGTTGAATCCCTCTGACTTACTCGAAACTCTCCAGTTGTTTTTGATCATTAACTGCAAAACAAAAAAAAGCACTTCAGAGAGAATGAACAAGCACTTGCGTCTGCTGAAAGCAGATCCATCATCTCAAGGTGCCATCTCCGTGAGATGCTAAGAGACTAAATCTTTCTAAATATCAGACGACTTTAACCCTTTAAAGGAAACCTCGACTGTAACATTACACTTTATATAAAACATTTACTTTAACTGTAAAACAAAGACTTAGGCTGTGTAGTTTTATAAATTATAAAAAAATATATATGATCGCAAGGGTGGTGCCATCTTGTTTACGCCACAGAGCATATCAAGTTATTGAGGTCCTCTGGTGCGAGCTCTCTCCACCATGGTTTTATCTTTGCACAATATCTAATGATCAGCTAAAAACCGGAGCGCATTGACAGAGAGGAGAAGGTAGAAATGACTGAGCCTGAAACTGAACATGCAGATGGAGGACAACAGAGCTGCTTCATGGGAGGAGAACCTTAGCTTAGCATGTTAGGTTTTGTGAAACTGAAACACCAGGTTTTAAAACACAATAATTTATTAGTATGGTGAAGGACCTACTTTTGCGGCCAATACAGCATCAATTCATCTTGGGAATGACATCTACAAGTCCTGCACAGTGGTCAGAGGGATTTTAAGCCATTCTTCTTGCAGGAT
>JARVGW010000086.1:14280323-14301698 GCA_031762495.1 Anablepsoides rubrolineatus | reverse complement strand
ACCACACACATTCCACACATTCCAGAATACCTCCCTAAAATGGCCGCCGTGTGAGGACGCTGGTCTCCATTGGCCAACAGCGGGTATGACCAATCTAGTTATATATATCTATGACTCATCATAGGAAAGTGTTAGCAGTGTTACCACAGTTAGCAGTTAGCTTTTGCTTTAGTCTCAGGATGATGATGTCACAACAAATGCTACCAATGGCAAAGGCTGCGTTTCCCATCTGAAAAACATAAATGTAAAATTTAACATTTAGTTACAACTTTTGCATTTAGATTTACACATTTAGATTTAGTAAAAATTTGTAAAATGTAAAAAGATTGACCTAAATAAAAAAAAAATATATTAGGATTTAACACTCAGAAAGTGAGCTAAAAAATAAAATGAGCTAGTGAAGTTTTTCAACATTTTATTTTACACTTGGCAGGAGCCTATTATCTGTAGATTAGTAAAGAATTGTCAGTGTGAAAGATTTAATGGAATCAAACAATCAAAACTTGATTCTCACAGGACGTAAATCACAGAAACATTTTTTGGATGGGTCAAATTATTGTTCCGCTGCAACAAACAAAAGGTTGGACCAATCTGATCTCGAGGCTGGCAGCCGCTGGCGAGTTTTTGGGGGCGACAGGCGTCAACGCTCGTGGTGTTTATTCATCGATTGCATCTGCAAAACGTTTTTCAGCTGTTTTAAGTTCCAAAAATGTCATCCAATTATCCGGGTGTTCTTCAGAAAAGCTTTCAAACTGTTTTTGCCAATGATTTATCACTCATAAGTGGATTTTTTTTTGCCCACACATCACTTCATTTACAGTTGTTTTGAGTGAGCGGACAGAGCACTTACAGCAGCTCTGTCACTGTAAATGTGGCCACCTGAGTATAATTATTATTGCATGTGGAAATGGCTTTTAATCTGCCTTACAGAGCCGTGTTTTCTGCAGCATTCCTCTCCCCTCTGGTCATGTTTGTAGAAAGAGATGGAATAGACTCCGCTGTCTTTTATCTGCGCTCTATTTTAGTACATGAGTGCACATGAATCATCACACAGAATGGAGCATTTATTTTAGTGCTCTATAATAGGCACAATTGTATTTCAGCATAATTGTTAAAGTCCCTTGATAGCGTCCTTTAATTATTTACATTTAGAGAATTAGCATAGCGCAGCAGTGTGCTACTATATTTCCATTGTAATTATTTCTTGCTGTTTTCACCCACCGCACATCTTAGCTATCATTAATCAAGAGCTGCAGGACTGGGTCACAATATTCAGATGATTTGCAAATGCCATGATTTCTAGGCTTCCAAGGTGCTGGTAATTTGCATACAGACAACAAACCTCCTCTTCTCCTCTCTGCCAGACTCCTCGACTCTTAACGTCACCCCCTTTTTTTTTTTCCAAACCATCATTCTGTTTTTTCTATATATTTATTTTCTCTCCCTTGCACTTCTCTACTTCCTTAATCAATCCACTTTTTGAATTAAAAGAAAAAAAAAATCTCATTCTTATGTAAAACTGGAGGGAAAAACAAAAACTACCTGGTGCCTGAGCCATCTACAGATATCAATCTCACACACCCACACACATACACAAACAAAAAATAATAGCTTCATATCTGAATGCTCTTGCGTTTCTTTTATATCCTCTCCCCTCCTACACCCTTTGAATTTGAATTGCGTTTTGCATAATCGGGACAGGAATGCATTGGAATTGGATTTGGCGAAGTTGGTGCAAAGGCATATTGACGTTTTATAGGATTTTACAGCGCATGCATAATTCAGAGACAAACAGAAGCTCATATCAGCGGCGTTACGTAACGCGGAGATGTTTCCAACGGGGGGTTACCAATATTTTTGGACTTAATCTCCTTAAGTGGATACGTTGTCCTCGAGGTGCCATCATTACATTTTCTTACACGTTTCTCCCTGGATTTGGTTCTTGGCACAGAGCAAAAGGCTGTGAAACAATATTTAGACTTTTGTGCAACAGTGGAGCTGACAGCAGAAAATCTGGAACAGACACTTGTAAATCAGAGAGTTAAGGAACTGAACAAAAACGCCAGTTTTTTCTGCTTATAATGTTTAATCTGTTAAACATTTTTCAACAGAATTAGTTTTATTCCTGAAGTTTTCTTACTTTTGTTGCTGTTTTGTCAGAGATAATCCCCAAAGCGTAATCATCTATTAAACAATAAATTAGTAACTTTGTATTTTTAAGGATAATGTCAGCTTAATGCTTTGAGCTGTAATATTGAAGTCTTAGTAAATTCATCTATAAAAGTCAGAATAACTGATGTTTTGTTTCTATAACCCCTGGGATCAGTCTGTGCAAAATGCCAACTTAAATCACTGGAGTCCACAATAAACTATTTAACTTATAAGCAATAATGTTATTTTGAGAACAAACCTTTTGCAAATTTACTCAGGACTTCTAACACTGAACAAATTGACTTTCTTTTTACCCCAGTCTAGTCTAATAAGATTATTGTTTTTATTTTCTGACCAAAAACATGAAAAAAAATTCAAATATTATTATGCTAAGCTGGAGCAATGTTATGATCCTCAAGCAATATGGCCTGAAGTCCTTTTCTTTTCTTTTTCACTTCATTTCATCTCCACTTTTTCCTCTGAGGATCTTTTTTTTTTTTCAGCCAAGCTCATAAAAAAAGATTAAATCTTTAAACAAACAAAATCTAATTCAACGTCTCCTTTCTCGTTTTATTGAATTCATATAAAGATCCGTGATATTCAGGAAGCTGCTTCGTGTGTCGAGTGTTAACCGTTTATTTGAACTCTCACATCATCGGCTCGTCATTAATGTCAAATTCATGTTGGCCATGTTCTGTGCTGTGCAAAATGTTTTCAACCATCACCGTTTTACTTCAGAGGAGGGAAGCTTTCTTTTAATAACTGAAAGTGGTCTGAATCAATGTTGCAGTCTTTTTTTTTGTTTTGTTTTGGTCCAGTCCTTGTGTCTGACTATAATAGTCTATTGGGTAGTGTGGACAAGAAGTATAAACAAGCAGCATTAAAGAAAAAAGAAAGAAAAAGGAGAGAAACCACACAACAAATTAACTAAATCTAAAAAAGGGTCATGAGAACTTCTGTCAGCTGTTCAGCTAGTAGTGCTTTAGAAATTGACTTTTTTGTTGCTAAAATGCTAAACTTTTGTGCATCAAACTGTGGCAAGTATTAAATAAAAAGTTAATGTCCATTTCTGAGGGTAAAATCTTTGTTAAAATGTTCTAACATTTTATTGTCAACTCACCTTTCTTACATTTAGCTAATTTGTACTGAAAATTAAATTTAAATGTCAAATATTATAAATAAATACTAAATCCACAATCTAAATATATAAATCTAAATTTAAAAGTTAAATCTTAAATGTTGTGGTGATATGTTGAAGTTAATATTTAAGTATTTCAGAATGGAACGCAGCCTTTGCTGTTAGTGTGCGGCTCTTGTAATGACGTCATCATCCTGCGACAATAACACTAATGTGTGAACGCAGCTAACGCTTCCCTACAGGACATAAATTTTCTTCAAACACATTTAGATTTTCGTTTTTAAATGTTAGCAACGGTTAGCGTGTCGCAGGATAATGACATCATCCTGGTTAGCTAATGCTAACAGCTGCTAACACTACTAATGCTACTGAAGATGGCCCACAAGATCTAAATTCAAACTGTTCATATTTAACATTTAGTAAAAATTTGCTAAATGTAAGAACAGTAAGCTAAATAAAACGATAGTCTGTTTTTACTTTTAGGAAGTGAGGTAAATAATAAAAATACATTCGACATTTTTTAAACATTTTATTTTACCTCATGGGTTCAACAAAAAAAGGGAACAAGCAACTTTGTAACAGGCTGCAGGAAATAAAACTTATTTGCCAAGTTGTCTGTAGACACAACACTGACTTGTCCCCTGAGTATTTGGAGTTGTTTTACACTTTAATTCATGGATTATGTGGCTGAATAAAAAATAAATGGTCACTGAAAATGAGCAAAAGTCGAAAGGAAAAACTCTGAAAGAGCTTCAAAGAGCCTGGAGAAATACTGATAAAGACCACAGCGAGATTACAAGAAAAGTCTGGCTCCTTGGAGACTAATTATTTAAAAAAAAAAAAAGAGGGATGACTTTTGCACAGAGCTGTACATGATGAACACCGTGGCACCTGGTGCACTTTACCCACCCACCCTCCTCCTCCTCTGTTTTTTCTTCTGCAGCGCTCCTTCTGCAGCGCCATGATGGATGAGCTGCGCGTGTCTCTGAAGTGCCAACGCCGCCTGAAACAAAAGCCTCAGCCGCCCGCCATTGTCAAGACCGAGGAAGTCATTAACATGCACACGTTCAACGACAGGAGACTCCCAGGAAAGGAAACCATGGCATGAACGCTGACAAGCACCCCAAGCAAAGCCTCAATAACAGTCGTGGAGAGGGGGGTGGTGGGGAGGGGGGGTGAGGGGAGGGGGGGGCAAGGGTCACATTAGTGCTGACATAACTACAGACTGAGGTTAGCAGTACAAACAGGATTCCTTTTGAACCCACTTGCTTATGTAGACAGATGTTTCCTGTGGAAATGTAGATACCTGAGCAGTGTCACCTCACTGTGACATTTACTTCTTGAAAGGGAGCTGAAAAACTGCGGACGCTCCGGTTTGGGCTGGTATGTAAAGTGAAAGCAGGCCCGAGCAGGTTTGTGACAAAAAAAATAATTATAATAAAAAAATAAAAATAAAAAAATCCAGTATATTAGTCTGGTGCATACCAGAAGTGGATTTAAACACACGTGAATATGCGTAAACACACAGACACACACACACACACACTGACATTCTTATTTTACACACTTTAACTCTTGTGCTAAAGGGAAAACTTTGTTTGAACAGTAAAAAAAGAAACGTCGTAGTTTTTTCTGTTGCTGTCAAAGCCCTTTGTCTTACCTTCATGTGTGTGGCCCAATCAGTCCCTCCCTTCAATGGCTTGAGTTTCCCTTAAAAGAAAAAAAAAGAAGAAAAAAAAAAACACTTCTCTCACACAGACACATGAAACAGTAGTCAGTGCCATATGATTTTATTAAAAAGAAAAAAAAAGCTGTATAAAAGTGATATTTAGTTTGCAATCATCTATGCTGACCTTGTCAAATACTCATCATTTTCTTCTGTAATGCCTTTCTCGTGCCAAAGTTCTGCCATTGTAAAGAACTTTCTACCATGCCTCTTTCTGTTCAAAGCCTCTGCAAGAAATGTATACGACCAGCGTTCTTCACCGCGTCCGTCCTCACGCTGTTTTCAATCTGTATAAGTTGTTGTTCAAAGAGGCAGGATTTCTACAAAAGTGTTTGGTTTTTTTTTTTTTTTTTCCTTTTTGTACAAGAACAAGAGGTTTTGTAGTACTTTGTATCATGGTAGCCCCATCCTGTGGACAAAACATGTAGCAGATACCGACTCAGCCCTCGAATTCTGTCAACAAGCTTTCAGACTGTGCTCATCCCTTTCATCCGTCTAATATTCAGCCTGTTGTGCGCCAGTCTCACGGGGGCCCAGGAGTGCATACTGTTTGGGGACAATGCAGTGGATTTTGGTGGGTTGAATGAAATCGAATTGTAAATGAAGTAGGTGCTCAAAAGAAAAGGCGGTGACTCATCCTGGAGAACTGTTGTCCTGTCAGCAGAGTCTCGCAGACTCGCGAGTGGCGGGAAGCTAACGGAAGCTTTGATGAATCACCATCAAAGACACGGTAAATCATGCAAATGTTGCTTGTGTGGAATTTCAACAGAACTGTAGTTTTGTAGCCTTGTTGGACAACCGATGGTTTTTGTTTTTGTTTTTTTGTGTGTGGCAGGTCCTAAAAGTATTATATTTTGAACTTGAGGAAATAATTATTGTGCAGACCAGCACAGATATGAGAAAGTTAAATGTAAAAAGTAGATCATATTTAAAGAAATAAAGTTTCCTAAGTTTAAAAAAAAAAAGTTTATTTTTTAGTATTCTTTGTTGCAACCATAGACTATATATATATTATTATTATATCAAGAAATTCACTTCATTGTGGTCACTTTAATCTAAATCAGGAATGGGGGACAGCACAGAGATTTTGCATTTCTTTTGCTTGAAGGCATGCTTCATGATTTAGCAGCAGGTTTTCACAGTCAAATGAAATAAACATCAATAATATACAAAAATAATACACAAAATTTAAGTAATGGATTAAATAATTTAGCTGGCTTTGGCAGAGATAATGTAATTAACAGTATTTCTCTTCATACCACTGATATAACGGTTTTTGACTGTGGCTCTAACTATACACACTAAGAACCTTTAACTTACTAAAATTGTGAACAGATGAAAAATAATATCAATCTGTTGTAGAACTGATTTTAAAATGTAAAATGAGGCCAGTGGAGCCAGGTTTCTGGGAGCTGCCACATTGTGTTTTTGTAACCAGTCTGCTCACTAAGGAAGCAAAGCTTTAGGCTCCGCCTACTCCCACCACACGAGTCACATGACCTTTAAAACAGAAAATAACTACGGGTAATTACAGCTAAACTTATGTTTTAACATACAGCAACAATGTAAGAAAGACATAAATTAGCAAGAATCACCACCTGAAAATGTACAAGGTGTAGTTTTATGTTTTACTGAAAAAGTTCTGCAGGTTCACATGTTGAGGCCAGAACTTAAAACCTGTCCTGGAAGCTGGTCAGCTTCAACTTCCAGATTCCCATCAGTGTTCTAGATATATACAGTCTATGGTTGGAACAAGACATCCTCTAATAAAAACTACAAACATAATCAGGCATTTCTGCTGTTTCCAGCTGACATCAAAAAGTATGCAACCATGATAAATTACCTGAAAGATTTATTAGTCAGATAAAACTATCAATCTAGTTGGGAGATTATCATATATTCAATGTATATCAACTTGTTCTAAAAAGGTTTACATTTATGTCAGTATTAGCATTTTTTGTTTGTTTGTTTGCATTTGAAATATTGTGAACTGATTTCATTTCCCTGCTGGATATTTTTCACTTAGTCTGAAACAAAGTTTCAGACTCAATAAAGAAATGATAATAAATGACCTCAGAGGCACCTTAATGATGGGCAGTAAATGAATGTACGGAGCTGTGCAGCTGCAGTCGATCTGACGCTGGAATAATGAAGAGCGTTGAGGTGCTTGTAAGTCGAAATTAAATGTTGCACCTTCGCTGGAAAAGCAGGCTGTGCTTCACTCATCTTGCCTCAAGTGGGCTTGATCATCTTGAGGGCATGATGTTGATGAAAGCTTGTGGGCTGAGCAAATCATTTATCCACTAATTGTCTCCAGATGTGTATCCTCCTCATCGTGTAACACAACCCACGTTCGGTCCCACTACTCTTGCTGTCTGTTGACTCTGTTCCCTGCTGTAAAAAATGACAAGCATGCTGGGTAGGTTCCTTCTACTGCCCTTGGTTTGACCTGTTTTAACTCTAGTTCAGGGTTTTAGAAGACCAAATAAAACGGCGACAAGCAGGCCGATCCCGGCGTTGATGCCTCTGTTGGATGTTCATGTACAAAAAAACTGACAGGCGAGGCAATATCCTTTATCTTACTGGTCTACCAGCATCGCTTGTCGTTTTCCCATTGAGCTGAATTTAGTGGCGCGAGCCGAAGAGATCGAAACGTTCATCAATTGAATCCAAAGGCTTGGCTGTCAAAAACGTAAATATGAGCTCATGGAGTCTGACATTGATGCAAAGTTTTACAAAAACTGTCATTAAAAATGTCAAAAAATTTGAGAACGGTGTCGTTTTGATGCATTTTCATCGCCCGCCATCTAAAGGAGAACGACTGTGATGTTTGAGTGTGCACGTTTGTGTCTCTGTTAGCAAAATATCTCATCAACCGCTAAATGAATTTGAATAAAACTTAATAAAAACAATCACTGGAAGGATGTGGTTTCATTAAAGTCAGGCTTGTTTTTAGACATGGAATTTATAACAGAATTTATATCTTTTGCAGGTCATTTTTAAATTTGCCAGCAAAAGATTTCACCTGCAAAACATTTCCTGAAAGAATTTTATTGGTGTGTCACATGATCAAATTAGTGTCATGTGATTGGTTAAAGTCACTCGATCTGGTGCAGATGGCTTGACTCACCAGAAGTGGAATATTTTCAGACACATTTCTGCAGGTTAATTTTTGCCATCACATTTTTACAGGTGAATTTGAAATAAAATAAAAAATCATCATTACAAAGTAAAAAATTGGGTGTTATAAATTCAATGTCTAAAAAACGGCTGATTCTGATGAGACTACGGTCGTTTCTCAGTTCATGGGTTTGCAGCCGACGTCAGCCACTTACGTCGCCCCACCCTGCACCATAGGCTGTACCAATTCATAGGCGCCTTCTCATTCGGCCGAAAAAACCCCGAAAACATCAGCTGCATATAGAGCCGACTGTACCCCAGAATTCATTGCAACATCGACAAATTAAACAGAAAAACAAAGACGGCAATGGATTTTTTTTAATTATTTTTTCACGGCAAAGCTTTTTTTTTTTTAATGACGGAGTTTAGAAATTTATCACAAACTGAAAAATTTAAGTTAAACAACTCAGCTGAAGAAAGTTTTGTTGCAATGAGATGTTAAATAAAACAGTTCCAAGCATTGATACTGGAGCTAAACTCAAATGATTCATTTTTATTTATTGTGACGTTTGTCTGATATAATGAATTTTATGAAGTTATACTTTGAACAAACAACTGTAGCGATGTGATATAAAACGTATCGCTATGTTAAAGCATGGTGTGGTCATGCAAACAAACGTCTTCTGTAGCCTAAACCGTCTCATTTCACAGCCATTCCTCCATAGAAGTACACCAACAACTTATTATTTTTCGGTGCCAGCTCAATTCAAGATGGCTGCCACAGCCAACTAACCGCCCAAACGTGGCTATGACTCAGTCAGTTTTACAGATGTTGTGTTCAAATTTGGTGCGGTTATAGCTGGGAACCGTACAACACATACTGATGGGATTCATTGCACAAGATCTTTAATTAAAACTTTAGTGTTAACTGTTGGATCTAACCCTGTTGGTTTGATAGTGAAATACTTCATGAACCACTGGACAAATTATAATAAAATTTCCAAATGTAATCTACAAGTAATTATTTTTTTGAGTCAAGAGATTTTGCATAATGTTATTTTGAGGGTTTATCAAAAACAGCTGCAACTTTGTCTTTTTCCAAGATAAGATGATCTTAGTTTAAATCTGTGGGATGAAAATGGCGGGCGGTATGCCGTCAAGAAATGATAGACCTTTAATTGTTATTGTTTTGCTAAGACGGAACGCACAGCCTGTAATTATCATATAGCTGTTGCCAGTATTTATAATCGTCAAGTGAATTTATTAAGACTTCAAAATACTAATCTAATCTAAATGAATGCATTTAGTTATTAATTTTTTAATAAATCAAATTTGAGGGCATGATTAACAAGCTCCTTTTTATTGGCTCGTGGTCCCGCCGTCTACGTAGTTGAGCCCCCTTTTCTCTTTGTCTCAGACAAGGTTCTTTGGAAGTTGCAATAAAAAGCGCCTCTGCAGCTGGAGCTCTGCTGCCGCTACATAAATGGCCACCCTGTTCGCCCTTCAAACTGACAGTGAAGGTCAGAGGATGCTTCAGCGCGTTCAGCGGGGACCGTTTTAGTCTGTCACACTTGTTTCCATCATATTACATCCTCTTCCTCCTTTTTCTAAGTGGTGATTGGAAAAGGTATCCTTGGATAACATCTTCTTCATTAGTCAATTAATGGCCGAGGACTGTGCTGCGGATGGAGTATGGCTTTTGTGAATGTGACTTTGGTTTGTCATACAGACATCATGAGCTAATAGTCTGCCAGGAAAAGGGTCCGCTAAGGAGGACATTTATTCATGTTCTCATTTCCTCGGAATTTGAATAATTCATGATCCAAAATTACAGATTAATTTCATGTAAGACAATTTTGATTTTCTTTTTTCTCTCTCTCTCTTCGAGCAAGTCGCAGCATGTGCTTGTCCAGTAAACGGCTACAGTAAATACAGAAATAAAGTTACAAACATGCCCTCTGTCTACTTATGTTGTGTATCTTTGTCCTGTTTGGTTTTTCACGCTGTAAAAAGTTTTATTTGTCACATCGACACAACGCTGGACAAAGTCACTCCATTAACTTTCATTGCCCAAAATAGAAGCCAAAATGTCTGACTTTTATGGAGGGTGGTGAGGGAAGGAGGGCGCTGCCAGGGGGAGGGGCTGCAGTAGTTTGGCGGTTTTGTTATTCTGTATTCTTGTGAAACCTCGAGCCCAGGTTGCGTCAGGACGGGCCGTCGGTGTAAATAAAGTGGGCAGTTTGCTGGAGCAATAAGGTCTTTATCTACCGCTGATCCATTGGGTCGTGGTGGGCAAGAGGGGGCATTCCACCCTGGCTCTCCACTGCACGCTGAAGGTCCTGTCCCGAACACGGTATCGTTACATCCCTTTGAAGTGATCTCCAGACAATATCATCGCAATTCCTGACAATTTATTATTCTGCATTTGTTATTGTGACAGGCCTAACGGAACCACATCATCTGCATAAAGCAGAGACGGGACCACCCCCCCTACGTGGCTCCCAAACCAGACCCCACTCTTCTCCACGACTGCGTCTGCAAGAAGGTAACGACCAAAAACAATAAAACGGTTTAGAAAAAACATACTATAATGTTAGACAACTAGGGGGCCCTTCAACTTCATTTTCTGGTCTTATTTCTAATTATTTTCAGAGCAGCTTCAGATTATATTTCATTTTACTTTATTTTACTTGTGTTGAGCCAAAAGGGTCCTTTAGAGAAATAAAATCTCCAAAAATTAATTTCAAAATCAGATCATTTAGAACTTTGGTCCTGATTGAAATATTCTCTCTCTTTCATAGGTTAGTGATTCTGAAAGTTTGTAAGATTCATATTTGCCAGTTGATTACTTTGACCACAGACACCACATATAGTGCATGCCCCAGTTAAACCTCACTTTGGTTTTAATAAGCCGGCAGTGAGGAGTAAAGTCATACTATAGTAAATGAAACACTTTCTATTCTCTAGACGTTAGTCTGTACACCTTTGCCTATTGTTCACACCATTGATCCCCACAGGGATGCACAAAGAACTCCAGAGTGTCGGTACGGACTACTCTGCACACTCTCTGCAGAGTTGCAGGGGAGAAAAAAATAGAAGAAAAACAAGCTGCTGTGAAACACTTTGTGTCTTTGGAGCTTTATGCAGCGTATGCAGCAATATGAACAATCATGTAGTTAGCAGATTGATGTCGCCACATACTGGAGGTGGAGTGTGACAGTTTACATGCAGTTTGTGATAGAATAATTATGTGACTGCAGCAGAACAAAGCCCAAGGGCTGCAGAATACAGTAACTACAAGCTCATCTCAGGGATAAACCTGACAGGTGATGTTAACTCTGTGACTCTGCCTTTTTCTCTCACTTCAGCCAACTGATTTTCCTCCTTATTTCAGTCTGTTTTGGTCAACTTTGCCTTTTGAATATTTTGAATACACAGGATAGATGATCTACTGAAGCAGTGTGCCCTGCATTAGTAAAACTTACACACAGTAAATGAATGCATTTGATCAAACCTTCAAGGTCATACAAATGTTACCTGACTGTATTTAACACAAAAAGCTCATCTAGACCGTTATCATAAAGTTGTTAGATCAGTGTATATTACTGCAATGACTATAAATTAAACCTGTTTTTTGCCTCACAGCATTCACACTATTGAGATCATGTTTTCTTCTGTACATTTTTGACACCTTTCTCGTTACACAATTTTTGTGCTATTTCAACAATTCATATATTAAAACGTTCAGCTCATTCAGAACATTCCGGTTATGACTTTTGGTATTTCAGCTATTTATACATTTTCAGCTATTTCACCTTTTTAGCCCCTTTTTTTCATTGAAAATGAATGGAGCTATTTTCAACAACCTTAAAATTGATCAAATTGTTTCTAAATCTTTACAGCACCTTACACAGTTTGTTCTACTTATGCTCCTTTTTACTCCCTTGTGCAAATTTTAGCTTTTTTTCTGCTATTTCAGCTAAAATTCTGCTTCTTTCTGCTATTCTTCAGCTTTTTTCTACTTTTTTCCTGCTACTTTGTGCTATTTAAGCTTCTTATAGATGGTTTCTGCTTCATTCAAGTAATTGTTGCACTTTTAGCTAATGTTCAGATGATATTATAAGTTTGTGCTTCTTTCTGCTATGTTCAGCTATTTCAGCTTTTAGCGTTTTTAGCCAAGTTCCGCTACGTTTTTGCTTCTTTTGACTGATTTTCTGCTTTTTTGTTTCTTTCAGATTTCCAAGTTTAACTTACAATAAAACTTTGCTATAAAACCTTTTCAGCTCAGTTTTAGCAGCTTTCAGCAAACAGTTAAATGTGGAAACAGTTTGCTAAATAATAAGATCTTAGTGGGAAAATTAGGATATTGCACTCAGAAGGTGAGCTAAATAATAAAAATGTCTTATTTTTAACGTTTTATTTTACCACTTGGCGCCTCGTATACACAGACAGGCAGAAGCAATGATCAGCCTTTCAGTAGCTGAGATAAAAAATGTGAATGAGAGTTCATTAATAAAAGATATAAAATCAAAACTATTTTTATAAACTTAACAGCAAATTTTTCATTCCCATTTTGTCAAAATGCCGTAAAAAGAAAACTGGAATGATTCGTTACTATGCTGCTCAACAACTAAAGTAACGATTCCCTTCTTTTTTTTTTTTTTTTTTGCTGTTGTTGTTGTTGACTGTTTAGCTTGCAGTAGATGAATCCCCTTCAGCTGACATTTCAGTGCTGCATAAATGAGCTTCGACTCCATGTGGAGTTCAGCATGTATAATATGAAATCCTGGGGAAATGCAATAAAAAAAAAAAGGAGGAATTGCTGAAGCTGGCTGAGCCGGACAGTCAAGGTTGGTTGGAAAATGATGATTTGGGGCACATTAGGATCTTGTATCCCCCTCGAGACCTAGCTCGCAGGGGCGGCATATCAGAGAAACCACTGAGCCTCTTGGTGAAGAAATCAAACTAAGAGAATAAGTGTTTGTTTGCATCTAGTTGACACCTGTTTGCAGGTGCTGACGGTCCCACAAACCCCATTTTGGCTGCAAATAATTTCAAATTGGAAAAAGTGATCTTTTGTGTCATGCAGCAATTTGTTTAGTTGCGGATTTTCTCTGTTTCTGTTTTTTCCTCTCCCTGTGGCAGATGTGTTATGGTGGGTGGCAGCTGCAGAACAGAGCACAGATTGCTAAGTGATTCACCCTGCTCCTGGCGTCTCTGTTACCCCCATGAGTCTTTTCACTGACAGTGTTTTCATTTCTATTTGCTTCATGTGTAACTAGCATGGTGGGCTAGCTGCTTTGACAGCTCTGTCAGGAAAATGAGAATGCAGGTCTCCTTGCTTGGAGGTTATTTCCTTTTTTTTTTTTTTTACGTGACCTGTTCCTCTGTTCTTGCGTGGGGGAGTGAAAAAGAAAAGAAAGAAGAAAAAAAAGGCAAAGCTGTGACTGAATCTGACACCAAATTGCTTTCTGAGATGACCGCGATGACGGCGTTCGGATTGATAAAAATCCCTTTGACTGATATTACAAATTAGCTCTCCATCTGATGGCATCTGCTTCACTTGTATGCAGACACCGGCAATAACAGTGCTGAGTGTTGAACCAGTCACATCTCCTGACATGTGAATTGTGTTTTGTTCACTGCTGTCAAATAGACCCTCTTCAAAAATCCTCCCATTAGGTTCTCTCAAACAAATGCTCTGCCTCTCCCCCCTCCCTCCATCTGCCTTTGAGTCATTCATACTGTTGATTCCACCTCTGGAGGAATACATCAGGCATTACGCCTTTTCTTTTTCTTTTTTTTCTTCTTTCATCAAGGCATCAGCTTTAAAGTAATTTTCCTCCTCTCACTGGGAGCCAAATGGAGACGAGAAGATGTCGATTCTCTCATCTCTTTGTCTGTCCCCTTTGATCTCTTTCAACATGAATTCCCAATGAACAAAAAGTAAATGGGATTTTTTCTTTTTTTTTCCCCCTCATCGTCTTTCTCTGGAGCATGGTTGATCATACAAAATTGACCAAAAATGACTCCTAATGACCCCTGTGTTTTATTCAGAAAAGAGAATACCCCACAACACACTCCTAGCTGTCATTACTCGTAGTGCATCTTAATGATGGATGAATAATTCAGGGGGCTCTTGTAGATATTATAGTCCAAAGCGCTGATGCTGGGAACGTCTTTATAAAGGCCTCCTCCCTGTTTGTGTGTGTGAGTGTGTGTGTGTGCGTTGGAAGGATGAGAACGATTTTGTGACAAAAGGACAAGGGGTTTTGGCGGTCCACGCATTGTTTTCTGTTATAATAACAGCCAGTAGTTGTGATTTATCTTGTATTCCCAATGCAGGAGCCCCCTCTGCTTCACTGCAAAGGTTAAAGCATACAGCCTGGAGGCAGCGCTACAAAGGTCAACGCGCAGTTTAGAAACACGGAACAGAAAGGAAGATGGAGAAGATATGTAGTCCCCTCTGTCGTCCTGCAAAACGCTGGCTTTGAGTGTTCTGCAGCCGAAGCCCGGCAGTGCTTCCTGCTTTAGTTCTTTCTATCCTCGCTCCCATGTCTTCTTATCATTGCCCTCCTTGTGATACCTCCAACATCACACGCCATAAATAAAGCTGACCTTGACGAAGCCATCTCCAGAGATTGTATGTGGAGAGAAAAAAAAGAAAAAAAAACCTAGGGGAGGGGGGGGCGGTGAAAGAAAACGATGGTGGGTAAGTGAGGGAAATTGTAAACAAAGAGGTGTTTATTTAATGGAAGCCCTGAAGCATGGATGCACCCAGGAGAGAGAGAGAGAGAGAGAGAGAGAGAGAGAGAGATGGACCCCTGATTATCAGAACACAAGGTGCTAGGCCATTAAAAAAAGGAGCAGGAGAATGAAGAGAGGGCTGAAAAGAAACAGCAGTGTCTTGGAGAGTCAGATGTGTTGAGGTTATTAATCTGTTTTGGCTGTCCTTCACAGGCCTGGAAGGAGGGGGGGGCGAGTCTTCTACAGTCTTAGGCTGCCCCCTTTTGGAGGAAGTGGGGAAAAGGTTTTAGAAACGCATTCATACATTATCTTTTTACAGGGGGTCCAGCAGTCACGGTGGGAGGGGCAGGGTTCACCCTGGACAGATCACAAGTCCATCACAGGGACAACCATGCTCTGCAGGGACAATTTAGCGTTGCCACTTAATCTGGGTTTTTGGTCTGTGGGAGGAAACCAGGAGTAGTACCCAGAGAAAACCCACCCATGCACAGAGAGAACATGCAAACTTATTGTTATAGTTGGTCCCAAAACAACTGATCATTAGTAGATCAACTTAAAGCTGAGAGGTTTTGCTCCACAGATTCTTTTACCAAATGTGTAGAAAAAACATCGAACTACACTGAACTTTATGCAACTTTAACCATTCATTTTAAAATATGCTTAAACGTTGTCTTTAACAAAATGTACAACAGCGGTAAATATAAAAATAATGCTGGATCAGATGAATCGCTGGAGAACTTTTATACAGTTATGTTTTCCTCCAGTTGGACTCTGAGGTTGGAATTTCGGACTATGGAGGTCAAGGGTCACTGAACTTACCAAACCAAATTTGAGTTCCAATAATTAGTTTTAAAGGTTTTGAAATTAATAAAATGACAACAGTGCCCAAATTTATGCACCTGCCTAATTTTGTTTAACCAATTATTGCACACTTTCTGTAAAACTTTATTTCACTTCTCAAATATCTCAGGATATATTTAACTGTTTTTTTATCCAAACAATCAATGATTTATGAAGGTAAATCAGGAAAATTAACGAGGCTGCCCAAACCTTCGCACACTACTGTATCATGTAGTTAATGAAACCTGTCTTTATTATATCTGGACATGCATATCCTCTGACATCCATCAAAGTATAAATGTTAGATTTATGTTCTAAAAATAAATACAGCAAAGTTATTTAGAGTAAAGTTTTACAAAATGTCAGCCTCTTCATCTTTGATTTACTAAAATGATTTCCTTCAGATGAACTGACCTTTGTGTAAAGTTTGTCCAATACTTTGTTTTCCTGCAATATTGAGTCTGAATAACAGAAGGGTACCAGAGTTTCCCACATTAATTACAAATACTGTTTATCATCATATGTTTATTTTTCAAATCAAGTGAAACATTTAGGACATCTTCAAAAATCCAATCCCAAATTCACAGAAAAAAAAGGCAGTACACTTTTTAAAGTAAATAATGAGGGATTTGCACATCGAATGTTTTCTCCATTCAACATCAATCAGTGCTTGGCTCCATGTGTGCTCCACAGAAAAGGGAGCACAGGTTTGTTTTGTTTTCTTTCTGGCCACAACGTAGAGAATAAAAACATGTAGGAGGTAAAGAAAACATGAACCTGCTACGTTTTGTCCACAAACACATGTGAAACGATTCCAGCTCGAGATGAAACAAATGATGGTTAACAACACGGTGTTTCTGCGATCATCTCCTGAACCACAGAGCAGAGAGGACCACCGTGGTTTCCCTGCCTTGGATTACGTCCTACAGTCTGTCTGTCTGGGAAAAGGTCACAGATTCACCTTTATGGACATTTCAGCTTTCTGTCGGCTTCGCCAGTAAAAAAAAAAATCCAATATTTCAAGAAAAAAAACAAAAAACAGCCACTACTTTAGAAAGCTGAAGTTCAGAATTTTGGGAAATATGCTAATGTTCTGCTAGCACCATGTAGTTATTTTACTATAAATAAAAAACAACGCCGAGCTCATTGACTTAAATATTAAAAACACTGATTTAACTTCTATTTAATAATGTAGTTACAACTGTAGACAGTGTTTTGTTGTAAGTGTTGAATCTGAAAACAAAATTCTAATTTGAACAACAAAAAGGATGAATAAGCGACCGGCTACCGGCATCCAACTCCAATCAGTTTTCATTTCTGCACCTTAGTTTTATTTAGTTAATAGTTAATCTAACAGCAGCAGAGCTTCAGTCTAAGATGTTTATAATTAATGGTGGGATATAAAACAGCTAAAAATGAGCCTTTGCTTAGTTTTGCTGATCTGAAACAGCAGAATAAAAGAAGTCGGTTCTACTTTCAGTCAAAAAAGCAGTTTCCCAAAATGCTGAACAAATTCTTTTTGCCACATGAAAAATATTAACCAAATAGTTGAAGTCTTTTTAGCTTTAAAATATTATTTAGTAAATATTTAGAGATTATTTTTTTAGAAAGTGTGATTGTTCTAAAATGATTGTGTTGTTCTTTATTATCCATTAAACCACAGTAAGAGTTCACGACTCCTTCTGTAGCGTCTTTCTTTGTGCTGGGAGACGTGAACTGGTACAAACTTATTATAAACTTCTCATAAATCACAGCAAACTATTTTCACCAGGATTAGTTCAAACTGGTGACATTTAGTAAGTTTTATTTGTTTCTCTGGGGTGGTGCATTGCAGATGATGGCACCAAATTTTAGTTTGCCAACAGCTGAAAAACAACTGGAACATCAAGAATGATTAAAACACTTCATTGGGTCATAATCACATGATGGAGCGTTTCCCCGCATGTTTCATCTCAACTTTACAACACTTAAGGCAAGAGAAGTTGTGTAAAAGTATTTGAACCAGTTTTTAGTCAACATGTTGTCTTGATAAACCTTTACATCCAGCTGATTTGTCTCTTGGTGCATCAGTATTCACATTGACTGGAATAAAGAAAAAAAAAAGCTGATATTTTGTTGTATGTAGTTTGCTTTAATGTTTTATGTGTAAATCAACCTAAATACCTCAACTGAGTTTAAATGGTAATATTCCATTCGCTCAAAATTGATCTTTAGGCTCTCGAGTTTCTTTTTAACCATTAGGAACAATATTTTTATTCATAAACATTATTTTAAAACAGCTGCACAAAAATCACCATTCGTACAAAATCTACTGGTTTTAATGGGAGCCAATCCTGACTGTCTAAACTTCAAAAGCAGTTTGCACCAAGAAAGAGTGTTATCTCTGAGCCACTTATCTTCTAATTATCTTAAGCTATGAAAATGGCTGAAATGGGCCAAATAAGCCCAGGAAAATAATATTCGTTTGGTGACAGAATTAAAACAGAGACGCCATCCTTGCTCAAGTGCAAACCTTCTTCCCCTCAGGCGAGTCGTATCAAGTGGTTATAAAAACAGTTAGGATAAAATACAAAAATCAAAAACAACAGTCCAAGTATTTTCAAAAAGTGTTCACATGACTATAAAATATTTCATATCTAATATTTATATAGCTAGCCCGACAAACTGAGGTAAACTTACTGGCTGTGTGGAGCTAATGAGGAAGGAAACCCTTGTTAAATCTTGCAAAAACAAAAAATACAAATACAAAAAAAAAAACCAATTTATATACGGAAGAGGAATAGAAAATAAACTACAAAATTTTGATTTTACTATCCGAATTCTGAAAAAAAAATGTCAATGTTGACTTTTTTCCATTTGAGAGATTGTCAAAAGTCAAAATTCTGAGAAAGAAATTCTCCCTTTTTTCTCAGAAATCTGACTTCAATCTCAGAATTCTGATTTTTCCCTCAGAAACCTAATTTTAAGTTCAGAATTCTGACTCTTAATTCTGAGATTATTAAAAGTCAAAATTCTGAGAAACAGTTTCTCTCAGATTTAGGAGTCAGAATTCAAACTTTTTCCTCAGAATTCTGACTTCAGTCTCCTAATTTCGACTTTTCGCAGAGTTGTGAGATTGAAGTCAAAATTCTGAGGAAAAAATTCTCTATTTTCTCAAGTTCTCAAATTATTCTTAATTTGTCTCAAGAATTCTGACTTCAATCTCAAATCTGGCTTCACTTTCAAAATTCTGACTTTTTCTTAATTCTGAGAGTGTCAAAAGTCAAAATTCTGAGAAAAAAACATTCTAATTTTTCTCAGAATTCTGTCTTTTTTCTCACAACCAGAAAAAAGTCTGAATTCTAAGAATTTTTTTCTCATAATTCAGGGAAAAAAAAATATATATTTTTTTCAGATTTCTGATTTCCATCTCAGAAGTTGGAAAAATTCAGCATTCTGAGATTAAGGTCAGATCTCAGGAAAAATCTTACAGATTTTTAAGTAATAATCTTAGAGTATTGATTTGTGTGACACCAGTGTGAGAGAGGCAATGTAATAAACCACTGCATGGAGGAGGAATAAGGAACATGTAGAAGAACAGAGCTAATGAGGTAGGCTTTTGCTGTAAACCAAAAATAAAAACTTTTAACAAATAATAAAGTTTTGCAGTAAGAAACAAAAAGTATTAGATCTGGGAAGGAAGACCAGGAAGTCTGTCGCAACACTTGGGAACATCTAAAACACCTTAATATAATACAGAGCAAATGTTATTTTTACAGCTCATTAAAAAACAAACACAGAAATGAACAACTATGTGTAACTCAAGAGGTAGTTGCTAACGTCAGTACATGAACCAGTTCCATACGGCTCTTCATCATTGCTTAACAGAGTTTGTTGAGTCAGTCAGTGGATGATTCCAGAAAGATTAACATACACTTGTTTTTTTTTTTTGGTTAATTCCCTGAGAACAGTTCATCATCCTGAGAGGAATTGTGTGTAAAAATGTAAAAATACATCATACAAAAAGATTTCAGCATAAAGCTGTGCTCCTTCTGCAGTTTGGTCATTCACTATTTTTCCTGTCATGCTGCATTGTTGTTTGATTTTTAACGCACACATTCAAAGCTGTACATTATTAAAATAAAAAAAAATGAAAGGTAAAATAAAGGCGCTTCATTGCACTTTCAGCAATAAAAGCCTCTTATTGTGAAAGAGCAAAGGCAGCAAGCACTTCTGCACGTTTAAATGCCTTCAAGAACTAAAGCCAAACTCTTTAGTATAGAGATATACCAAAAGAAAGTCGGTTGTCTACTTGGAGCTTTTAAAAAGCACACATGCTAGCTTGATATATTCAAAGTTATTTGATTTGTCAGAACATTTAAAGAGACAACTCTCCAAAGCGACCTTGTGTGATTTGTTGTGAAGAGTCGACTTCAGACAAGCTTCTTTTTCACATTCAGCTTGGTCAGAGGAGAGTCGTCGGGTCAAATAAGTGCCACTAAGAGCCATGCTTGGGATTCAAGTTCTACCAAACGTTTCTCCCTCTGTTCTTGAAGTCTGAAGCAAAAGCAGCAGCGACGCCCTCTCGTCCCCGAACAGGCGCAAGCATCGCGGCGCTGACTGACAGAATGGTAGGCACTGATGGATGAGGAAAAATGTTTTTGTTGGTTGTTGTTTTTTTTAAACGAAAAAACAAAAACAGCAAAGAAGAGCAGACAGATTTGACATTCACTTCCCCAAAGGAAGAACGAGTGAGGTATTATTGTAGGTAGAGCAGCTGTGACGATAAAGTATTGATTCAAACCGCACCTATTAGGTGAGTTTTTGTGCCTTTAGCATATAAATGAGTCAATATGGAAAAGAGAGGCGCAAATATTCTCTAAGTCATTTTGAAGGGGATTAAAAGAGTTAAATAGAGGGAGAACGTATCCCATGCACATAAAGGCTATGCACCTATTTTTAATTCCTTATATATGTATTACTTACAATTAATATAGGATTTTTTTTCTTGCAACTTTACATATATATTAATGACTACTTTCAACTAATTATGCAACAACCAAATTAGAAGCCTAATGATCAGTTCACTACTTTAAACCTAAACTATGATGGGTTATATGATGCTTTATATGAATCTTATAGTAATTGGAAACAGAGAGGCGGGGGTTATTAGTGGTGACTACATTTCTGATATTCTTTCGGAGCATTCGTAACACACCGTACAAGCACACGCACACTCCTTTACTTTCACTTTGCACTTGCTCGCACTTCGACAATCAGTTGGTCCGGTCTTTTTTACGTAACAGATATGTACTGAGAGTGGGCCCGTCGCAATAAATCCATTAAACTGCATGATGAGTGGAAATACACTGCAAAAACTGTCCATCTAATCAAGTTTTAAAAGCTTATATTCAGCCAAAAAGCCTTTTTGATCTTGTTTTGAGACTGATTTACTAAACAAGAACTGATTGTGTCAGAATAATAATCTTGTTGGTCTGAAAATTTTACTCAAATTAAGTAAAACTTTTCTGCCAATGGAGTAAGAAAAATTGACTTGGTAAGATTCTTAAAATAAGAAAAAGTTGAATCAAATCTAATATTTCAAGAATCTTACCAAGTAAAATTTTCTTACTCCATTGGCAGAAAATTTTGACTTAATTTGAGTCAAATTATC
>JARVGW010000086.1:14262615-14280223 GCA_031762495.1 Anablepsoides rubrolineatus | reverse complement strand
AACAAGATTATTATTCTGACACAATCAGTTCTTGTTTAGTAAATCAGTCTCAAAACAAGATCAAACAGACTTTTTGGTTGGATTTAAGCTTTTAAAACTTGGTTAGATGGACAGTTTTTGCAGTGTTGGGTTGAGGATTTTCATGATTCTGAGGTCTTTTTTCTTTTCCTCTAAGCGTAGGGAGGAGTGAACTCTGGCGTCAGGAGTTCACCACACTACGTAAACTTCGTAAGCATCGCGCAGGCAGCAACAGTAGCTGCTGTTGTGTTGGTTTTACAAACTCTGTTTGCAACTTTACGTACATTTTGTAAACTTCTTTATATTTCGTAAGCGGCATTGAGGGTGACCGCAGTTATTTTATGAAGCCAGAGGAAGAGGCACACAGAATAAATTTTGCCGGCTTGGACAGAGGAGGTGGGAAGTGATGTTACAGCTTCAGCAGCAACTTTTATTTTTTACCTGCGTAAATTTTATAAACTTCTGTAAGCTTTGTAAGCGAAAGGGAGAAATCAATTCATTTGTTTAAAATGGCCTCAAAACAATACTGTTTATCGCAATACTTTCTGAGGCTATCCATTGTCCAGTAAAATGTGTTATCAGGACCGGCCTATTCTACTCTTTTTAAAATGATAGAGAATGAACTCTAGCAGCTCGCTGGCTTTTTAGAACATCCACCCTTCAGGAACTCATTAAATTTCCCTGAAGATCTTTAGAAGCCAAGCTAACGGTCCTATGGGACTAGATTATCACTTAGAGGATCTGAAGCTCTTAAGAGTGCTTAATCCTTCTTAAAATGAGCTACCGTGTGTGTGCTGCAAAGATGCAATCAGGACTATTTTTTGGAATGATTACGCCTATAAGACGAAGTTGCGGCTTTAAATCATCAACGTGTATATATAGAGAGGGGGTAATCAACATGGCTGCCCCTTAGGTCCAAAGAATCAAATGGAAGGAAAAAAAAAACAGTCATCAAACCTAGACACAAACTACAATTCACCTTTGAGCTGCACAGATTGAAACAAGAAAGAGTGATTCCCTGCTGTCACCTTTCCAGCAGTGGTTGCCATAGCTGCAGCAGATGACTGCCAAGTCAGTCACACACATTCACACACGTTTGTACCCAGTTGATCGGTGCCATAGCCGTGCTGGTTAGAAAAATAACTATTTCAAAATAAAAGACGATAAAAACCTCAATATTTTTTTTTCTCCACAGGTGTGAGGTAGATGAGGGGTGGGTTGAAGTGGGGCGGGGCTTCCAGGTAACCTTGATTGAGAATAAACGCGAGAGTCAGGAGGTTAAGCCATCAGAGTTCACCTCTGGGGGTTCGTTTTCAAGATTTCCTCCACCTTTGGGTCCGTGAGCCCCGCTGTGTGTGGGGCTCCTCGGGGGAAGAGGAGGATCCCTCCGGGGGAGACGAGCCAGAGCGCTGCTCCTCTTCCGGGGGGCAGAGGTAGGGCCCGCTGGCTGACGCGGAGGCCGAGGTAGACGCATACGGGTCCTGAGAGCCTGAGGGGGGCGTCAGCGCCTTGTGCGGACACTGAGCCACCATGTGTGTGATGCTCTGGCAGTAGTGGCATTTCTTTGGCTGGGGGGGCAGGCCACACTCCTTGGCATGATGATCCAGACCTCCACAGTTATAACAGCTGCAGAGGGTGGGGGGAAAAAAAGATGCTATGGTAAATTACAGCTTAAAACAAACCATGCTACAACTAGATTTCACCACTAGATGGGAGTATAACCTATAATATGACTGAGTGGCACTCTGACACTTTGTTAATCATTAGAGACAAATAAACAGTATTGAGATTACAATAAAAATAATAAATTCCTGATGAACAAAATGTTTTTTTCTTTAAGGAGCAAAATGTTATAAAATCTGTTGTGTAACAAACATACCACAACCTTTTTAAGGCCTAACTCACTGCACAGATCACTGGTTTGCCTTTAAAGGTTTTTGTTGTTTGTCTTTTTTAAAGTAGCTGCAAAATACCGAAAAAACAAATTTAAAGACATAATTTAGACAAGTATTTATTTTGCTTTTACTAAGTTATTTCCAAGGACAAATGGTGAAAGGAATTCAGAAAGATTTGAGAACTACTGAACAAAACCATGTTGAGAGAAAAACATTTACAGCAACTATGTACTGCTGTGCAAAACATTTTATTACAAGAGAAATAAATCATTGTTATTACTGATTAGATATAAACAACAAAGTTATGTTTGCAAAATGCTGTCGTTTATCAAACAAACAAATTAAAACTCCATTTTCTTGTTTATACGTTATACTTGAGAACAAGAGATTAATTTTCTCTACAAACTTAAATATAATCAAATGGGTAAGAAATAATATTTAGAAATAAATATTTATTTAATAAAAACATACTTTATATAAATTAACAGATTTCATTTCTTCAGTAAAATAAAATCTATTACAACGACTAAAGAATTATTTTCATGGTGTTACTTGAAAGAATTGTACTAATATTAATGAAACTATTTTAAGGCAGTATTAATATTTGCACCTTTACATCTTGCATTTGTCAAACTACATTTTAATATTATAAATCATTTTGGGTACTTTTAAAAAATATATATTAAATCAAAATTAGAATAAACTTCTTTGATTCAAAATGGGATTTAATTAGATTACATTTATCAGATTATTTTAATGCTTAGATAATCTTAAAGTAAAAAAATATATACTAATGAATAACCAAAATATTTTTGGTCCATATTTAATGTTTTATGCTTTTTTTTGTACTGAGAAAAAAAAGGTTTGGGCCTATTTTACAGATTAAATTAAACAAAATTTTACTCCAATTTTTCGATAGGTTAATTTTCCAGTGATTGTGTTTTTTATATGTTAACTGCACGCTTCATTAAAAAGACTCAACAAAAATGAAAGTAAAAGATAAAACGTATGAAAACAATTCTTACTACAAACACACGTTGACACCTGCTTTAACATCTAACATCAATCCATTTAACCTCAGAAATGTGCACAAGTTTATTCAGGTAGCTGAACTTAAAATGCAGATAGAGGTAAAAGTTGAATTTATAATGACTATATTTATATTTTAATATGATCAGTGTGGGGAAAGCCACCAATAGTTTTAGGAAATTAATTTAAATAATTTCATCTTTCAGCAAAATTGACAGGAAACTAATAGTTTTCCTATTTTTATCCTTACTGTATTACGTAAAGTTTTAAATATTCTATAAAATAACTTATTTAATTTTAAGGTTAAGAGGATTTTGATAAAAACATGACAGTTGGGTGAATTATTTTTAAATTTTTAGCAATGAATATATAGAACTTTGCATTGTTTTGCCTTTAAAAGGTAATGAATTGTTATTATAAAATATTATTATCATTTTTTAATTTTCCCAAACATCTGGACATTGAACCCAGACTCCAGCAGAGGAGCATTTTGCAGCGCTCCGCTGTAGACAAGTTGTTGTACCACAGGGTAACCAGCAGGGGGCAGGGCAACCTAAATGACCAAGAAGCCAAAGACACTGAGCATGCTCACAAAAGGCCAATGACATCACTGGCATCTACCTGCCTTCTCTGAACTTAACACCACCTTTCTACAACCTTGGTAGAAGTAAGACACTTGACCTAACACTGGATCAATTATCCCAAATAAACTGAATTATTCAGCTGTGTAAAACAATCATTCTCTCAGATACGGTTTCTAACTTTCTAACAAAAACTCTAATTTTCATAAAAGCGACACCACAACATTACTCCACTAATGTTCTGTCAACAGAGAGAGAGGCAGAGCTAAACTTTGAAACATAAATCAACTCTTGACTTGAAATAATAAAGAAACCATACGACTGCATTCACACAGCTCCACCTGATCAGAGTTGTTGCACGTCTAATGAAGGGATCCTCTTTCAGCAGGAGGGCAGAATAAACACAGTCACCTCTGCTTTAACCATCAGGTGTTTCCAAGAAACCACCTCACAGATTTTTAGCAAAGCTCCTTTCAGGGTTTTACTGAGGCTAAAACAATTGATAGAACCATTGAGGCTTTAAGATGTATGTATATCCAACCTTCACCCCCATGCTGATACGGTCACTAATGTAAAACCTGACAAATTGATTTAAAACAGCCCAGGCAGTCAAAGAGCTCTATTCATATACGGTGAGTGATAACCATGGCAACAGGCATGTACACAGGCAGATTGAATAGATTTAATCTATAGTCTCAACCCCCTCAGAAACAGCTCGCCACTGTAAGATGTGTACACATATAGATGTTTCCTTTTACTACAGCGTGCCAGCACAATGCGGGGTTGAACGTACTCACCGATCTCCCTTTGGTTTGCGTTTCTGGAGGGGGACCTTCCCTTTAGGTCTCCTCTCACTGCCTGCACAGGGTCCTCCACCAGGTCCAGTCACTCGCAGGGACTCCAGGCCCTTAGAGGACTTCTTGTATGTGAACTCCACCTGCTCGCCCTCCTTTAAGCTGCGGAAACCCTCCATCACCAGTTTGCTCTGTCGGGAGGAGAGACAAAAAAAATAAAGATTTGTTTAAAACCTGTCGATGCTCACAGCTCAGTCCACAGAGAGAAATCCAATTTAAATAGCAATCTATTTGTTTCATAGCATCGTGTACATAAGACATTTGTAAAAGCAAAAATGTGACCCATCACATCGAAACAAGGATTAAGTCTAAAGTGGAAAATGGAGAAATAGGCAAATATAGGGTTTTGATAAAAACACTTAAAAAATTGCATTTTGTCAAGATATAAAAAAAATAAAGGCCTTATCAATGTTTCAGTTGAATAAACTGTATGAAATATAATAAGAAAAATGTTGAAGCACTTTTTGAGCAGTAGCAACAAAAAACCTGATTTTGAGGAAAAACGCCTTTAAATTTTGAGATTTTCCCTGTGAGCTAGCAAAGATTTTGTTTCTTTCCAGCTTAAAAATCTCAATATTTAAATATTATTTGAGATTTTCTCTCCATAAGGAAATTAAAAAATCCTCAAAAAATTACATAAAATTAGGATCCAGACCAAATATTAATGTGTTATTGTAACCAACAAGACAAATTGAGGCATATCTCTGGTTCTGTTTATAATATCAAAAAGATCCAGGTATCAAAATGTAGCTGTTAGAGCCACGGATCTGAAAATGAAATTAGGTCATTTTGACCAAATTTGATCCTCATTTCGATATGATGGGTCACAAATGATAATTTTTGATCCAAATCCCCTCAATGACACCAGTGTGTTCTTCAGTCTTGTTTTTTTAATTTATTTGTATAATTTAACAGGTTTTATGAATGAATGATAAAATATACACAGTATTGCAACTCTGCCGTTTGTGGATTCAAAGAGTAAAAAGTGTTCAAACCACTAAAATGTTCTGTGATTTCAACAATTTTTATTTGGTGACAGACACTGCAGTGTTTTGCCTGGTTGACAGATAATTTAGATTTTGTACAGAACCTGTATAAACTATGATGACAACTTTGACTGAGGCCCTGCTTACATTTAAGGACAGTTTCCAGAAATAAGCTGCACACTGTGTGAAATACTAAACCTATTGATACATTTTAACAAGGTTTATTTCCATATTGCAACAAATGTTTTGCTTAAATCTCACACAGGTCCTAAACGTTAAAAATAGGCCTGTCACAATAAAATTTGTTGGACTATAAATTCTCAGAAATTATTTTTTGGAGACTATTTTAAACTAATATATTGATTCCTTAGAAACCTTATGTAAGTTTATGAATTTACATAAATAAAAAAAATGAATTGACCTGGACCAGAGATTGTGAAAACAACTGGAGCTGAAAAATCACTTCGCCACAATTTATTCTTTGTGTTTTCTTCTGGCTTCATAAATTAATAGGCTGTGTTCAAAACGGCAGGCCGGGTCCTCCGAAGGCCGAATTAGTCGGGGTAAAGACGGGAGGCTAGACCATCCAAATTCCCAGACACTTTTTTTCAGGTCTTCCTGGTCTACCAAGGACCTGGCCCACCTCGACCGGGTAGTCTGGGTCCTTCAGAGGACCGGGCCTGCCGTTTTGGACACAGCCATAGCGATCGCTCACACGCTGCTTACGAAGTTTATGCAGCGTGGCAAATAACTGACGCCCAAAAGAGGGAGACCCCCAAAAAACAAACAAGCAGGAAAATAAAATTATTGACCACATTTTAATTTATTGTGAGATCAATTGATGTTCTTATCGAGACATGCCTACGTAAAATCAAGTTAAATCCTAAATACAGAATAATTGAGCCCTTGTCTTGAGCAGAAATGCATTTTTTGTAGGGGTGCACGATAGTTATCAGTCCAACAGGTATCGGGCTGATATCATAACAAACAGAACCGATAATATATGTTCATGTTTGCCAGCGCAACGTTCAAGTTGCGTCGGAACAAACAACTTTCCCACTAGAAAAATAATTAGAATACTCCGTGCTGAAAAACAACCAGTCATTTTAATAATTATTAATATTATTTTACCAATTATTCATATATCTTATAAGCAAACTTTATAATTATAAACATAAAAAGGTCGGAACAACTACTCCCAATTTGAGAGCATGTAATATCTGTTACCTCTTGAACGCAGCACAGAGTCCATCTGCTAAAATGCTAAAAACAACAACCTAACCAAGAACTCATCGGAACTTAAATCTTTTGACAAATCCAAAAAATATCCAGAGGAGGAAAATCTCAAGTAGTTTAACGATGGAAATGATGGAGCTTGACAAGCAGCCCTTCACCCTTGCTAAATACTGAAGCTTTTAGCCACGGTTTACCAGCTTAGCTGCTGCCTCTCTGTGTGTCTTCCTGTAAGTATGACGTGATCGTACTTACAGAAAGACACTGTTTTGGGTAAAAAAAAAATTTAAATGATATATTATTAATAATAAAATGAAATGTACTTTGAATCTATCTTATTTTAAGTACTTATAACGGATAACTTTCTCCTTTTAACAGCCGATAATCGATAATAACCAATAACATGCCAGGAGATAAGACTAGTCAAAAAGGAGTATGATCATAAAATAAATAAATAAGACCAAAACCAACTGTAAGTTATAGTATTTGAAATAAACCCTTAGCAATCAAAAATTTCTTAAAGTATATCAAACAAAACAATTTCTCAATTGGCCATTTTTTAAATAGGCACATTATAAACAAGACCTTTAACACTGATCTCAGATTTAAACGAAAGAGAAAAAGTCATTCCACAAGTTCAAAACAGATAATTCACTAACACAAGTTATCGTGCATCCCTAATGTTTTGTTTTTTATTTAAAAACGTGCTGCTTTTATTTCAACCTCTGTGTTTAAAGCATGAAACCAGTAGCAGTGTTATGCAAGTCAAAACCCATCGGGGCAAATGTAACACATATATATTGAGTAGTCGCCACCAATATTAGAACTGTGAACAAACAGCTCCCTAATCAACACTTTCCAAGCCCAAATAACTTTCACAGAACATCAACACCTATTAACATGGAGCTTTTTTTTTTCCTGTGGGGGTTTCTTCACACGGCTGCATGCAGAAAACTTAACAGTAACACACTATATAAAGACCTCACTTCAAGCATAATGGATTGACTGGATGTGGTTTTCACAGAGTGTCCTTGGGATAATTTTTTTAATGTATGTTTGCACAGACACCACTTCCTATTCCCACTGCAGGGGCAAAAGCTAAGAGTATTACTGCCAAGCCATCATTTTCCTTCACCATCCATCTTATCTACATGATCAGAATTATTGATTTGGTTTCTGCACGACCAAAGGACAATGATTTATGTCTCGTTCATCGCAACAGAACCGACAGCCTATAGGCGCCGTATCCGTGACCTTCACGAGTCGCGGCCAGCCCTGCGGATGTCGGCATAGGTAAACACACACCCACACAAGCACGCCGAGTGCAGAGCAAACCCTACAACCTGCATACATCAAAGCCTAAAAATAACGCACAAGCTATCTGTAAAAGCAACGCCTGCTAAAGAGGCAGATGTGTAGGAGACGGGAGAGAGAGAAAAAAAAATCAGAACAAATCAAATGTGTAGGTAAAGAGGCAGGAGAATAACATACTCAGTCAGCAGTAGGTTTTTTTTCCATTTCCTGCAATTACAGGAAGCTACAGATGCTCTATAGGAGCTTTTTACACACAAATGAATGTGTCTGCATACACAACAGTGAGAAGAGATGCAGAGGAAAAAAATACTAATTAACCAAAGGGTTTAAACTCATTGCACTCTGATGAGAATAATGGCTCCAACCGTGATTTGACTTCTAAGAAACAACTTCACTGAGAATAAAACTAAAATAAAATGTGCTTCTTCTAAAATAACAGTAAAACAATTTTATTAAACATCCAAAAATTAAAAAATAAAATTTGTACTGGTAATAATCAGAACAGTTCTGATAAACCATTTAAAAAGTATATTATTAATTGTGGGATTGAACAAAGCTTTCCAAATTTACAAAACTAGTTTAACCATCCCTAAATGTTGTTTCATGTAAAGTTTAAGCTTTACATTTTACTCCTTCAAATATTAATTCTTTACACTTTTTACATTAGTTAGGGCACCTAGCTTTAATTAAAATTTTACATTTCATTAAAACTAAATCATCACACAAAATAAAAACTTTGTTTTTTGAAATTAGCAAGAAAATAACGGGTTATTTTTTTCTAAATACAGCTGTAGAAGATAAAACTTATTCTTGTATGAAAAGCTAGAAAGTATGCATGAATAAAAGAAACATTTTTATTTTTACATTACCGATTTTATTTATTTATTTTAATGATTTGCAAGTTGCTTGGTAATACTGTAGAAATTAATGTTTGTTGTTATGGCACATTTGATTTACATAAAACACATCTAAACAGTTTGAATTATTTTCTTGAATAAGATTAATATACAGCATAAAACTATTTAACGAAACATTAAAATATAACTGTACCTTATTATTTAATGTTTTAGAGCCAAGTTCTAACAAACAAAATCAAAAAACCTTTAAAATAATTTCATTTAACACGCATTCATTCTCCCCATGCTGTTCTTTTCAACGATCACTTCACAGTAGGAGAAGGCTGCAATCAAGGCGACTGCATCTACTCGACTCCTTGTGGGGGTCTCATCCTTTCTGGGCGTTCAGGTATTGGATTTAGCTTTGAGGAATGGAAGAGGATCAGGGAATGGAAATGAATCGAGAGCAACAACTAAGCACCACAGAGGCAAGAAATGGGAGAATAAAACAGACGATGTGAGTCACAAACTGAGCATGTGGCTTCACGCAACTGAAAATGATCAATCTATGTGGCTGCTCCATAAAAATCTGTATTACCATGGTAGGCCGTGCTTATGCTAAACCTGGTTCTGTGTTTGTTTTATATTAACCAGCCAGAAGCACTCAGAAACCTGGCCAAAAGAATTCAAACACCTATTGATTTTAGTATTATCATCAATAAACCTCCCAAATGACTGATAGGCATTCTTTCAGCAAAAATCAATAATAAAAAACACAAGCAAAAATGTGCCCCTCCCCGTCAAGACATTCGGAATAAAGACAAATAATCATCAACGTTAGGACAAGAGTATTTTCTTTTCCTCTCGTCTATTCTTTCTCCAAGCAGCTTCTCTTTCCAGGTCAAAGTTGAGTGGCTCGTCTCAGCGTTCTACCCCCTTCCTCAAAGCCCTAAATTCCCACAATGCACCAGCGAGGAAGCCACACAACCCCTTTTGTTCAGCAGTAAAGCAGGAAAACACACACACACAAATCTTCTCCCCGTAGGAAGTGGCATCTCACCCGTGTTCAGGTCTTCCATGAGTTCTGCTGCGTGCACTTGCAAAGGCTCTATGCCTAAAATGACTTCATGGACAGAACTTGTGAGCCCCCTGAACTAGTCTAGTGTGTGCATATATCAAAGTAAAAAAAATATATATTAGAACCTGTAACCAGAGTCCCTTTTCCTCGCTTGACCTGTCGGGTGTCCTGACCCGTATCAGTTTACGCAAAGAGGTCAGGAAAGGGCATGGCAGAAGAGGGAAAGCAAGCATGCCAGAGAGAACATGAAAGACATAATGACAGAGAGAATACAGAATGTGGGAATGGCTTTGCACCGGGCGGAGGGGGGGATAATGGAGAGAATCTGCAGGGGAGGGGGGGGGGGTGTTAATGGAAATACCTCCAGCGCGTTCTGTTTGGCTGCAGTGAAGAAGCAACTTCTGATCGGTGCCTGGACATTTGCATGTAGTGGGAGCAGGTACAACACTCAAGCACTTTAATAGCAGCTACAGAAATCCTGGATTTCTGAACAAAGCATCTGAATCAAACAACATGGCTTTCTAAAAGACCAAATCTGCATTTCGCTCTGAAACTCTAAAGCAATCAAACTCTACTTGTTGGGCTTTTTGTCACTAGCAAAGCAAATCCAAAGCAATTTCTTTTGAAAATGCTTTTATTAAACATGTTTGAAGCAAATGCAGAGTTGCAGTCTATAGGTCAGTGAATAGGCTTGCTGTTTCTTGTTGTAGTTTATATATATATAAAAAAAGTTTTCTTTAATAAACCAGAAACAAAAACGATTTCTTGAAAGAATCCATATCACCCACAGCCTTGCAAGCAGCCGTTTTAAACAAAAGTATTGGTAGATTTGTTCTGTGTATGTGTTGGGGATAATCTTCAGCTATTACTAGGCCTGTCAGGAGAAGAAATGTTGTTGGACAATAAATTGTCTGAGAAATTATCACGGCAAACTATTGTTTCCCCAGCCTACGAAGCTTATTTAAGTGTATGAATTTTACGAACGTAAAAATATAAACAGTTACGCACTGACCTGGATGAAAGAGTGGGAAAACGAAACACATCACCTCCCACCTCCTCTATCCAAGCTGGTGCAATTTATTCTGTATGCATCTTCCTCTGGCTTCATAAAATAACTGCAGTCACCCACACACTGCATACGAAGTTCATGAAATGTTCATGGTGTAAAAAAATAAACTATTGGCAAACCCAAGGTTCGGCATGGTGCCCTGAGGGCAACCTGAGGCATTGCAAGCTGAAAGAAGACATCAGAGAACCAAAGACACTCCTCTAGCTAAATGTCTGCTCACAGGGGTCTTATACTACAGAAGTTACAAGACCATGTAAATACCTGGCTCCAGAGTTCACTCTTTTTATTCACAATTTAATTAAAAGATGTCAACATGGGGGATCTTTACATGTTGGAGCCAGAGTCCGACACAGAGCCAGAGGAGAATGAAGACCCCCAAATTGTAGTAAATCCAGACCTTATTTGGCAGTTTTGTCGCAAATAATTTGACATAATAGTTCAGAAAACATCATAGAAAATAAAAGAAACAGAACAGGCTGAAAAATATGACCCAAACAGAATATAAAGATATATTTGTTGCACCAGGAGAAAATAAATTCTAATTTTCTAAACTCTAACAAAGTCTAAAAAGCCCTTTAAAGATTAGAAAGGAACTGTCATCTTTTATTAAAATGTGGAAACGTCAATACGTTTCTGCACATCCATTTGATCAATTTAATTTCCTCAATGTTTCAATTGAAACCAGGTTAGTTTTTCTCCTCATCAGCAACATGTGCTGTGTACATCAGCTCAATCTGAGCTGCAGTTTTTAAACTATCACGGCAGGAAGGCAGAGTCTGCAGCTGTAACAGTGTCGATCCAAGGTTTCAAAAGCCAAAGGCAAAATATAGGAGAACTTCAAGCTAGCTGGAAATAAAACGGCAGCTTGTATGCTCAGCAGAAGGGTGCTAAACACAGGAGTTATGATCAACTGGCTGGAAAAATAAACCTATATGAGTATGTTTCTAAGCTGCTAACATGCACTCTTTGAATGTAGACAGATTGTCTGCCTGCTACATTTCCCAATAAATAAATATCTAAAGAAACATTGGGCTAAGATTTGTGCCCTTGTTCAAAATTTGTTCTTCGTTCCCTAATTTAGATTTGATTTTTCCACCAGCTTTATTTAATTTCCTCTTAACCTCTGATATTTTAAGCAATTGAATTAAAAAAACTGAATCTCTGTCTTTCGTCCACTTTACATCCCGATGAAATAAAATCTAGTATATTTATGTGCGAGAACAAATTGAGCAGAAAACTTGGTTATGTGTCTTTCTTTGAAAACATTTTATTGTGTAGATAATGTTAACTAAATGACTAACATAAACCTAATAAATAAAGTTTCTAGGTATTCACTAAAAGATGCAAATTAAAAAATGAAAATGTTTTGTTCTCAATTGTTACATCTCAAGCTGTTGTCCTGCATTTTATTTTTCTACTCTTTCTGAGCGACAAAGACTGATTTTTCCACAGTTCTTATAAACAATTCTCTACATATTGAGATTATTCTTTATTTTTAAAAGGGATGGTATTATTTCCAGGCACATAGTTTAATTCTATACCACAATCAACTAACTATGTGACCTTCAGTTGTTATGTATGCATAAAAAAAATGTGGATTTTGCATCATAGTCCATCTACATTTTGAAATTGTCCTCTTTCTTTAAGAACCTCCTATTGTTTCTGACACTCCCACTTCAGCACGTTTTCAAGCTCAGCTTGCAGGTGTGGAAACACACCTGCAAGCTGAGCTCCAGGGAGGAGCATTGTGTAAATGGGCGGGGCTTTGTATCAGCAAGTGTTTCGACAGCTCCACATAGTTACATGAGAGTCAAGCATTTCTCAAACATGCATGAATGAGACAAAGCAACATGCTGGTTATGTTCATGATGGGGGACTGACATTAGAACATGATATAAAGCTCAAATACATAAATAGAAGGAGCTGCATTTTATTTTGTTATCATGCCTTTCTTGGCACTTTAACTACATCTTTTGTACCCAATTTTGCAAATCTTTATTTATATTTTATTTTGTGTAATGCTTAAGTTGACACCTAAAAATAACATGAACACAAATTTATTAGTTTGTTTAGATTTTTGGAGAAGATTTAATCAATTAGGTTAACTGAAAGGAGTCCATTTTTTCTAAATGAAAAGTTATTGGTGGCAGCGATTAAGTACTATGGAAGTGGTCATAGAAAAACAAACAATGCCTCTTAATTTAAACTGAAAGTAGGAACATAACCTGCTCTGAAGCAGGTTCTGAGCTCAAACTTAAGTGACAGCTCGGACCTGAAACATCAAAGTCTTTTTTTCAATATTTGCCAAGTAAAGCTAAAGTGCAAACACTTATTTCCAGGGCCATGTGATTTTTACAATGCAGCAAAGATGGATGGAATACTTGGATTGCATGTGGAGTTTGCTGTAAATTACAATACATCACATAATTATTCAATCTCTCCTGTGAGGAAGGGACAAATGGAGTGGCGCATCAAACAGAGCCAAGGCAACAAAAGTCTTCTGCAAACTACCAGAAATTAAAGACATTTATCACAAAGTTTACTGCAAAACAAAACCATTAACAACATTGTGGTACATATTTTCCAACACATACGTGATTGTAAGTGCAAGAAAATGTGTAAATGACTAAAATCAAGAGGAGAGAGCCAACGTTAGGAATCTCTTCCACACAAAAACAGGACAGTAGAGCAGATATGTGAAATTATTAAGGACTATGTAGCCATAAATGTACGGAAGAGATTTCACTACATTAAAAAAAAATACATCCGTTTTAGACAAGTCTTTGTCAACAGCCATCCCCCGCATCATTATGAGTTTAATCACACAATCATGCATTTAAACAGTAATATTATATGCTACATTAAAATAATATTAAAATAAAGCTGATTTTTAGATTTGTATGTATAAAACATTGAAGGTTCTGTTAAACTGGAACACTTGCTGTATTTTTGTTAAAATATATTTATATTAAATTGTGGAAATCACTTTTTAACTGTTGGATATTTTTAATCGGGCACAATTTTTTTGTAGTTATTTTTTATTACCTTTTGCTTTTTTTCTATACTTTATTCACATCTTAATAAACTCGGTAAAAATGTCAGAGGAAATTCAGCTACTATCATTCTAAGAGTACATCCTGAAAAGCTTAGCTAAGGCTTACACACTAATCCTGAATGAATATCTTTGTACAGTTCTGTGTGTGTGCGCACACACATACACACACACATATATATATTTATATATATATATACATACATATGTGTGTGTGTATGAAGAAAGCAGCGATCAATATGGACTCTGACATCCTGGATAGAAATAGCCCTCCTTTTCATCAGACGGCCCTCGTCATCAACCAGGCCCAGCAATCAATACAGGAAGCTGTAATGTGAGGGGATGTGGAAGCAGAGAGAGAAGACCCACCATCCTCCAACTGCCTCTCTCCAGGGCGACCACCAGCTTTGGACTGGCTAATTATGGGATGCTTTGTGTCAGAGGTGACTCGCGAGATGCTGCACGTTGAAATAAGAGGACACGGATTGCATAAAAGTGAACGTGAGAGATAGTGATCAACATGTGGTTTGCCATTAAAGGGCTTTTTTGGGGGAATGCATAGGAAATTCTAAATCAACAAACCTGAGCCTGGATGAACATCTTTGACATGTGTACACCAGGATAAAATGGGATGGAAAGGGGGAGAAAGCTGCTGTAACATAGGGGGGAAAGAAAGCCATGTGTGCCAGTGAAACCCACCAACAATGCCGCTCTCATGATGCCGACACCCCCGTCCTCCTCAACACGTTGTCATTAGTGGCCCTGACCCTTGAACCCTGCCCAACCCCCATCAAACACTTAAAAGCCTTCACGTTTCCCCTGCCACAAATTAACAACATCCAACACCCCCTGATCATGACTGGAGCAAATATTTGATCTGCAGCAGGAAGCACTAGATCATCTTGCTACGTTTATCAGCACGTTACGGGAAACAAACCTTAGTGAGGTGACTGGTGATAAAACACACAGCTGCTGCTAACTACCATCAAAACAGACTTCAAAAAATAATAATTATATATTACACACATCTAAAAATGAGTTTAGTATTTTTTAGTTTTGATTAACTTCTTTAAAGACAATTTATACTCAATGGATTTAATGAAAATTTACTCAAACAGAACTACAAGTGTTTTATACTACCCGGTAATCCTAAAAACTGATTTTTTTCCATTTCATTTGCTTTTAGACGCATAAAAAGCAATGCTTTTTTTGTGTGTGTGTGTGTGTTTATCCACTAAAATAATCTAAAACCAAACACGGATAAAACAGGACTCAAATAGGAAATTAATAAATTTCAAAAGAATGGAAAAAAAGACTAGAAATAGCTTTTCCAAATCAAGGGATTTTAAATATTTTCTTTGCAGTCTTTTATTTTAAAATACAGTTTATTCAAGCATTTGCAAGGACATTGTTTTCTTTTATTTAATAAGGATGTAATTTTATATTTTATCAAGATATTATGTTCTTTATTGCACATTTTTTATTCCCTTTGTTGTACAGAAACATTAAAATAATTAAAATAAATAAATCCTTATGTTTCTTTTATGTGTTTGTAACTTTTTCTTTTAATTCCTTAAAAATAAATGCTAATTTTAAAAGCAAAACAATGCATTTAACCTTTAAGAATTTTCTTTTAAGAACTACAGCTTCGACAACAGATTATAACAAAATGTAATTAATTTATAATTTATGTTCATTTTATATCCAATACAAAAGCATCAAACAAGGAACAAAACAAACAAATTGAACAACTTTCATTATAAATGTGAAAATGGCACATATGGTGCTACATGAAAAAAACATTTAAAAGAAAAGCGATTAAATTAAATAAAAAAGGTTATTTGTGATATAATCACAAATAATTTATTAATTATGAACGGATAACGCTGAGAAGATAAAAGCAGTTATATGTGTTTTTAATTTTTTTTTAACATTTATCATTAGAAAAGTAATTATTTTTTTTATTTCTTATTTAAAGTGCTACATAAAAATGGTTTTGATTATATAAAGACAAAACTTAAAAGGTTTAAAGCTCAAGAATGTTTTTAATCAAATCATAATATATATAAAAAGAGAAATCTAGAAAATGAACTTTTCCCTGACAGCTGCTCTCTGAAGTCAACTGTGGCTTGTTTCTGCTTTGTCCTTTGCCACAATTTCAATTACCAATCATCACCGCTGTATGTGGCCAGCTCTTCAAAAGGAAGTCACATGACCAGTCCTTCAGTCCTTAGCCCCCCCTCCTCCTTATGTGGACGTACAGAAGAGTGGTGCTGGTGTGTGGAGTAGTGTGGCTGCAGGAGACATAAAGCCTGAAACTGGCTATCTGAAGGCAGAGATGGGTGGGGCCTGCATGCCAAACGGTGACACGGACCAGAGGTTAATCTCACTAGGGGCCTACTTTAACCTCCCCACGCAAAACACACAAAAAACACACGAATGTGGACGCAAACACACACACACACTCAAAACCTAAAACGTCTTTGAACACTCGACATTTATGCATCGACAACTCTGCTGACAAAGAAGAACACACACCCATCGGGGTTTCATAAATCACACACACATACAGAGAGGAGAGGGTTCAGGAGAGTAGCAGCAAACATTTCTGATTACAGACAAAAGGGCAAGCAGAACCCCTGCCTCACCACCACACACACACACCCACTCCTGCCTTTTTGTCTTTAAAGAAACTCCTTGTTTTTTTTGTGTTTTTTTAAGACGGCAAGGAGGAGAAAAAAAAAAAAAAAACACCCGCCATGTATTAGCAGGAACAAACAGAAAGTGGAGGGAAAACTCAGTCCAAGTAGAGAAGAGAGTGAAAACTGAAGCAAAATATGTCATGTGGGGAAAAACAAATGGGGATGCGTCTTTTTTTAAACTAAACGGAAGTGATAAGATGGGAGAAGTGATGAGAAGACCCGAGAACAGAACTCGTGGTCAGGCAACAACTCTCACACACAGTTTTTCTTTTTTTTAACCTCCCGCTCCTCCGCTCACTCATCTTTTCCCAACCCTCTCACTTATGTTTTTCCTCCTCGACCACCACCAGCACCCTCCCTTCCCAGCCCAGCGGCAGCACCACCCTTCACCCACACGTATGTTTCTCACATCCCTCCTCTTCTCTCCCCCCACTTCTCCTGAAGAAACTCCTCCCCTCTGTCCCCCATTTTTCCCCTCACACACACACACACCCCTCCCCTCTGTTTTCTCCCTACCATTCTTACCTCGCTCTCTGTCTCTCATGCATATAGGGTCAGTGTTTTGCTGGAATAAATTAGCCGTTTTCCCCACTGCCTCCGTTTCCCCTTTAGATCAAGAACGTAAACCTTGGAAAATAAAGAGTCAAGCCTAGAATTACCCTAGAAATATATAAAATAACCCGTGTTTTTTTTTAATCCCTCTGCTTGTTAGCACACCAAGCTGAAACGCCTCCATCCAGACAGAAACACTCCTACCTCCAGAGTTTTTTTTTTCCTCCTGAAAACAAAACTTCAAATGTTTTAGCAGCATAGAACATAAATGGACAGGTTTTTAATCGATTCTCTCAAATCTGAGCATTTCCAGCACACCTGGAAAGATCATCCACACAGCAAAATCCAAAGTGTTAATTTAACTCCCAGAGTGTTAATTTTAACACTTTTTCTGAGTTTATATAATTCT
>JARVGW010000086.1:14225650-14236051 GCA_031762495.1 Anablepsoides rubrolineatus | reverse complement strand
GATTAATGCCAAAAAGTAATCGATTAGTGTTTTTCTGACGATTAATTGCACACGATACGATTATGCCCAACCCTAATCTAGATGTGTGTTTATTTCTAATCTAATGTCTATTGTAGTTACTTGTATTTTGAAAAATCTTAATACTGTATAATGCAAAGATAAATTAAGTTGAGTCAAAACTATCTGCATTAGTTTCTTATATAGTTGGACCGATTGTTGGATTGACTAAGTGGAAATATAGTGTTTCTACATAAAACAGTAAATACAACCTAGTAGCCAGGACAACTTCTGGTGGGCCAAATCAAATGGCTTGGTGGGCCAATTTTGGCCCACGGGCCCCAATTTGGGCAGCTCTGGACTAGATGGTTTAACATTTATCAGACAATACAAAAAGTTAAATGCAAACAGAAATAGAAATATTATTGATTTTGTTAAAAGTTTTTAACAACCATCAAAGACATTTGTATTCAATGGCAAGTGTGCCCGATCTTACCGTCACTTTTGCCCTCTTGCTCGGGGTAAGAATTGTAGAAAAGACCCTTCCCGTCGTGAGTCCAGGACATGCAGCTAAATTTGACTCGCTCCAGGTGGTCCTCAAGGGGCACGGCACCCTCAACCCGCAGGAAGCGGATCTCCACCCAGTCAGACCCGCTGGCACTGGTGCCGTATGCAAGGTACTCCCCATCCTCAGAAAACGCATAACCTTAGAGCCATCAGAGAAAAAAAATAAACAGGATTGACTAAATAAATGTAGCTTTTTACTTGGCAAAAGTAAATAGAGTGAAGCAGTTTTAATCATATCTTTGTGTTTTAAGTGTCTTTCGAAGAGGCAGTACAGGGAGATTCATAGCGTATATAAAATAAAAGTAGTGTATAATAAGCTAAATAATTAGCTAAATAAAATAGGTAATAAAACACATATACATTAATACCTCGGAGGGCAACAGTCCCATCATCAGAAAATGTGTTTGGGTCTAAGAAGATGGTAGGCTCAGCATCTAGACTCTCCTGCACATACATCACACTCTGGTTCTGGAGGCCCGTGTTGTAGAAGTGAAAATACCTATAAACATAGAAAGAAAAGGTCCACAGAATAATTACAGGCAAGTGTTCAGGATTTATGTTGTACTCGCACTTGAAAACGTGTGAAGCATTGCACAAACCATCACTGCCCACACCTGTAACATAAATTATGTTCCACAGTCTGAGGTTTCCTCACCTGCTTCCCCTCTTAAAAGGACAGCTATACTTGGGATAGTCATACAGCTCAGTCATCCGCTCCTTGAAGAGATCTCGCACCTCACACTGTTCTAAAAACGGCAACGTCAGCTGATTCTGAGCGTTGACAAAAGCCTGGTGGGAGAACACACAACATTTCTGAACATCACAGCATTATACTTTCCATATCCAGACATTTTCTAATGTTTAAAGTGGTCCTGAACAATATTCCTTTAGGCCTTTTGAAGGTATTTTGAAGTTTTACTTTGAACTACTGATTTTACACCTGAATGCACAATACTATACATTTGCAATTATAAAGAACAATCTTCCAAGTTTAAGACTTGTAAATCTTAACACAACTTTAAGGGACAAGCACTTGCCACACATTTTATAGAGCGAACTACAACTTGGTTTGTGACACAAACAATTAAAGCATCACCCCATTGAAATAAAATGCCTGCTTATTGTGACTGCAAGGCAACTAAAGCCTTGACCAATGGTTTTATAGTTGATATGGCTTTACCTGTGTCTTTTCACTGTCAGGATCCTCCAACCAGCTGTATGGATCCGGTACTTTAACGCCATGATAATCATCCACCTGAGACGGGCGACATAGATTACAGTTGTTACATTATGAACCAAGAGAGGCTAAAGCAATAACAGATGCCAAGATGGGTATTGTTTCACAATAACGTGAATACATAATGTTAAACCGGGGAGAGCTTAAGTCATGGCTGCTCTTTGAGATTTATATTTTCCCACACAGACAGTGACTAGTAGGTCTAATAACATTTAAGCTAACTAGCATGCTAACAAAGCAACGCAAACGCTCACGGCAATGAATGAAACCGCTTTAATGAGGCAACCCGGCTAAATATAGCACGCTAGGCTAGTTAGCATGCCCCATTCACTTACAACTGCCTCGTCACGGTAAGCCTGTGGGTACTGAAAAGCCATTTTGGAGGTTAGTCTTCGAGAGTGTCGTAACACACAAAGTTTACTCAGTGAATGTACTGTAGCAGTAGTTTTTGAAACGACTCTGTGGAAACTGTAAATCATGAACTTTAAACGCTGGAGCTTTTGTCAGCGGTACAGCGAGAGACGCCCCGCTTTACACACAGTCAAAGAAGCACCGAAGAAGAGAGGCGCATTGGTCGCAGTGACGTCAACTCAAATATGTACACCGCCCCCTGTTGACGAAAACCGGTAAGACAACTCCTTGAAATTGAACGAAAATGCTGTCTGAGGGGCTGCTTTTTTTGAGTGGGTGTCCACAAGGGCGAGATTTCTCACTCAAGCAGATACTAATGACTCTGAATTACTACCAGGTCAAATTTTAGCTTAATGTCTGTAAAATGAACAAACTTAAAGCCACATTCTTGTGTCACTTTAGAAATATTTTGGTAGCAGATGCAACCCTCCCAACACACACAGACACAGGCGAAAACATTATCTGCTGCCTTTAACCTTTTGGCGTCAGCAGATAACCGCACTCTTGCAAATCACTTACAAAGAAAAATACAGGACCCTGCAGGTGACTTATGGTTTCTTTCCACCGTTTCCACCTCAAACTTCCTGTGCAACTCAGAGTCCTGTCTTCTGCAGAAATACTCAGATGACTTTGCAGTGACGCGTGTCAGTGGTGGACAGGAGGCTGAATGCAGGGAAATAATGGAACATTTTGAGGTATTGTATAATGTTAAAATAAACACATTATTCTGGACATGAACAGTACAAGTACGTCAATTTTTCAAAATAATATTACAGTATTATTAGTATTAAATTGTATTATAATAATACAATTTAAGACCAATTCTAATTCCTTTATACTTTGCTTCCAAGCCATAATCTTCCTTTTAATATTGTTTAAGCAGCTCTAGGTTTTCTGAAAGTCTTTCAAAGATTTTCTTCATATTTTGGCTGCTTTTACTTTTTCTCAGTCCAGCCCTGACCACCACGGTCTTTAAAAAAATGGTGAGGGAAGTGAAAACTGAAAAAAAAATCTACAGCAGACAAACAGTATCTGAAAATCATGACTTCAATAAATTAAATATATACATACTTAGCAAAAAACGTAAGCAAATTTGTGTTTGGTAAACCATTTTTCTGTTGTAACAATGCTTCTCAGCAATAAATCTTATACCCTTGAAAAGCCTGTTAATTTCCATTTTAAAAGGTGCCACATTTGTAAGGAATATGCATTTGTAGGATGTGCAGTAGAGCTGATGTGCTACATGAAAAATTTGCCAAATCTCCTCTGTTATTTCCAAACAGCTAATGTTGACTCTTGGTTTGAGCTTCTGGTACCCCCAGGTCCTGCTAATCAGGTGCCCCCTACTTACTGCCAACAAGCATTGTTGCAACAAAGAAATAATCTACCAAACACTAAACGTAAATTAGCCAGATTAAAAAGGAGTTAAAAGCTACAATTCAAACACAAACCTTGAAAAACTACATGTCCAACAATAATAAATGTATATATTTTTTAGTTTTTGAGAGTCAACTTGTAAACACTCCAGTTAAAAGGTCACGCTGAGGATCTCCATCACGACTCTTATCTGTGTGACAACAGGAGAGAGAGGTCACGTCAGCTCCACGTTTTGCTTTCTTTCTACTCATCATCCTCCCCTCCTTTCCTTCCTCCACTTCTTTAATCAATCAGTGCTATTGTGACCATCATTATCTCACATGATGACTGATGGCAGAAGATAAGGCTTACAGAGGTAGCACTGAAATCTGAGGAAGTGATCACATCTATTGGGGCAAATCAAAGAAGGGTCCACGGATGTTAATGTTTGGATTTTTACTTTAATTCTGTCTGCATACTGAAAAAAAGCATAAATTGCTGAGTTGTTACGACAGCAACAAAATCTTCTTCCTTGAAGTTATTGTTGATTTATTTTTGTCCAGTCTCGTCAACTTCTTATTGCCACACAATAGGAATGTTGATAAGATCTTCCATACCTGGCATATTACACAGCTGCACTTCCATCGAAATGAAAAACATAGCTTTGGTGCCGCTTTTGATCAAAAGTCAGATGGCTTTTAGGACATTTCTGAAACATTACTTTCATTTTCCACTTGGTGCATCTCAGATATTTCACTCCACTGAGCCAGAAGTTCTGAGGAAGAGATGGAAAGATTCTAAGGTGGTGTGACTGAGCGTAAACAAACATTTAAAAAGGAGGAGAAAACAGGAAGTGAATGTACAATCCTAAATATGAAAAAGATCAGACACGTAAACCGTAATTAAAAACGTAATAAAAAATATAGCAAATTACAACAACGTGTATTTTATTAACAATTAAAACTGAGGAATTTAACTATTGTTTGGGGGTAAAATAAGTTGGAATTTTATGTCAGGAACAAATAAGTTGGGATAAATCATTGTCTGTAAGCAGTTTGCCCAGATGCAAATTAAAGCTCTATCACGCAAAGAAATGTAACAAATGCACCCATATTCTCTGAGACAAAGCTTGTTTAAAATAGACTGAAGTGGAAAAACTTGTTTGGGGTCAGAAGAATCAAAAATTTGACATTGATTAAAAAAAAACTTGAATGCTGCATCCTCCAAAGACGAATCATCTTGCCTGTCAGCGCAGTTTTTACAAGAAAAAAAAAAGTATCACCTATGTTTTGTACCTTGTTAAAAAAGTAACTGAGTGATATGTACCTCATCCCTCATCGCATGTTGGAATTTGGAATGACGGAGTGAGCTATTACAGGAAATTCATCTCTCTCTTCCTCCTTCAACTCCAGGAATACACTTCCAAATACAAAAAAGGGGGATCTCTTCCTGTTTGCCTGTTTGCCACAAACTGCATAAAAGAGCCATTATCCTTCACGAACTGAAGAGAGAATACCAGGGCCGGTTTGAATGAGCGTGTTTGCGTTGGACTTTTTTGTGCTCGTAGAACAGCTGGGTGCGTGCACTTGTATGTTTGACATGGAGCTGGACGGCACTGGAGGTGTCCATGCATGAATCACACCTCCTTTCCCCTTTTGTTTTCCCCCATTGTCCGGAGTCAGCGGTGATCTGTCCCCCTGTAGTCGGAAGCACCTGTCTCCGTTGCGGCAGACAAAGAGGGATGACCACCCGATGGGTTTCGTTACGAAGGGTTACCACAAGGTTAACCCACTCAAAAAAAAAATTAAAAAATCTCTACTCTGCTTCCTGTGAAGCAGTAGATTTTGCTGACTTTGTTAACTGCTACACCTAATTAAACTCTAACGCAGAATGGAAGCGGTTGATCAGGACCATCCACGGAAACGAATGGTTGAACGTTTAAATTGTGTCACTTGATAAACCAGTTTAATGCAGGAAGACGAGCTGATATGATCAATCACCGCCTCCTTAACAAGCACAAACAAGCTTTTGTTGTTTTTTTCCTTTTAGCTGCAACAATTTACTTACCTTCAGAATTCAAGCTTGTAGAACTGATAAAGTTGAAATATTTCTGATATGAATCAGGCTTTTATGACTCAAACACTTATTGTTGAAGGGTTTATTTCAGATCACTCTCAACTGAAACCTTCCCCATTCTCAAGAGCCCACTCCATTTGTTTTTAGTCATTTCATATTTAATGAGCACTTGTTCAGGTGACCAAGTCAAAAGCTTACCATCCGTTGTGATGGATTGTTGCAATTTCTTACAGAAATTTGAGCCAGCTAATTAATGAGTTCACCACTTTAGTCTAAACCAGTGATAATCAACTGGCGGCCCTCGGGCTATTTCTGATCTGCAAACTCATTTTCGGGCTGTAAAATATTCTTCTAATAATAAATTACACACAGTCTGATACAGAAATCAATTGTGGCTAAGCTCAGAAAGGCAGTGCTTTAGGGAATGTTAGCTCACATCATGTGATCAGGCCCGAGTCAGACACGAAAACCCAGCTGTGAGAAGATATTCGTTTTTATTGCATTTCAGAAATGTCATACTGCTTTCATCAGTGACCTCAAATCCCAAACAATGTTGGCTGTCATGCCACTGTGGAGGTACGCGCATGCAGCGATCGGGAATCTGTTTAAGTACTTTTGCAAATTATGTCTCTTATTACTGCTGTGTGCCTGTTTATTATGTGACAGTAGGCAACTCAATTATTCAGGCCCACAAGATGTGAAACTACGAACTTTTGGACAAAATGTTCATCTTTATAGGACAACGTGATCACACGCCCGTAATTCTAGTTGATAAACATTTACTTCAACTGTAAAACAAAGGCTGTAAAGATACTGTAGGCTGGTTAGTTTTTATAAATTAAAAAAATATATTGTCACACGAACTGTGACATTATATTTGTGCTGCAAAGCATACTGGGTAAAAGATGACACTTAAGCTACTCCAGTGTAAGTGAGCTCTATCCGGAGCTCTATCCACCATGAAGGTTAATCTTGGACTATTTCCGACGTTCAGCATTTTTAAATGAAACCAGACAGAGAGGAGACTGTAGAAGTGACTCAGCCTAGAATAAAACTGCTTTATGGAAGGAGAACCTCAGCTTAGCCTGTTAGCACCCGAGCTAACACAATAATGCGGCACAACGGCTCAGTGGTTAGCACCGACGCCTCACAGAAAGAAGGTCCTGGGTGAATTTAAGGCTTTTTAAGATGTGTTTTTCTCATGTTTGCGTGGGTTTTCTCCGGTTGCCTTCAGGCCCAGGCCTCCCTTTAAAAATAGATCTGTGATCTGAATGGGACTTGCCAGGTTAAATAACGGTAAATAAATAATATCAGCGTGCCCCAGGGGAACTGTGGCGACAATGTAGCTTACTATCAGAGTTGCACCGGAACCCATTTTGCACCGGATCTACATTTTGCTTTGCATATAAATAAAAATATATCGCCGTCTGTGTGACAATATATATATATTTTTTTCATTTATAAAAACTAACAGCCCTCCATACTTTTACAGTCTGTTTTACAGGTGAAGTAATGGCTAAAAAAATGTTTCATCTTTGGGCAGAAACTCTTCCAGATTGCACTTTAAACAGTCGTTTGTTGTGATGATTTGACTTTTGACTAGCATTTACTCCTCATCAGAGTTGTCACAAAGACCCTAATCTGAAACACAGTTAATCGTCTATAACAGACGGCAACTGCTCAAACTAATGATAGTAGTAAGGGATGCCAAGGCGACACAACAAATACACAAACAATAATAAGGATGCTTTTAAATACAGAGATCACAGGGGACTGTTTCCTGCCTGGTTGTCATTAAGCAGAACCTGAATAGTAGTGCATGATGTGGCGGGGGGGGGGTCAGTCCAGCCCTGTCGCCTCAGATGTCCTCAGACAACAGGATGTTTGTGAAAAACCAGGTGGGGGAAATGACGTCCTGCACGGAAGATAAATGCTTTGCCTCAGAATTGATAAGAAATCTTTTTGGTTGAGTCACTATCGGTCCTGTCTAAAAGTTAAAAGACTGATACCGGTTACTTATTCACAGGACGACGACTTAAATTTGATCTGTGAAAACAAGTCGAGTGGATCACAGTTAGCTCCCAGATGACGGTGGTGCAAGTAACGAGGTTCTGTCAGTACCTATTAGAACACACATTCCTGACTTTATGTGGCAGGAAAACATAAATAAGAGCCACAACAAGGTGAAGTCAGTCATCTAGACTCTGCCATTGTTTGTGCTGATCTTGATGAAAAGGGAAAGAGAGCACTCAGGTTACCCAAAGCCAGCGTGCTGAAAGAGCTATGAATAAAAGGACAGTTTAAAAAAAAAGTTGTTCAGGTGTTGAGTGTCTTTGATTGCTTCTGCGTCATATTTACAATGTCTTGAGGATTGCCGGTGAAAAGAAAGGAGATCATCGCTGTCTGAAAATAGATCCTTAACTTTCATTCAGAGCAGTCTGCATTTCATTTTGCTCCTTGTCAAACTCGTCAGTGCACTCTTTCCTGATAACACCGACACCACAATTCATGCCAAAGTTGCATTTCTAAACAGAGAATAACCTTCTCGTGGTGTGCACATGTAGCCACTCTTTTGTCCTAATTTTGCTACAAGAATGATCTAAGCAGCAGAACAAAGCAGAGATCTGACAACACTTTGATTACAGCCAGGGAGGGGGAAAAAAAGTTAGTGATGACTGAGGTGAGGTCCACAGTGACCAGATAAACAGGCTTAAAATGATAAGTTTCTCTTTGTCATTACACAAACCCTCTCCGCCAGTGAGTAACCGTCGTCTCTCCTGCCTTTGAACCTGACCAGCTTTGTGTTCTCGGTTTGTCAAAGAAAGAGGCGGAGGGACACGCAGCTCAGAAAATACAGGCGCTTAGTTTGCGTGCAGACAGATATTACCCGTTTAAAATGCAAAACAAATATGTTTGGTGCGTGTCCCCTGTAATTTTGCAGTTGACATGAGCACTTTGGGACTCGGTTAATGACTGGGGCAGGTAACACTGGAGACAGGTGGAGGACGGGGGGGCCGTCTGACTGGTCCTCAAAGGGAGGAAATGTGTGTGCGCGTGAATGAAATGGTGACACAGATGCAGACGGAGATGTCACTCCAGACACCCTGGCACCTGGTGATGTCACTCACATTGTCATTTAGAGGTAATAAATTTCTCCTTTGACTCAAACAGGAAATCACAACATTGCACTTGTTTCATTCATAAACTTACAGTTGACAGATACAGAGAATATTCAGTCATTCCTAAAGATGTGTACGGAGTTGTAAAGTAACTAAGTACAAATACTTTGTTACTGTATTTAATCAGAATCAGTTTTATTGCCATTGTCAACGAACAGGGTTCACAGACTAGGAATTTGCTTTGGTGTAAAGGTGCAGTAGGTATCAAATATAACAAGGAAGAAAATACAAAGGATAAAAAGAAAAATATAATAGAAAAAAAAAATGTAAAACATATGTACACCAGTTCAGTACAGTAATCACAGCAGACAATATATTTGGAGTAATGCAATTAGATCCAGTGAAAAAACAAAATTGACCTGATAAACAGAGTTGTGCCTTAAGTAGAATATCTGTACTTAACTTGAGTAATTATTTTTCAGCCTACTTTTTACTTCTACTCCTTACATTTTCACACAATTATCTGTACTTTCTACTCCTTACATTTAAAAAAAAAGGCAAGAAGTAGAAAGTCGTTACTTTTATTTCAGTTTTGCTTGTTTTCATTCCAGCTTCTTATGTAGAAACACAGTATTTCCACCTAAAGTCATTACATTCATTGGCCTGGTGACTATGTAAGGGGCTGTATTGCAGTTAGTCAAATACGTGGGCCACGCTGGCTGCTAGTTTAATCATTAAAATAAAAGGATTGTACTTAAGAAGTATTTGTATTTCATAAATTATACTAGTCCGCAGCCCTCAGATAGATTTTCATTTACAGGAAAAGTTTTGTGCAGCCTTGATATATGTATAAAAACTGAAACAGCTAGACTAGTGCATCCTAAATTTAACATCAATTTACCATTAATTTAATACAACATTTCTGCATGTTTTGGGGAGATCACCTCCTAATAAATGTCATTACAGAAAATCTAACTGCTCATTTTAAATCAATACTTTTACTTTTAATACTTAAGTACAAAAATATCCGATACTTTAAGACTTTTACTCAATACTCCTAAAGGAGACTTTAATTTTACCAAAGTAATTTTTTGGTAAGATACTTGTATTTTTACTCAAGTATCACTATGTGGTACTTTATACAACACTGGATGTGAGTAATATAATTTTGACTGTATGACGGCTCAGCCATAACGTCCTGGGTTCGATCCTCGGTTTGAACCTTGGTTTGTATGTTCTCCTAGTGTGTGGGTGGGTTTTCTCCGAGTTCTTTGGTTTCCTCCCACAGACCAAAAACATGTATAATAGTGTTCTTTCAGGCCCAGGCCTCCCTTGCAAAATAAATCTTTGATCTCAATGGGATTTGCCTGGTGAAATAAATATAAAACAAAAAATAAAAAATCAAATTTGGCACTTTCATGTAACATGAAATTATTTGAGTTTGTCAGATGAATATTTGTATTTGAAGCACAATCAATGGATGAGTATAAGTAAGTAAGAGACTTGTTTAATGATAAAGCTTTGTATCTGTTATATAACACATTAATTGTTCCACACTTAATCTACTGTATTGAGGTATGGGGTAAAGCATGTAAGACTATTACACATCCTGTTTTTGTTTTGCAGAAAAAAGCTGTA
>JARVGW010000086.1:14189511-14224208 GCA_031762495.1 Anablepsoides rubrolineatus | reverse complement strand
TTTGAGTTGTATTTGAGGAAAAAGGGGCAGACATTATAAGATTTTTTTCTTCTCTCTGCCACCTTTCATTTCTTTTTATTTGTATTTTCTTTTATTGTATATATAATTATTTGTCTTTTAGAAATGAATAAAGTTTGTAATAATAATAATAATAATAGTATAATGGCATTATATTTATTAGAATTACTATAAATTTATGTAACATAGACTATGTGTCACGATTCAAGGGCTGCATCCTTTGAAATACGCATTTGTCGGGCACTTGCCCCACGCCGAAGGCTGTCCCGGTTCGTTGGCTCCTACTCATGCGGCCGACAGATGCGGCCCACTTAACCCTGAAAATGAAGGCTGCATCTAAATGTTTTTCCTGGCCGAGGATATTTATTGTGCCGTCAGCAAACTAAACAGGAAAACAAAGATGGCAGAGTTTAATTTTTTTTTTTTACCAAGTTGACATAGTTTATAAATTCATTCCAGACCGAAGATTTTGTTTATTTACATGTAACGATTTTAGCTGAGAAATATTCCTCCAGTGAAAAGACATGTGAGCACATGTCCCAACGCATTTCGAGTCTGAAGGCACATGGTATAAAACTGATAACTATGGTAATAGGTAGTGCATGGTCACACAAACACACGTCATCCAAAGACTAGACCGTCTCACTTCTCAACCGTTTTATACATGGAGTCTGGCCTATGTGGAACGGTTTAGGTAAGTTGCAGCCCCTAAATTGGGAAACACCCAGAAACTCATTAAGTAAAAAATTGGTCATCTGTCAGCATGATCACAACAGCTGTTTTTTTTTTATTTAATGTCATGTTTATTAGCTTTCCTGAACAGGTTTTCCTTGAGAACCGATCTATAAAACACGCACACAAAACCAAAACTACTATCTTTATGTAGCCTTACCAATTAAACTACTGTCACGATGAGATATGTGCCAATATCAGTTATTGCAGCATAAGCAAATGGTGTCATTTACACAAGAAACACAAAAAAAGTGAGCCTATATGAACACATAAACACCCGGGTGTGTTGCATCAGCTCAAGCGTGAGCCTTACATCAGTCTTCCTGTGCATCTTTATGAGCGTTATAGGGGAGGAAGATATGTGTGTATATGAGGGTGTGTGTGTGTGTGTGTGTGTGTGTGTATATGCGGGTGTGTGTGTGAGAGAGAGAGAGAAAGAGAGTCAATAATGAAAACTGTACCGGATGCCAGAGTGCCACAGCATGGATCATGTTTGTACAGTAGCCATCCAAGCATACAAGAAAGATCAGAGAAGAGTGAGGATGACGAAGACAAAGTGGCTGAGGCTGTTCCTGAGAGACAGACTGGAAAGAAAAAAGACTCCACTTTTTCTTTAAATTGGGAGTGTTTGTTTGCATGGAGGAGCAAAAATTTGTGTGCATCCTTCCCGGATGACGTGTCCCTCTTGTTGGTCATTATTATAGTCTGGCTTAGTAATCAAGAGGAAGACAAAACAATGTGAGGAGCCTTTCATACAGTCAGGTGTGGAGGGGCTGACACTTCCTCTGCTAGACGGTGGTGCATAAACCTTTTTTTCTACACAATTCTAATTGTGTTTAGGGCTACATTTTACATTCATTTTTGCAGAAGTGTACCTATTCCATGCAGCACTTTTGTACAACGGAGTATTAGGGCCACACAACGAGATTTTTTTATTACTATGAGATTAAAGTCATAATTTTATGAGAATAAAGTCATAATATTAGGAGAAAAAAAGTCATAACCTTACATGATGTGTCCATTTTCCATTCCTCATTTCCTCCTTATTTTCCTCACACCTGCTGTGTACAGCCATGTGTCTGTGTTTATAAAGTAGTCACAATGACTTGGGTCTCTGTTAGATTAATCTGCTTTCATCCAAATTAGCTATGTGACAACTAAATCTGTCAATGCATCCATTAATTACAATACAGCTTCAGTTTATAGTCGTTTGCACAATTTCCAAGTCCTGTTACTGATAATTTGATGCTAATGTGCTAAAAGATTAACTATTTATTTATAGCAATACTAAAGAACAATTTAACAAGTTGCTCAACATTCCTCATTTTAATGCAGTGATAACTGCTTGCTTTTCCGTGTAAAGGCTACAATATTACAAATTTGATCTCCTAATTTACATTTTTTTGTTGTGTGGCCCTAATACTTGTACTTTTGACTCTTTGATCAGATAAGGTACTGTTCATTTGATGTAGTTTTTTTGTCCTCAATTTGTCCAAAACCTGAGCAGATAATGGGCTGTCATGGTCAGGTACAAGAACTGGACCAATAATGAGTGAAATAAGTGGCCAAAGTCCAAAGAAAGACTTCAAAATACTTGCAAAAATCTCAAAGCACTGTTGCTCAAAACCACTTCAAAAGATTGCAAGAAAGCCTTATTTTTCTTGGAAAGTTCAAAACCTTTTTTAAAAGGTACTGTAAATTTATATATATAAATATAGAAACAAATACCCAAAACCATTTCTGAAAGAGTGACGACTCATTTTTTTGCGAAAGAGTTGCAAAACCTAAAATTCAATAAACTTAGTCGCTACCTTAAGTAACCTCTTTTCCATAGAAGACAAATTTATGTTGTCATTCAGCACTCGTGACAAATTCAATTCTTGTCAACATAAAATAATTATCCACGAGGTAATGTTAGGTTGCTTGTGTTCAATTTATTCTGACGCTCCAGATTTGTTACCACACCATACTGAGGAAAATGTGTGAAGTGTTGAAATGCTCAGTTACTTGGATGAACAAGTTCAGTTACTGTAATTAATTACATTTTTGAAACGAGGTCAAATAGTTCAGAATGGGTTTCCTTGTAACTCAGAGGTAACTCCGGAATACCTGGAATAATTTTGCCTAGGTCTGAACCAGAATAGCTTCATTTTCCTAATAGCTTTGTCAGCGTGTCACATACTGTAAATGTCACAGGGTAATTCCTTCCTTTGCTCTTTGTCGTGCAAGCCTTGTGACGAGTACTCACAAGTACAAATCAAAATTACATCTGTAAATTTAAGTCACATTGACCCAAAGAAACAAATAAAAGCTGTTTGAATCCATGCATGAATCTTTCAGACGTCAGAGCTGATTATACCAGTGTTTGATTACAAGCACTAATATGCGGGAGAGAAGAGAGTGGTGACTTTCACCTCATCTCTGTGGGTGGTTTGGTCAGGTCTCAAAAAAACATCTGTTGCAAAGCACAGCAGCATTCCTCAAAGCCCCAAAAACCACCATAATAACTCTCTGGCCTGTCAACAAGGGATCATCCAGCAAATTGTTGGGGGAGATGGTTAGTGGACTCAGTGGGTGGTGTCTGTGATGTGGTGCTGACATTCATTCCCATTCACACCTGAGATGAAGAAGGGAACAGCGAAAGAATGGATTAAGGCTCAGTGCGTCGCCATCATTAAGCTTGCGTCGCTCGCGTCGTGTCAATAACACTTATCATACCGCAGTCAAACTAATACAAACCGGAAAGACATGCACATCTAATCGGGGGAATTCTCAACCACAGGCTGAACACAACGTCTGGTGATGAAAAGTAACAAAATCACACAGACACGTGAAATGGTTTGAGAAGACTGATGCAGCTGACAGGTTGATAACAGCGCAACGTGAAAAACAAAAACATCAGAGCGGAAGAGAAAGAGAGGGGGAGTTATGTGGACAGATCATTATGATAAAAATGTGATTGTTTTACCTCAAGTTAGTCATAAGTTTTTAAGAAATGACAATTAAAAGCCATGATTCACATTTCAGCCTTAATGGTTTAGAAATTAGGCCATGTCCTCATTCTTGGGGGGCGGTGGAAAGAAAGAAGTGGTCACCTTTAGTTCTTTTGCAAACACTGACCCGAGGCGTTTACAGACTGAATCATGGAAAAAACAGAGCGAAAGCTATTTATGCCATTTACAGAGGCTCTGAAAGACTCTCAGTCTGTGTCAGAAGCAGATTTCTACTTGACTAATGTAAAGCCAAATTTGTAGGTGGTCTTAATTTGTAAAAGAAAATTGTAACTTTCTGTAATAGTGATTTTAAATGTAATTTTATCTAAAATATATAATAATGATGAGGCCCCTTTAAAGTAGTGTACATTGCCCACTACCCTGCATGCCAAAGTTTTAAATAAAAATCTTGCCATGATCTGTGCTCAGACTGACGTGTTGTGGATGACGCTCAGTTACCACATGTTTGTAGCTGACCAAGCTATAGTGACATTTTGGATGTTCTCCCCATGCATGGGTGGGTTTTTTTTCCCACATACTCTTGTTTCTTCTCAGAAACCAAAAAATATGCATGTGGGGTTAATTGGTAACACTAAATTGTCCCTATAGGTGTGGGTGAAAGTGTCTCTGTTCTGTCTTTCCACTTATATTCTGCAGTGGTATATATAAAGTATATGTTTACTTGCTTAAGTGGCTTTATATATAACTCTTGTTGTATGGTTTAAGACCAGACATTTTAGTTTTTTTTATTCTTGCACAATCATTTATATTATATTTTTATTGTTAGTAGTAGTATCATTGCTAGTTAGTGATAATTTAGTTTTTTGTGCATTGTCTATATTGTAAACTAGTGTTTGAACCTCTGTACTGATGCTGCTGTGACACCTGAATTTCCCCTCGGCAGGACAATAAAAGCTATATCTATTTGTATTCTATTCTAAAGAATAAACTTTGCTATGAACCATTTTTTAATGGTCTCGGTCTCAACCATATTTTTTACTCGGTCTTGTCTCAGTCTTGGATATTGAGGACTCAGGGATTTTTCAGACAAATCAGTCTAATTTGCCAGAATATTGTTTAATTTATTGTCTGCAATTCGGCTACATAAATCCTAAAGAATAAAAAAATTGTAAAACAACATCCAGGAAAAAGTGTACAGCAGTGCTTCACTTTCAGAGAGTGTGGACTATGTAAAACCTTTATCATCACTTAGAAAGGAAGAACAAAGAAAGTGATGTTAGCAAAGCTAGCTAGCAAATGTTAGCAATCTGCTAGCATTACATTAACATTTAACATTAGCTTTAGTCCATATTAGCTATACATATTATCTACCTGTGTATTATGAACTGTATGTTTTAGGGCATTAGTTTCATTTTTTTTTTTTTTTGGTCTTGACTTGGTCTTGGGTTAGGTGGTCTTGACTACAACATTATCATCTTGTCCTCTTTTGCAATCGAAGGTGACCAAACTCAAACAAAAGGGTGTCTTACAGCAATCAGTTTTTAAGTTTTACGGTTAAACTAGAAAAAAAAAACATTTCAACTTGAGGAAAAGTCCTGAATTCGAAAATAGTTTCAAATGAACCATTAGCAGATGCAGTGAAACTTGCTAATGACGCCATAAAAACATGGGAATTAGTTAACTTAAAATAAACGGCGATCATTTCAGATGAGTATGTTTGAACCAAAATCAATATGGCAGCCAAGAATGATGCTGAACGTTTTGGACTAATTTCAGTATGCTTGACAAATCTAACTGACGAAATGACTTAGCAACTTCTGCCGATTAGTTACGAATTTAACACTTCCTTGTTTCCTTTCTGTAAAGCAAATTCAAATACTCCTTAAGTCTACTAATCAACCTGCTATTCTAAGAATGCAATCCAGATATCACAGTGTTGAAACAAACTTCTAACTAACCAGATGAAGATACGAATCTTACTTCAAAAATATCCACCCACACACAATTTCTGCAAGGCCTCTGAATGACTTAAACTAAAAGTTCACGCTGTCATTATGTGAATTACTCATGCAGTCCCTCCAAGTAATAAACGGAGTGAGGATAAGGTTCAGATAGAGAGGTATTAAAGAGGAAGAGGAGGGGGTGGAAGAGAGTAGTGTTGAATAGAAGGTGATGAATGACATGACTGAAGGCAAGGAGAAAGAACGAAACAGCCAATGAGAGAGACAGAGAGAGAGCAGTGGATTTTAAATTACATGGTGGTTCATGTCAGCAGCCATAATTAGTAGCTTGGTCAGGTGTGGTGAATGGAACAGGAAGCATGAAAGGAAGGACAAAACACCGTGAAAACAAAGCAGAGTCCGTATAAAGGAATGGAATCCACTTGACATTTAGACGCCACAGTTCGAACGTTCCTGAAGAGGTGAAAGTAAACAAGGATGTAAAGGTTGGTGACAATATTGGGCTCACAGACCGTTGCACTCATCACAGCGGGGCACGTGTCACGCGTGCGGATGACGAGTTCGAGAATTCAGTCAATCCCTGACCTGGCTGGCTGACAGCCAAACAAATGAAAATGAGAAAGGAACAAATGGCAGAAAAGACTGCAGAGCTAAAGGCAGACTACAGATGATTATAGTACAAACAGTTAAAGTATGAATACGTTCTGGTCCTCATTTCTGCATGCACAGAACAATAGCAGGATTTTTGCTTTAGAAAATACAACTTTAACCAACAATGTTGTGGTTACACTGCAGTAAACTAGCCTCATAAAATAACATTTTATGAACCTGTATCTTGTGTTTTGTCTTAATAAAGCTCAATTTTAGTAAGTTTGCAAGTGGGTAAAACAAGCATTATGTTTGTGTGAAAATATCCTAATGTGTGCAGGTTAATGTGAAACAGTCAATGTGGTGCCCTAGGCTTGATTTCAGGTGGCGCCCCTTGTGCAGTTTTCTAAATCTCACATCCAAAATAGTTTTGTCTTTGATCGTATTTTTTATCTTTAAAAAGCAGTTTGTTCAATTAAAATAGTTAATAATATAATTCATTTGAAACAATACCAGAAGTCTGCATCATACCTGCCAACATTTGCTGACAGCAATGAGGAACACCTGTTCATTTTAACGAGCAACTGTGGAGTGCAGCAGTTCTAGGGGGGTCAATTTAGCAAAAAACCTACTTAAAACGATGTATTTTCAAGCCATTTGAAGAGCTTTTTTAAAAAACTAAATTCTTGAGATAAAATCAGTATTTTATGAAGGTAGACAATGAAAGCCAGACTTTAACCTGAGCTTTATCTGAGATCATAACTGAAACTTTCATTATCCTTTGTTTTCTATTTACACACTGAGCACCAGTGATGTAGTGACTTGATGCAGTCTTGACTGCATCAAGTCAAGTAAACTTTATTATCCCAGAGGGGCAATTTGTTGTGCAGGCAGCAGGGAAAAATTAAGAAAAAAGAAACACACACACGTACAATGCACAAAAAAAAACATGCATACATATATTCCATAGGCCTAGAATTGATCAGACCAATTGCAGCTGGAATGATCATACGATACGTTTTTCACAAAATATTTTCTGCACCATATAACACCTCATGTAACAAAGCAGGCAGAACAAGTTACCTTCATAAACTTGAGTAACCAGTGATTATCTTACAGACTAAAGCAACTCTGATAAAAAGTTCTATTAAAAAAATTATCCTCCAATTCTGGCACCCCATAGAATGGTATTTGCCAGCGCATATGTGAAATGTCACCCTGAATAATTTTTATTTCTTTATTTTTATCCATGTACAACATACAGTATTTTATTTGAATTAAATAAAAAAATGTGTTGCTTAGCTTGTTGCTTAGTATGACTTCCTCTTTGCCCACAGACAGAGAGAGGATGACTGCCAAAAGATGAAGATGTATCTGTGTGATCCGGACATAGCTGTGTGACAGCCCGGGCATCAAACCCCCCCCCCCCCCCCCTCCCCTGGAGAAAGCCTCACGCCTCGGGGCAAGACAGTGACAAACACACACTCTCCAAGGAGGAGTCATCGTGGGGTAAAAAAAAAAAAAGAGGTGGAGGTGGTGGGGGGGAAGCACGAGAGGAAAGGGGAGTGTATTTCATTCTAACAGACACACCTTCCCTCCTCCACAATCAAGCGCTCAGTCACGCAGTTGGTCACATTTAGGTAGACTGAGGTCGGGTGAGCAACAGAAGCAAAAAAACAAAAACAAAACAGCAACTGGTTGAGAGACATTCAAGCTCCAGGAGGGCAACGACAGACTGCCTTATGTGTGGCTCCTCTCAAGGCTTTAAAGTAAGTGTGCATCTGGGCTATCTGATAAAACCCCACAGACAAGATTTTACTAAATATTCTGATTTGTTGTCTCGTTTGCTCATTCATTTCTTTTCTGCAGACGCCTGGCTCAGGAAGAGTAAGTTTCAAGTCTGCTTTCTAGAGTCAAACTGATACATCTCTGTGTGCATGCCGTGTATGTGACCTTTTGAGTCATGTCTTGATTTTTCAGAATATATTTTCTGCTGTGTCACCAGGTTTACGGGTTTCAGAGTGAGCTGTCAAACTCGAAACAGTCATTCCGAGTCAGCTGTGGCAACATGCTTCAGAAAATAAAAAAAATAGGGTGAAACATTGTGCATAAATCTTGCTGCAGTTGCATTGTTTTTCTCCTCCTTTTTTCCTCCTGAGCGTGCTTCTACTATGTGCTAAAATGTTTTTAACATTTGACAAGTTTTCTCAATTAAATTCTGAGTTGAATTGAACCTCTTATCAGGTGAAAACACAGGTCACATGATTGCTTACCAAATATTAACAAGCCCCGGGTTTATCAGTCACCATCTTGACAAACAGACGAGTCTGATAAAGAAGCTCTCCGGATCACAAGCCTTCCATCTTTCTTTTCACACTTCTCTATTTCGTGCCTTAATGTAGGCCTGAACTACCTGACCACAGTTTTTAAGAGAAGACAGCAGCGAACAGAAAGAAAATGAAAGAGAGCTCAAACTTGGCTAAGGGCCAAGTCAGTTTAAAGGAAGTTGAGTTGATTCACCAGGAGTGCTTGTTTCCTTGTGAAAGTGGTCTTGCTTCAGGGGCTGGCGTGCAAAAGACCCCTTTCCTTCTAGCCTCGGGCTTGTGGTTTGGAGAGTCACAGTGGGGCTGACGGGGCAGTAAGACCTTTTGAAGTTAGTTTTGTCCGGTAGTAGCAGCTGAAATTCAATTCCTCATCCTAAGTTTGCTGTTGCCTCCTCTACAATAGTCTCACTTCACACTCGGGTAGTTTGTACTGTTTTCCCTAAATTCATGGCACAAAAAAAGTCAAACAGAATTGTGTTGGGTGTCAATAAAGGAGATGTTTCAGGTGAGCCAGTGGGGCAAGGACACTTGTGTTGCTAAAAGAAACCTGCTTCATCCATCATCCCTGCCCCCATGTTTTTGATGACATAAATAAAATATTTGTTTACCATTATTTTATGTTTCTTTCTTTGTTTGTAGGCCCCTTCCTCTGAATGCACCCCAGCTATGTTAACCCCAGAAGAGCCTCCACATAGTATCAGCATGTCCGGGACACAGGATGTAGATATGAGATCATGGAGCGAGGAAGACTTTGAGGAGAAGTGCCCGTACATCGTGAAGGATCAACCTCTGGAAGAAGAGTCCAAAAGCCACAGCGGGACGCGAGCCGAGAGGTCCCTGCCCAGAAACCTCGCACTGAAACGCAGCCACGGCTCAGCAGAGGTACACATCCCCAAGAACGACATTATGCAAAGAAATCCAAAACATTTACGCACAAATGCAGCAGTTGTTCGTGTTGTTTAAAAACCGCCAACTCTCTGCGTCACTCCGACATCCTTCCATCCACTCATCCATCCACAGGCGGGAAGTACTTGACATGTTGTTGTCCAATTTGAGGTCTTTCCTCTCTGCTGTGTGTGTTGAAGCAAAGACGGAGACAATGGCCAAGCTTCTTGGCAATTAGCCTGAGGGCACTATGATTAGCAGCTACCTTAGATCCCTTTGTTCTAGCAGAAAATGACACTATAAAACAAATCTGCGGTAAGGAGACCCTTGACATGGCTAACACCTTTAGAAGTCTTTTGAGTGAGCATAGTTTGTGGTTAAGTTAGTGAACAAGAATAAAAAAATCCCACAATGTCGGGTAAATGCAAGATAGAAGAGTCACCCATTGACAATTCATAAAAAGGAAACCAAAGATTAAGGATAAGTCTGTAGATAAAAGGTGGTATTCAGATGTGATTAGAGGAGACAGGTTTGGTGCCTGATTAAATAGCAGCATGACCATTCTGACCAACTTGTCTGGAGTCTGGTTGGCATTGAAGAACTAGATATGTTGCAATAACCTAACACAGGAGCACCTGAATTAAAAAGTCCTCAAACAAGGGTTAGTTTAACGATACATCCAGCAACATACACTATATTAGTAATCCTGTACAATATAAAGAGAGACTATATTACTGTCACTTTTGTGTTTTGCTTTTTGAACATAGAACTCAGTTCACCAGTCAGGGTGTGACCATGACACCTTATCCACTCTTCTTCAGCCTTGAGGCTTGAGAAAGAGGAGTGAGTTTCATGCCCGGAGGTAACAAAACAAGAGTAGTGGTGAAATTTTAATATGGTCGAGAAGCTGATGAAAACTCAGGTGATTGTCTAATGAAATATTCATCATGTGAAAGAAAAAAAACACACTCTGTTGAAGGCTTAAAAAAAGAATCATTTTTTTGTGTAAACATGTTGACAAGACATTTGATGTACTAAAATCAAAAAGGGGAACAACTTGTTATTTTTTCCCATTATTTGCTGCAATTTTTTGAGAATCAAAACAAAAAAAAAAACGTACTAATGAAGCTTGATAAAGCTGACTTTTCCCCAAGAACATCATCCCTCTAATTGTGTCAGTTCTTATGAAGCATTCACACAATTGAGATCCAATTTTCTTCCACGATTCTTTGGCACTTAGCTTCTTCCTCAAGTTTTGTGACGTTTCAAAAATTCCTATGTGAAAAATGTTCGGCTTGTTCAGGACATTCCTGCTTTGACTTTTTGGATTTGTGCAATTTCTACTTTTTTAATGACTTACCTTTTTCAGACACGTTTTTTTTCCTTTTGAAAAAGAATCATTTCCTTCTGATCATTTGTGCTGTTTGCCATCTTTTATTGCTCATTTCACTTGTTTTCTTTTTATACTTATTTCAGCTTGTTTGTGCTAATTTCAGCTTCTTTCAGCTAATGTCTGCTAATTTCAGCTTTTTTTCCTCCCTGTCTTATCTGGTACTGTTTAGCTGTTTTTCTGCTAATTTGAGCTTTTTTCTGCTAATTTCACTCTTTTTTTTTTTTTGTTCATTTCAGCTTTTTTCCTGCTTAATTCAGCAAATGTGCTCTTTTGGTTTTATTTATCTAATTTGAGCTTTTTCCTGCTTTTCAGCTACTTTTCAGCTATTATGTTCGTTTCAGCATTGATTTCACCTTTTTATGCATTCAAACATTTTTCATGAAAGTGCAAATTTTCTGATTATGGGATTCTAATCAGAGCGTCTGCTCAGGTTTCCAATTTGGGAACTGATTTGTTGTTCGGTGTTTCTGTGTCATCCGTGTTGAACAGGTGCTCGGGGTGATAAGTAAGGAGCTGATTCCCAAAGGGACATGTTTTGGCCCTTTTGTCGGTGAAAGCTACACCAATGAAACCCTCCCCAAAAATGCAGACCGAAGATACTTTTGGAGGGTAAGTGAATAACGAGTGAGTGTTTCAAAACTGTTCACATCCTGCAGCTCCAGCTGGAGAGGCGACGGCGGCTGTGTTGTGGCGCAGGGTTAGCAGTTGTGGTCAAGGACTGACATCCTGTTAAAGTTGAGTCTCTGTGCCAGTGCTCGGGTACTGCAAATAATGTGCCATGTATGCAAATGTATTTGCCATCACAAGTTTCTGAGGTATCACGCTTTCTCTCACTCTCTCACACACACACACAGCTGTTTGGTTTTAGTGACGCAGAGTTTCTTCTCTCTTTGCTTCTTTCAGCAGTGGTATCGCTGCCAGTAAATACACCATACACATGTCCTCGCTTCCCCAGACTCACAAACTTTCACATTGACTAAGCAAGGAAGTGGCTTTCAGCTTGAGAACTGTGATGTTATAATATAAATCAGCAGCATCAGAACATCTTCCATTACACACGCACACACATACACAAACGGACTCTTCTTTGTAACTCCACAGGTTTGCAACCTTGAAATAATCTAAGCTCAACTGAAACTTAAAGCAGCCATAACAGAGATGGTTGGTTAGTCATGACTCAAGCAACAAAGTCATGCTTCAAATCTGCAGACAACATAAAAAAGGGAGACGGGAGAAGGAGGAGGAGGGTAATGCCACTACAGTTGTGATAACTGATAGTAGTCGTAGGCGTTAGACCCGTAGTGTGATCCAGTCATACACAGAAAACCTTGTTAGTTGCTTTCAAAACTACAGATGCTCTGTGCTGCCACAAACAGCCGCAGCCTCAGCTGAAAGAATGTATATTATTTACCATAAACAGTTTGGGGAAACCGTGACATCACGATTTCAGAATGAGGGCATGTCAGCATGGCGTGCCATTTTTAACTGAATTCTTCGCCATGTCACACTGTAGGTATTCTCCAAGGGGCAATTACACCACATCCTGGATGGTTTGGACGAGGAGCAGAGCAATTGGATGCGTTACGTCAACCCAGCCCGTTCTGCAGAGGAGCAGAATCTGGTTGCGTGCCAGAGTGGCTTGGACATCTTCTTCTACACTATTAAGCCACTTCAGCTCGGCCAGGAGCTCCTGGTGTGGTACTGTTCTGAGTTCGCTCAGCGCTGCAAATATCCTCCACTGGGCCAACTGACTGTTGAGAAAAAGGGTAAGTGTGTGATCCCTTTTTGTGACCACGTTTTGAGATGCTTGGAGCGTCACCGTGACAGCTTTCTGTTAAAGCAGTGACCGACTGACACGCCCTTTGTGTGGGTGCTATAAACACCCAGTCACACCCATGGCCCCCTTTTGTTAAAGCAGAGCACAAAGAATCATAGTAGAGACCTGAAAACAGAGAGGGGTTTGTCTACAGGTGCATCACCAGAGTGGAATGAGACCAATTTTAGGCAATAGTTTCCCTTTTCTAAAAAAAACACCCTCAGCTGTTCCCTTAGGTTTTATTTATGGACACAAAGAAAAACCGTCAGCAGTACCCAATTAAAGCACAAAATACTCATTTGTGCACAAAGGTAACTGTTGGAGGTACTGATGGTATTCTGGCACAACTCCCCTTATTTGTTTTGCTCTTGAAAGTGGAAGAGACGTAGGAAGTCTTCCAGTGACTACTTTAACTTCCTGACAAGGTGACCTGCCGAAAGATTGATATCTTGCTCAGTGTTCGTTGTTTGTTTGCTAAGAGCTGGGCTCTCTGGAGATGGCGGGGGTGAGGGGCAGTGTAAGGGAGTGAACAAAAGATAAGGCTTGTTCTATTTCATGTGGGTTGATGTTAACTGTGTTCAAAAGTAGGTTAAATACCTCTGTATTTTGTCTTCCCCTGTCACTGCTCGGGTCTCACATCTAGTCTATAGTAATCCAGAAAAGCACAGGCTGCTTAGCCTTTATGACTGTTCATGTCTGGGTGATATTGGGGGTTCATCAGTCACTTTAGGATCAAATCTTGTCTCTTGTATCCTGTTTCCTGTGTACCCTGCTCTACTTCTGATAAAAACACACACTTACAAATGACCAACTCTTTAATGTAGATAACGTACTGTATTTACTAGCTTAATGCTATCTCCACCCTGATCAGGACCCCATTGTTTCACTTCTGGTGTCCACTTTCCTAGAGTTCAAAGGTTTTAGACACAGACTGGCACACCTGCAACACTTCCAAACAGAAACAGCTACCTAAGCCTAAGCACAACCTTGTACTTCTAAATGTAAAAAAAAAGAATAATTAAACAAAGAACATGTGCTTGATCACCTTATTTTAGTGTATATAAAATGGTTTTACCTCTCTCTAATGCCCTGTCTTCATTTTCTTTTTTCTAACAGAACAGAATCAGGCTTGTGCAAGAACAAAAGAGAAACGAGGGCACAGTGTCTCTGAAATTCTTCGAGATGAACCCCCCAAATCTAAACGCCCAAGACTTCTGGACAATTCCATGAATCAGACCACCTCAGTTTTCCCCTCATGTTCCGGTGTCTTCTACCCAGTCCAGCCCAACTCAGCTTCTACTCATGGCCACAGATATGCTTCTTTAGCATCTCTGCAGTCCTTTAGCTCAGCAGCTGCCAAAAGTCCAGCCCTAAATAGTTCGATCCCCACCAGCCTGTGCCACACCTTTCAGCACGGTCAGGACCCCATGAAAACCAAACTTTACCAAGAACCCTCTGTGCCTGATCGTGTTCACTCTGCCCGTCTTAGCAATCCTTATCAGCTGCTTCGCTACCCACTTGGCCTTCTACCACATTCACTCCCATTCTACAGTGATCCACTTCAATCACACCTGCCCATGCCATCTAATTTCCCACCTTTTGACACATATGCACACCTTTTACATCCTCTGGCAGGTGGATACAAAGACCTGTCACTTGCACCATCCATTTCCAAACAAGACCTCCCTCTTTCACCAATCAGTGAGCACAAAAACAACAACCTCATTTCCCAAAAGACAGACTACCTCAAGAATCCCTCAAATGACCTCAGAGACTTCAAACACTCTGCTTGTAGCAACGTTGACACAGACCTCACTATTACTACTAGGGGCAGCTCTCCCCTCATTGACCATAAAGTCCAAAGAGCACCTTCTTCTGCACATGGAGCATGCTCGCCACCTACGAGCATGGCTGCCTCTTCAAACTACCTTCCTTCCATATCTACCTCTGCCACTCAGGACAATACTGAAGATGCACTGGACCTCAGGCAGACAAAGAGAGAAGAAGGGCAGTTCATTGGCTACAAGACCTTGTCTTACCCTCTCCCTAGGCAAAATGGAAAGATTCGTTATGAATGCAACATTTGTGGAAAGGTCTTCGGGCAGCTGTCCAATCTCAAGGTTAGTAACTCATTACTATATCAAAACCTCTCACTGTGACTAAACTGCGAGTTGAGTGAGCGAAAAAGAAACTGAATACTAATTTGTAACGTTTTCTTATCAGGTCCATCTACGAGTGCACAGTGGCGAGCGTCCCTTCAGGTGTCAAACCTGTAACAAGAACTTCACTCAGCTGGCACACCTGCAGAAACACTACCTGGTCCACACAGGAGAGAAGCCTCATGAGTGCAAGGTTGGTCTTTTATACAAGTCTTTTAACATTTGGAAGTGTAAATGCAAAGTTCAGATTCTTTCAAGTACATAATACGAAACATTTTTAAATACTTGTTTAGACATCGAGGTCAGAGTTATTTTTAGTTTGAAGTCATAGGAGAAAAAAATCTCAAAATCTTCTACGTCAGGCAAGACATTACTTAGAAAAAGTTCTATTTAAGATAAATTAATACCTTCAAAATGTTTAGGAATTCAAACAGATGTGTTTTAATTTTTTACACTTGATTACTTAAGATAGTAATAGACTGAGTATGCTTAACAAAATATTTTGTCCAACTAGTGTTTCACACAAAAATAATGATTAAAATCTTTAGAAATAACAATTTGATGCAAACCCCACTGAATAAATGTAGAACCGAGCATTCATTTTTGAAATTTTAGTAGTTTTTGATGTTGGAAATACACTCTTAATTTCTGAGTAGTAGTTATCTTGACCATGAGAACTTCTTTTTGATTCTCCAGACTGAAAGTACTTTGACTGCTGCCCACTAAAAGTAAGATACCTGCTACTCAGAAATATTTCATGCGATCTGAATATAAATATGAACCATATGAACTGTCCTTGTAAATTAAACTATTGATCTTGCATCCACTAGGATAACAGAGCATAACTGAGCAGTAGATACATAAAACATAAAGAACTAATTTACACAGTGGTACTAATTATACATATATTACGCTCTGCTTTGTTCTAAAACAGGTGTGCCACAAGAGATTTAGCAGCACTAGCAACTTGAAAACCCACCAGCGGCTACACTCAGGTGAAAGACCTTACCAATGCAAGCTCTGCCCAGCTCGCTTTACACAATTCATCCACCTGAAGCTCCACAAACGCCTGCACACAGGCGAGCGCTCCCACCGCTGCCCTCGCTGCACCTGTACCTATCTCCACTACTGCAGCTTACAAGTGCACCTCCAAGGCTTCTGCCCTCTTTCCCCCTCAGCATCCCGCAGGCTCTCACCAGAGGAACTGCATCGGGTCAACTCGGAGATAGAGAGGTTTGATCTGAGCGAAGCCGCAGAGCAGCTCGAGCTCATGGCCGCGGAGGTCGAGACGGACAGGGGCGATGTCATCGACCTAATACAGAAGATAGAGACTCGCGTCTCAAGCCTGCAAGACGGTGCCAGGGGGAAAACTGAGCTGAGCATCAGACCAACAAAGGAGTGTGCTGATGCTCTGCTGCATCACGGCAGTCCTGTACGCCTGCGAGCAACAAGCATCAAGCTGGAGTCAGGCTTCATATCAGAGACTTAAGGCCGACTTGCTAATCCAACCAAATAATCTTTAGAGGCCAACTCAGCATCTGTCTGTCACTGTGCTATATGAAGTAAAGCCTTATCTCCATCATAGATTGCCTATATATGTTCTACAGGAACCTTGAGGAGTCGACTTCTGCAGCATGGCCTGCGTGAAGTGACTCCATTGATTTAATGTCTACATCTTTGTTAATTTATTCATTTGCTAATTTTGATCTGAATTTGTATTAAACTGCAGAATTATTTTTATTTTCTACTGTTTTTTTTTGTATCTACTGAGCATCTACAACAACTAAGTGATTAAGCACAACCTGTGTCTGGAGTGTGAGACGAAGTGTTCCTGTTCGTGTCCATATTTATGTTGCCTGATTAAAAAAATTTTACGGTACAAGCGTGACTGTTTATGGTGTCAGTGGGCAAAGCGCCGGAGTGTCAACACAGAGGAAACCTCAATTGTTCGCGCGTTGCATATATGCTTACCTCTGTGAGGGTGCGCTCTGCTGATGTGATGCAGATAAACATCCTGTTATGAGTTATATGTCTCGGGATGTTCACGCCCAGTCATCAGATCTTCACACTGGAGGAGAAAAAAATATATATACACCAATTAAAACTGTCTAACACCATGTTTGGAGTTCCATACTTTATACATTCTTTGGACTTGAACTTACTCTGACTGAAATCTAGCCCTGTACTCTGAATAATAATAATGATGATGATGACGATCGATTAGCTGTGGTGGCCATGTTGATTGGGGCTGACTTTAAATGTTAAGCAGTTGGAGACTCTATGATAACTTTTTGAGAGTTTCAATAAATATGTCCTGTGGTTCACAAGATATTTTGCTAAAGAAATACTCATATTAAACTATCAGGCCAGGGAGACACTAACCCTTTTACCATCATACTGTATCTGTTATTAAATCTTCTGTTTTTTTATAGGTTATAATGAATGATGAATTAAAAAGTATGACAAAGACGCCCCCTTCTGATGTGAAGCTGAATTCCAATGCAAAATAATTTGCTTTTAAATAAAGATTTATGTTCTATTCTTTGCTGTTTTGGCTGCAATTATTTTTTTTACTATTAAGACAAGGAATATGATACTGAGTTATTAGTTAAGTACAATGGCTGCATTCACAAATTATTTACTGTAGATGTTACAGTAATGTTTTGTTTCTGCTTGCTTTTCTCAAATAAATTTGTGATTTATATATTTTTTATATGTTTATAGCAGGGGTGCCCAAACCTTTTCTCTGAAAGGGCCAAAATGAAAATCTACTCAAGGGCTGCGGGCCAAACTCAATAATATAATAGAGGAAATGCAAATACTTCTTAAGTACAGTCTTTTTACTTTTTATGATTAAACTAGCAGTCACCCACATTTTGTTTGTGTTTTTAGTCCGTACACTTGCTTGGGCAGCAAAGGCTCATGGGACATTTCATGTTGATACAATATGAGTATTTGTAGTCTTATAAAGTTTTCAAATCTACATGTGTGCTTAAATCTAATGTAGTTATCTTCTTTGGTTACTTATGTTTTATGTTTAATCATAATATAATTCAAAAGCAAAGTCAGCTTTCTGTGTTACAGTCCGTCATTGGGCCATTGGATGTAATTACTATAAAAATACACAGTTTCTACAGAGGATGACAGGCAATTAAAACCTAGTAACCAGGGCAACTATTGGCCAAATCAAATTGCTTGACGGGCCAATTTTGGCTAGAAACAACATGACATTTTGTTTACGGTAAAACCAAATCTCATTTTAAAAAAACTCATTAATTTTCACTTTATGAATATAATATTGACTGACAAAGGATACCTCAACTCACCATGACAGAGGCACAGCAATGCACTGTAACTTTATCTGCTGTCATCTATCCTCTCAATTACAAGTTAAAAGGGTGTCAAGTGGCAAAAAGGTTCAAGGTGGCCATCCGTTAACTCCTACAGAACATCGTGGACCTTTGTTGTAGATCAGGTCACACAGTGCCTGCTTTTTTTTCTCCTTGAATAAAAATGAGTAACAAAGCAGCATTAAAAAGTCCTATAAGTGACGTTTGTGACTTCTCTCAGGTGGAGGGGGATTCAGACATATGGGTCAGAAAAAAAGACTTACATGAATTAAATAAATACAAGGTCTTCTCTGAAACAAAATATGCTACAGAGGAAGGAGAGGGATAATATTTCCACGGTGGAGGAAAGATGAGCTCTGTACAGTATGGAAGCCCCTTTATACCATCCTGATTAAAAAAATAAAACTTGTATCTCATAATTATGAGATTGCTAAGTCATAATTATGAGATAGCTAAGTCATAATTATACAACATATTAGGGCTAAACAATGAGATTTTTTTTTTATTATTATTACAAGATTAAAGATGTAATTTTATGAGAATAAAGTAATAATATTAAGAGAATAAAGCCATAATATTACCAGAAAAAGTCATAATCGTGACGTGTCCATTTTCCGTTCCTCATTTCCTCATTATTTTCCTCACACCTGCTGTGTACAGCCATGTCTCTGTGTTTATAAAGTAGTCCATGATGACTTGGGTCACTGTTAGATTAATCTGCTTTCATCCAAATTAGCTACGTGACAACTAAATCTGTCAATGTATCCATTAATTACAATACAGCTTCAGTTTATAGTCGTTTGCACAATTTCCAGGTCCTGCTACTGATAAATTGATGCTAATGTGCTAAAAGATTAACTATTTATTTATAGCAAAACTAAAGAACAACTTAACAAGTTGCTCAACATTCCTCATTTTAATGCAGTGATAACTGCATGCTTTTTTGTGTAAAGGCTACAATGACTTTAATCTCGTAATATTACAAGATTAAAATCGTAATATTACAACTTTAATCTTGTGACATTACGACTTTATTTTTATACGACTTTAATGTCGTAATATTATGACTTTATTCTTGTAATTCAAATTAAAAAAAAAAATCTTGTTAAGTGGCCCTAATACTCCGTCGTAGAATTATGAGATACAAGTTTTATTTTATTTTTTTATCAGTGTGGCGTAAATGGGCTTCCATACAGTACAGTAGTTACCGTCCTATCAATGGCCCCTTTAAAACGCGCAGTGACGTCACGGACTCAGGTTAGGGGACGGGGAGGAGAGAGCGGGTGTAGAGAGAGAAGGATGCCCAGGATCATGTCACCGGTTCTCCTTCGCTCCCGTCGCCGCCGCCGTTCCGCGACATGATAAGCGCCGCGGCTCCCGGAGCGCTGGCCCGCAGGATGCCGTCGGCGGCCAGGCGGAGCGGCTGCTGGATCGCCTGGTGCCAGGCGGTGCTGCTCGGCGCGTCGGCGCTGGTTATCGTGGCCGAACGGAGCGCTCGTAAGTGGGCATGGGATTATTAGAACTCCCCGCGCTGCAGAGGGCAGCTAGCTTACTGGTGGGGGTGTTGGGATTAAAAAGCGAAGAGGGCAAAGACGTTTAGCGCTGCAGAAATTACGCACTCTGTGGAAAATGCTGTCGCCCTTCGGATTTGGGTGATGCTATTACACAGCCATTACCAGCTGAACTAGAAAACCAGGCTGGCTTTTGTAAGTGAATATAATGTAACAGGGGTATTGTTTAGCCCAGCTGGAAACTGAACTTGCCAAATTGGGGCCCCAGGACCCCCCAGTATCAGGTTCACCTCGTCTAAACTAATACAATTAATCATAGTAAAATGTGTGTCTCAATGCTGTATATGGGATTGTATAAATGAGTATGACTGTGTAATCTATATGTAAGTGATTAATTAGGTTATTTTGGAGTGGTGGTTGGATTTCCTTTATATGTGTATATTTTGTTTTCATCACAAACTGATAAGACTCTGAAAACCAGATGAAGTGGTGAATAGGGGTAGGATTAAAAAAGTTTTACTTCTTCCTATTTTCAGGCATGTTAATGGGTTTTACGTGCTTCATCAAAGGTGTATGATGAGAGTGTGCACATTGGGTGTATATTTATTTTATAGGTTTGTTTATTTATTTGTGTATAATTAGTCTAAGTGGTTTAAACATTTTTTGTAGATATGTGAAAGGGTATTTTGAAATATATAGATTCAGACTAAGTTTTATGTAATGAATTTGACGTGTCTGGAATAAATCATCATCATCATCATCATCATCATAGTATCTTATTATTATAAGCTGACCTTTTGAGTTTTGAGTTAGCTCCACATAATTAAAACTAATAACATGAGTACTTTTTAGTTGCACATATTGATAAAGTATTAGAAATCTTCATTGGAGTATGCTCTTGGTTTGTGCAGCACAGACTCTACAAATAGGCAGATCAATGAGGCAAGGTCAGGCTGTGTACAAAGTGTGACTTTGTCATCAGCAGGTATACAATTCCCTGAAGATAAAAATACTGTGCTGCTGTTAGGCCTCTGCACGTCTTGGGTTCTTTACGGGCGACTCATTTTAATCTGCGTTATTCGATGACGTCTTGGGCAGCAAATTTGAAGGTTGTGTCAAAGCCGGGGGGTTTTGGGGGTTACAAACTGTGTCATCTCATCAGGTCCTTTAAAAGGTACTCCTTGCAAAATCACAAAGACACGTAGAAATTTACACCAGCTATCACTTGCTTGGACTAGGGTTGGGCGATATTAGCAAAAAAAAGAATCACAATTAATTGTGGTATTTAGTCGATAACGAATAATGTGACGATTAATCCCCTAGAGTCCCCTGGACGCCTGCCTGCCCTTTTTATGACCAATTTAAATCACTCTAGTGAGAAAGATTTGCTCTCCGCAAAAAAAAAACCTTCCAAATTGTATCAAAAGTACAGATTTCAGGCTATACAGCAATTTTTAAATTGTGTTGATAAACCAAGTAAAACCGGAGTTATGATAAATAAAGTAAAGAACTTTTTAATGAAATGTTTGTCATATTTAAAGTGTAGAGGAGCACCGAGCCCACCGGGGAACTCTCCAGTCAGTCTGGTGGCATTAATCGTATTAATTGTCAAGTGCCAAAAAATAATCGATTAAAGTTTTTCTGACGATTAATTGCACACGACACGATTTTGCCCAACCCTAGCTTGGACCTTTGCTGCTTGGGTTTGTTTATGGATGACAAAGAGCTGAAGTGACAGACAATAGGTCAACAATAGCTATAGAGCTGCTTGGGATCGAGACGTTTGGACGATTTTGATGCATCTGTACTAGGGGTGCACCAAAAAATCGTTTTACATCAGAATCGTGATTCTCATTTACAAAGATTTAGAATCGATTTAAAATGCCTCAAAATCAATTTTTATAAATAAAAAAAATAATAAAGCAAATCCAATGGCTGTCAGCCTTCATTTTGTATCTACATGGGACGTCCTGACGTCATCACACAGCTGCTTCTGTAACATAAATGTGCAGAAAGCACCAAAACAAAGAGGAAACTACAAAACCTGGAGGAAAGAGAGATTGAACTGACCCCATCTTTATTGAATGCAAAGATTTGGGCTCATTTGGGTTTTTACTGAATGAGTCTGAGTTTGACATGAACGAGGTGTGCGAGGTTTGCAAAATGAAGATGAAGCACTTTGAGAACACAACAAATGGGCTCACATTATCAGTTTTGAATGAAAAATCAATTTTGAATCCAATCGTGGCCCCAAAAATCAGAATCAAATTGAACCGTGAGAGAGTAAAAGAATCCCACCCCTAATGTGTACATTATGCTCAGATTTGTTGAGTACGCAGATAGAAGGGCTTTGTTTACATTGAGTGCGTACTATGTTTCAGAATAGCATAAAATTTCTGGAAAAATACTCATTCAAATTTCATATGATTCAGAAAAACTTTGTTATGATCAATTTCATAGTTTGCAAAGTCCACTTTTTAAGCCGTTACATTTGTTGTGTACACCTCCTGGTGCTGCGTAGATATCTTTATATTCTGTTTGAAATATATTTTTCAACCTGTTCAAGTTTCTCTATGTCTCTATGACGTCTTCTGAACTGTTACGTCACAGAATTTGTGATGAAACTTCCAAATAAGTTCGGAACTTACCAGCTGCAATTTAGTCATCCTCCTTCTCCTCTGGCTCTGGGTCTCGTGGATTTAAAGAGACAGCGTCACAACGAGTTGAGACTATTTATAAAAGGGGTGAAAGAGGGGGTTGTGGAGTTACAAGGAGGCATACAGACTGAGGGATTTAAATGTGGAAAAAAAAGGATTTTAAAGCATCATGACTTTATGCTGAGTCAGACTGTTTTGACACGTTGTATCACTTTATTCTGACACTAATGTATATATTTTCATGCCTGCTCTTTGTGTGCATGTATCAGTGATCTACTGTATAGGATTTTACCTTTGGAACGAGGAGACACATTGGGCAGCCTTCACGCTCGGCCTCTTCCTTCCGGGAACGGCAGTTCAGCTGCTGAGTGTGAAATGGTTCTATGATGACGGGGACGACAGGCGGTGCTACCTCTCTGTCATACACATATTACACCTGGGCATCTTCAAAAGGTGAGATCTTTGTGCCTCCAGACAAACAAATAAGGAAGCATTTTACTTGCTGATCATCAATTAGAGATAAGCGTATATAACGACACACGGGGTGTTCACCAGAGGAGGTGGGAACAATTATTTCCACATGGTTCTGTCATTGAAGTCTTCCTAAGGTTATCTCTGCTCAGGGGTTCGTCTCTGTCGCCCTCTTGTGGCAGGTTGTGGGACTGCATGAGGGCTGTGTTGCACATGCAGGGCTCAGTGGCAGAACTGGGAGTAGCTGTCATGCAGCAGGCAGATGTTGCTGCCCTTTGGCTGCTGGAAGCCCTTTTCCTCACGCTTCCTCAGAGCCTTCTGCAAGCATATATCGTGGTGTCTACTGACGTGGGCATTGCATCACCAGGTAAGCTTTATACTCTGTGTTTCAAGCTGTGAACACTGAATATGTGTAAAGTCTACTTATTAATAATGTTAATGTTTTTACGCTCAGTGGCCTGTTGCTGTGGCTTGTGCGTGCTGTCTGTTTCCTGGGCCCTGGTGCTGTACAGTCGAGCGTGTTGTTTGATACGACCAGGCCACTTGGCCATGCCTCCAGCAGCCCTGCTGTGCCAGCTGGTCTGGAGAGTGGGCATGTTGGGGGCCAGGGTGACCTGCCTCATGTTCTTTGCCAGGGTATTTAACTGGTGGGTCTGTGGAGTAGCAGGTGAGCATGGACAAATCCTTTATATTTTATCATTTTAAATGACTTTTAAATGACAAATTGCCTGATTAATAATGATGTTTGGAAAATTCTAACATTTCTCAACAATTGAGAACATTTTTTCTTCCATATGTTTTTTCGGCATCTAACTCATTCCACAATTTTTGTGCTATTTTAACAATTCATGTATCAAAACGTTCAGCTCAATCATGTCAGGGTCGCTACGACTTTTGTTATTTCAGCTATTTATACTTTTTTTAGATATTTCATTTTTTTAGCCAACTTTTTGCCATTGAAAATGAGTGGAGCTGTTTTCAACATCCTTAAACAGTACCTTACACATTTTGTTCTGGTTGTGCTCTTTTTCACTTTCTTGTGCTAATTTCAGCTCCTTTTATTTTTTGCTAAATTTAGCTTTTTTCTGCTATTTCAGCTAAAATTCTGTTTTTTTCCCCACTATTTTTCTGCTTTTTTTTTTTTTTACTTTTTTGTGCTTTTTTTCTGCTTCTTTGTGCTATTTGGGCTTTTTACAGATGCTGATATATTCAGCTGTTTGCTGAAAATTTAGCTAATGTTTAGCTGTTATTAGCTACGTTTAGCTTTTCTAAGCTAAATACACTTTTTTGTAGCTATTACAACCTTTTTCGGCTAAATTCAGCAAACCTGTCCTTCTTACTCTTCCTTACACTAACTTTTAAAATTCCAGCTACTTTTTAGCTGTTTTACTGAACATTTTGGCTGTTTTAGCTAATTTACTACAAATTGGCACTTTAATGTATTTTATGCTTTTCTCTGTTATTTTTAACAGCAGTTTCCCCTATTAAGGTGTTAATTTCAACTTGTGGCTGCTATTTTTAGCTTATTATTATGCTAATTTAACGTGTTAGCTGTTGGTCTGCTTTTTTTGTTGCTATTCTGCTTTTTTCAACTTCTTGTGCTTTTTTCTGCTCATTTGTGCTATTTATGCTTCTTAAAAATGCTATATTCAGTTATTTTGGCTCTTAGCTTTTAGCTGTTTTCTATTGATTTCAACTAGATTTGTCCTCCTTTTTACTGTTTTTCTGCAAAGTTAGGCTTTTTTTACTTCTTTCAGCTTTTCAAAGTGAGCTCACATTAACACTTTTGCTGTTAAATATTTTCAGATCCATTTCAGATGCATTCAGTTTAAGTTTTCTGCATGAAGCATTCACACTAGCAATTTGGCAGTTAAAATTAAAATGTGTTTTAAACTTGAAGATTTTGTCATAATTAAGTGATGTAATATACAGTCTGACCTTTGGATCCAGTTTTTGAGTCACCTCTTCTGCATCTGTTCAACAAACTGAATATGGATCACTGACTGGAGCTTTTTTGTTTGTGTTGACGTCCAGGTTTTCACTGGCTCACAGCCTCCTTTTGGCTGGTATCACAGCAACCAGACATCTGCAATGGACACTGGCGTTGGCGCACTTTTAATGGCGTCCTGGGGCTCATCCACGTCTTCCTCTTCCTGAACGTCAAAGATGGACCCTCACGCTTTCGCATGGCTAGCTTCTATTCAGTAAGATGACTACAAAAGCAAGTCTGCTTATAGATAGTTCCCACAAGAGCGGACTGACAGCCAGTCAAACCAGAAGCTAGACGTTTTGATAGTGGTCTGCTAAACTCTGTTAGCTGTGAGCCCTATGAGCAGCTTTGTTTTTAGCTTTTTTTTCTACATTTGTGAGCTATGGCTTAATGAAAGGCTGAATGGCCTTACAGAGATATCATAGTTTGTCATTAAAAGGAAAGATTTGCTGCTGTTAAGATATGAAGAGGAAAAAGATGAAATGTGTGCTGACACTATAAATAAACTCGAATCCCTAAAGACTTTGGACACTTTCAACCAAAGCAATAAAGATGCAAGGATTCTAAAACTAAAGAACAAAAATCTGACCAAGTAAAACGTGTTGTTTCGTCCATGAATGTAACAAATATCTTTGCTTTTATGTCATACTACATTGGCCTTTATTTCTAGTCTCAAATTAGCGTGAATATTCCAGGTGATGTAATCACTTGGCATTCAGTTCCAGTCTCCTTTATGACTGACAGACTGTCGGGATCAGTTTTTTTATTTCTTACTGCTGAAAAAAGATTGGAGCAAATCCATGCAGTGTTAGATGCATGTTTCCTCTGTTTATTAGCTGGCCACACATGCTAAGTAGCAAAGTTAGCTAACGTTTGCTGCTTTTAATCCTCTGGATATAACAAAATTATAATAAAATATAACAAAACTTTGCTTTATTTGTCACCTTTTTTTACACCCTTGAACCCAGCGATATACAAGCATCGTGTTTCTCTTATTCATGCACAGTTAATGGAGTGGAAAGCTCAAACAATAATTTATATTCTACAGTATTTTTATGTTATTGGGAAAGCTGGTTTCCACTATCACAATGGTGCCTGCAGTCCCATGTATGAAGTGCAACATCCCGTGGGAACTATCTATTTATATTTTTTGTTTAAATCATCTCGCTCTCTGTGTTCTGCTTTGTCCCACCTGCACATGTGTGTGTCCTCGGCTTGCAGTGACGTGAAACTACAGATAACTGATGGTGTCACCTTCTTTCTGACTTTAGTTCATGCTCATAGAGAACGCCACCTTGTTGCTGGCTGCCTCGGACTTCCTGAGTGAGGCATCATGGGACAGCATGACCCTTCCCACTTCTGTGCTGTGCAGCTTTCTCCTCGGTGAGTCATTCTGACCGCAGTCGCTGTGTGAAAGTAGAAACTAGCCTGATTCTTGTAATAATTAGAATAGTGTCAGAGCATCTAATCATTTCTGAGAAACCTGACAGACAAAACCATTTAGGGGATTCACACAGGTTTAAAATGATTCCTAGTAAAACGACATCATTGATTGTTTTGTTGGACTATAAAAAGTAAATGTTAAATAGTTGAATCGCTGCAGAAACTGTTTGATACCATCCAACATTCATGACTTCAGCTGAAACGTCTTCTTAATGCTAACAATTTCAATTTCTGTATTTATTTCATTAAAAACCAAACTAATAAGTGCTTTTAAATCCAAACTGAAAGGTCTTGATACTGACTCCATAAGTTGCACCTGTTGTTTTTAATTTGTTTCAATTTAAATCTTGTAATGTTTTGCTATTTGATGTTTTTCAATTTTGTCTTATTAAGATGTGAAACTATGTGTTGCATTTGCTGCTTCTGCTGCCAATCTTGGCCAGGTCTCTCTTGAAAAAGAGGTTTTTAATCTCAATGGGACTTCCTGGTTAAATCAATAAATCAATAAATGCTCAAAGTAAACATGTCTTTAACTTTCATTGTGAAAATAAAATTATTCAATTCTATTTATTCTTTCGTTGTGCCTTTCAGGAGCCACTTCTCTGGTCCTCTATTACCGGTTCCTCCATCCCAAATCCACAGAGATCTCCCACGGTTTGAACCGTCACCACATGGGCAGCACCTGCATAGAGCAGGGGGAGTCCTCTTTCTCGCTTGGAGATAAAAGTCTGCCGGCTTCGTCCATCCAAAACCACGGCAGCTTCTCCCTCTCCGGTGTGGCGGGTTCTCTGCTGGAGCACCCTGGGAACTGTGGGGATCACTCCAACAGCTCCTGCCCCTGCTTCCATCATCACTGGCTCCTGATTCGCCTAGCCCTGAAAACGGGAGATCTCAATAAGATCAACAGGGCATACGGAGCCGGGGGACCGGCTGCCATCCTGGATGTGGAGGAGTACAACCAAGGGTTCAAAAGTGACGAGGGCATCACCTATACAGCTGCAGGCAGCTGTGAGGGCGTCTCCACTTCAGAGTCACAGGGTAAAGGTCTGGCTCCTCTCTCAGACTGCAAAGATGAGTTCCAGAGCTTAAGTGAACCCACGTCCACCGAACCGCCTGAGGAAGAATATGACAGTCTGGAGATGGAGAGCCCGATGGAGTCGCCCGCGTCGGATTTCAAGCGTAGCTCCCCCGAGGGTAAGTCTGTCTTCGGAGACAGTCCAGAGCCTTATTTCTGCCCCACAGAATCAAGTTCCACCTTATACTTCAGCGCTGATCCGCAGTCGCCCAGCAGCGCCAGTAACCCCCACTTGGACCGGGACGTCGGAGGTTTCGAATGCGGAGTTCGGCTCACCTCCATCCCGAGCGATCCAGCCCTTCACAGGGACGTGCGCGGACTCATGGGCCGCGTCGGACCACGCTGCATTTCCACGCCTAAGCTGGACCCCGGAGTGCTGGATTCTCCCTCCGGCGTTCCTCACCTTACAGGGCCGAGGAGGCAGCTCATCATGTCCCGCAGAGACGAGGGCGACAACTTCTAGCCGTCTTTACGGCAGAATCAGGGAACGAGTTATCAGCAGCCTATCCAACGTTAACGGAGCATATCGGTTTTATCGTCTGCATACAGTTGTAAGATAACATGCTGTTATTTGAGCTCTCTGTTTCACAATACAGTGTATTAAATACACAACATGGCAACAATCATGAAAGTACTATAAAATATTGTACTCCCTCAAAGCATAAACCATTCTCTAAATGCACTGCTTTACACCCAGACGTTAAGTTATGAGAAGTGTTACCACTGGACATCAACAGGAAAATTAAAGTGCTATAAGAATGGCATATAGAGCTCAGACAGACCTTTTCCCTGACTTTCAATATATATGTGACCCATCACGTCAAAACAAGGATTAAGTCTTAAAGTGGGATATGGAGAAATAGGCAAATATAGTGTTTTGATTAAAACGTTTGCAAAAATTGCATTTTGTCAAAACATAATGAATAAAGGCCTTACCAATGTATCATTTGAATGAACTGTGTGAAATGCAATCATAAAACAAAATTTTGAAGCACTTTTTTGAGCATTAGTAACAAAAAAACTGATTTTGAGGAAAAATGTTTTAAATTTTGGAGAGTGAGTTAGAAGTGTTTTTCTTTCTTTCTAACTGGGAAATCTCAATATTCAAATATAAGTTGAGGTTTCTACTTTATATTGACATCAAAAAAATGTCATTAAATTAGGATTCAGACCAAATATTTATGTATTATCGTAACCAACAAGACAAATTAAGTCATAAATATGGATTTGCTTATGATAACAGAATGATCCAGTTATCAAAATGTAGCTTTTACAGCCAGAAATCTAAAAATGTAGTTAGGTCATTTTGACAAAAAATGGACTTAATCCTCATTTCGATATGAGGGGTCACATATTTATGCCATTTTTTTTTTTTTTGGTAAAAGTGAACTTATGTCTTAACTTTGGAAAAATGCTGTGCAAAAAGTAAACACAACTCCTACCACACCAGAATGCAGGGTTCATGCAGGGTCTTAAAAAGTCTAAAATTAAATAAATAAAAAAAATTTAGGCCTAAAACAAAAGTCTTAAAAACAGCCAGATTTTCATCCAAGGCCTTAAATTTAATTTTGTCAAGTCTTATTTTTTTTTTTACTTTCAGTCATTCCCGAGAAGTGTTGGCTGCAGAGATAAAGAGAGTAAAGCCCCCGTTAGAGGGTGACGTCATCTCTGTTCAGTAAGGGCTAAGTTTGTGACAGGTTTTGTTACGAGATTAAACTACAAATCCTGTGATAACTGCAGGCATAAAATGACACTGTTTACTTTCATGTTTTCAACCTATTAGCCGTTACAGCCCCCCCGCTTGTTCACCCCCCCAAAAAAACAAAGAAGTTCAGTCACGTCCACTGCTTGTGGTTTAAACATGGGAAAGTGTGTTTTCAATGACACTTGGCTTGATATCTGTGATTTTTACAGTCGATACGAAGGTCTCATAGTTATGACTGTTTTATTAAAATAATTTAGTGTTTTTGTATTAAAATTAAATATTCTTTAATAGCTAAATTGATAACAATAAAAGGTTTCTATGTTAAAATTTCTGGGACCATTTGAATGTTTTTATTAATGCAACGGTTTGGTCTTAAATGTCATTCCTAATGATCTTAAAAGATTTTTAAAATATCTTAAATTTAACTTACTGAAACCTGCATGAACCCTGAGAATGGTATATTAAAGAAAGTCTATAAAAATGTATTTTAAAAAAAGTTTAAATGTCCTGCAGCTTTCTAACCTCAAACAACCATTGGTCTTTTTTATTATAACTGAAACAGTTGTTTATTTGTGGTATTGTAGTAACTGTAGTACAGTGGTGGGCACAGCTAACCAAAAAGTTAGCTTCACTAGCCCACGTAGGCTGCATTTGTAGGCCGATTTCGTCACGGTGCGCCAAAGGCTGTCCAATGTTCGTAGGAGCCTACTCATGCAACTAATACAGCTGACAAAAATTCGAAAACGTAGGCTGCATCTGAATATCCTACGTAGTCGACAATATCCCAGGATTTGTTGTGCCGAAAAACGAAGACACTGAAGTAACGCAAACATGCGTTATCCAACAACTAGGTCTCATTTCATAGCCGTTATATGCAGCCTACCCAAACAGCCCACGTAGGCCACACTCTACATGGGCTGAGACACATTTAATGTACCTGAAACATCCACACTGCAAAAAATGTCCATCTAACCAAGTTTTAAAAGCTTATATCCAGCCAAAAAAATCTTTTTGATCTTGTTTTGAGACTGATTTACTCAACAAGAACAGAATGTGTAAGAATAATAATCTTGTTTGTTTGTTCTGGAAATACTTGATTTGACTCATTTTTTTCTTATTTCAAGAATCTTACAAAGTAAAATTTTCTTACTCCATTGGCAGAAATTTTTTTACTTAATTTGAGTCAAATTTTCAGGCTAACAAGACAAATAATCTGACACATTCTGAAAACAAGATTATTATTCTGACACAATCAGTTCTTGTTGAGTTAATCAGTCTCTAAACAAGATCAAAAAGACTTTTTGGCTGGATATAAGCTTTTAAAACCTGGTTAGATGGACAGTTTTTGCTTGTAAGAGGAGATCAAGTCGGGATAAATAAGTTTTACACTTGTGAATGTTTTAGCGGATTTAAAATTAGCAGAAGCCAATTTAGTGGAAGCTAATTGGTCCGATAACAGTTCCCAAAGTTAGAGACTAAATGAGACACTAGTTCAGCTGTCATCAGATTAGGGACTGTGCTCACCACTGCTGTAGTGATATATCAGTTTATCTCTAGAGTTAACTGTGTATGAACTCTGAAATCATCTCAAAATATGCCAGAGCTTTTTTTTTTTTTGGCTAATTAAAAAGCACAAATATCTTCTGTATCATATCTTTGTTGCTGTGATGCTGTGAGGTTTTTTTTAAAATGAATTATTTTCAATGAAATTGTGACAAGACTTCAGCTTTCTAATTTTAATAAGCTGTGTTTTCTTGTATGGTGTTAACTGTCATTGCTTGGAGCAAGGCTAGTGTTTCATTTTAGGAAAACTGTGATGTTTTAACTTGTTTTTTATTTTATTTTACATGTTGATCATGTAAATGCTAACGAACTTCTAAAAAAACAAGTTTATGTTAGAAGAGGAACAATAATGTCTCAGGCACTGACTTCAGAAACATTTTTAAATGTCTACTATGACACAAGATGAGGAAACAAAGTTTATGATATGTTTGTTAAAGAATCTGCTTTTGATTGCTATATGAATAGACTGTTTCACTGATTTGAAACATGGGTGAAGACACTAAAAAAAGCTGTGAAACTTTAATGGGTGTTGATGGTGTAGTCAGGTGACTCAGACTGCCTCTATGACAATTTGAACTGTGAACTGCAAGGCCACTGGTGGCTTGAAAATAGCAATAAACAGCCTACATGTTTGGGCGAGTGGATTTAATGTGTGTTGGTTTAATCTGAAACTTTAATTGGTCAGATTTATTAGAAGCTAAAAGCTGTTTTTGTTTTAGGTAGTCCTCTGTCTCATACAGAGGCTTTAGATAACTAAAATGAAAGTAAGCAAATACATCTTCTAAATATAAGGGTTTGAATAATAAAATATCAAACACTTTAACTACGTAATAAAATCTATTCAATTAGTGTTGTGCTATAGTAGTAATTGTGTAAAAGAAATATTTAAAATGTGTTTAATTACCTTCCACTCCTTTTTGCGACCTGGAAAACGGAAACTGTGTCAGGGTTGCCAGGTTGGACTGATAGTTCCAACGTAAAACCTGCCCAACCACAAAAAAAAAAAAAAAAAAACAGCCCAAATCTCAATCTCCCTCGAGACTTATATTAAATATATATATATGTGTGTGTGTGTGTGTGTTTATCAAAACTTTTGTATACTATTAATATATTAAATTCCTATATTTATATATTATGTATGTAGTATAATATTACACATATATATAACTATGTGTGTGTAGCATAAAAAGGTTAATATATTAACCTATATTATACGGGTGTAGTGTAATATATTTATATATATTATACAAATAAAGAATACTCTTAGCAAAAAGTAGTATATGCAATTATCCATTAAGTATACTAATTTTAAACTTAAAATAAAAAGTATACTTTCAGTTATCTGAGATATACTTAAGCAAGTTTATCTCACACTATACTTGGCTTGTACTAAAAGTATACTTAGTTTATACTAATGATTAAACTTTTTGTCAAGATAAACCTTAGTAGTACACTTTTCACACAGACTTGTTTATTCTCAGCATATTTCAAGATTAAACTAAAACTATACTTAAATTACTTTCAGTATACTTCTGAGTATACTTTCATAAACTTTTTGTGGGCCAATTTAGTACTTGTTAGTAAACTGCTAGTACACTTATATCAGTATACGTGGTAAATAAACGTACACTTAGGAAATACACTTATTTTTGGTAAGTTTATAAACTTAAAATGACATAGCATATACTTTTTACAATGAAAAGCTCAAAGGTTTTTTCCCCAGCCCAACTTGTTCAAAAGAAGCCCAATCTGGCAACCCTGATTGGCCATAAAGGTATGTGTGGCACGCGCCCTTTAAGAAGACGCGCATGCGCACATCATCGACGAAGTAAACTCCTGAACTTCGCAGCCAGAGGAAAAAAAATTGTGATTAATAAAATCACTGATTTTGACATGGCGTTCCGCCGAAGAAACAAGAGCTACCCTTTCTTCAGCCAGGAGTTCCTCATTCAGAACCATGCCGACATCGTCTTCAGTTTGGTCATTTTCATTTTGATTGGCTTGATGTTTGAGGTGAGATGAACTCTGATTCGGTTTTTTTTCCTGCTACTTTTTTCTCGTCTCAGCTGTTTTTACGCTAGAAGTTTGTCTGTTACAAAACTGCGCTTTAACACGAAACGCCTCCAGTCTGAACTGATGAATCCTCTGTTTATTCTTTTAACCGCATCGGAGATTTCTTTTAATCAGTTCTGGACAAAAAAATGCCTGCTTTATGTGCTGCAGTTTTCTTTTACAGCTTTTTAGTGAACGAACTAGCGACGCTGATTTAAACCTCTTTTTTTTTAAAGATGCAAAAGAAAACTACAAAGACGCAATTGATTTCATTATTTTTTTTACGTTTGCTACTTTACAAAATAAAAGTATTTGGCGCCTTGCTCTGAGTTTGTTTTTCGGGGTACATCGGAAACATTCCTCTGTTGATACAAACGTGTGTTTAACTAAAGTACTTCAATTAACCTTTTTCCTCCTCCTTTTGAATATTCAGATTTTGTTCATTTTACACATTATTTCCAGCAAACTGTCTGCTGCAACACTTTATTCCCAACCTTTGTCTAGTGTAGCGTACCGAAAACAAGAGGAAGTAACTATTTTTGTACATTCAAAATAAAAGCACAAGCCATTATGTCAATGACTAGAACGCGCGATCGCCAGTCCGAAGTTTTATTTTGAAAAGCTTGACTGGAAACAGTTTGCTTCTATGTCGCTAGCTTGATGCTAACGTTACTGCCACGTCTCCTATCTTTGAGCCGCTGCTTCTGGCTACTTGTGGGTTCAGCTTTCCACTCGGACCGTTCTGACCCGAAGTGGTTTTTGAGTTAAGTGAAAGTTTCCCGGGCTAACTGTTTTCACCACGCGTGCTTTTAGTCCACCCCGTGGACATTTAAACTCTCCATGCGGAAACCTGTAATCACACAGCTGATAGAACTGAAAACAAAACAAGGGGATTTCCTTTTTTTTGCCCCCTCTTTGGTATTTGAAAAAGGGAACAACTTTTTATTAGACCTGAACAAGATCTGCAGCTTAGTTTTAGGTCACAGTCTGAAAAAACTAAACAAAATGTGTGACTTTTACTGAGTTATCTGCTAAGAACTCAGTTGGGCTATTTTTTTTTAATGATTTAATGAATAATGTTTTTCAATCCACCCAAAGGCCTATCATTAGTATTAGGGCCACACGAGATTTTTAAAATATATTTTTTAAATTACGAGATTAAAGTCATAATATTACAAGATTAAAGTCATAATATTGTAGCCTTTACACGGAAAAGCATGCAGTTATCACTGCATTAAAATGAGGAATATTGAGCAACTTGTTAAGTTGTTCTTTAGTATTGCTATAAATAAATAGTTAATCTTTTAGCACATTAGCATCAAATTATCAGTAGCAAGACTTGGAATTTGTGCAAACGACTTTAAACTGAAGCCGTGTTGTAATTAATGGATGCATTGACAGATTTTGTTGTTACGTAGCTAATTTGGATGAAAGCAGATTAATCTAACAGAGACCCAAGTCATCATGGACTAATTTATAAACACAGACACATGGCTGTACACAGCAGGTGTGAGGAAAATAATGAGGAACGTCTCGATTATGACTTTTTTCTTATAATATTACGTCTTTAATCTCGTAAAATTATGACTTTAATCTTGTAATAATAATAAAAAAAAATCTTGTTGTGTGGCCCTAATACTCTGTCGTACAATCATAACTAAGGCTGCACAAAATCAGGAAAACCTGCTATAACGATAACTTAAATTTGCGATATATTGTGCAGCCCTAATAGTTGGGATGAATTTAATTGCTTAAATCTGAGAGTTTCTGCTTTTTATTTCATTTTGTTTTCCAACCATGGACTGATTAAAATATAAAGGGGTCCTGGGCACTGACTTGTAAAAGTCCCCTCATGTTCCACTATAACATTAACACCATTTTTATTATTTCAGGCAACGGCAAAGTCGGCCATACTGTTCATTCAGCCTCAGTACAACATCACCACATTAACACCAGGTATGATGTGTCAACTGTATTATTATATTATATTATATTATATTATATTATATTATATTATATTATATTATATTATATTATATTATATTATATT